>ML778552.1:2203620-2244839 GCA_009831015.1 Picea engelmannii
TCTTCCAAACCATAGTTCATAAGGGGTCTTGTCACTGTGTGGCCTGAGATGAGATTTGTTAAGGATATGAACAATTGTATGAATTGCTTCCACCCAATAAGTCTGAGGTATGTTCCTTTCATTCATCATTGATCTTTCCATTTACTGTACTGATCTATTCTGCCTCTCAACAACTCCATTTTGTTGTGGAGTCCTTGGAATTGTGTACTCTCTTTTGATCCCATGTTTATCACATAACTCTTTGAAGTTCCATGAACTAAACTCTCTTCCTCTATCAGACCTTACTGCCTTTAAT
Organism: Picea engelmannii; assembly: GCA_009831015.1. NCBI lineage: Eukaryota > Viridiplantae > Streptophyta > Pinopsida > Pinales > Pinaceae > Picea > Picea engelmannii. Next base: position 2,203,916 of record ML778552.1, read on the forward strand.
ATTTTTCCTGTTTGATTCTCAGTCAGAGCCTTAAACACTTTGTATTTTTCAAATGCTTCAGATTTTTCCCTTAAAAAGGCAACCCATGTTAGTCTAGAATAATCATCAATAATCAACATAAAATAGTTTTCTTTTCCTGCACCTTCTTTTCTTGATGGTCCACATAAATCCATATGTACTAACTGGAGAGGTTTTTCTGTTGAGGGAAAGTTTTTAGATTTGAACTGAGTGCGAGTAAGCTTTCCTATCTGGCAGGGTTTACAAACAGAGGCGTATGGATTTGATATCTTCGGAAGATCCTTTACTGCCCCATTGTTTCTGAGCTTGATTATATGATCAAAATTTAGGTGTCCAAGTCTCCTATGCCACAGCCAACTTTCATCATACTTGCTTAAGTGACATTCTTCTTTTTCTTCTTTTAACACATAGACATTATTTTNTGTTCTTATCCCTTTTGCAATCAGTTGTCCTGAACTCAAAGCCTTTATTTTACAGTCTTTAGAAGTAAAAACTACTTCACATCCTTTGTCACAAACTTGACTGACACTTAGTAGATTATGTTTCAAACCATCTACAAACAACACATCTTGATTTTTTCCTTTGCCATTACTTAGGCTTACCATTCCTTTACCCTTTATTTTTCCTGGTGCATCATTTCCAAAAGTTACATTCCCTAATTTGTTTTCACTTAAAGTTAGAAACTTACTTTTGTCTCCAGTCATATGTTTGGAACATCCACTGTCAATATACCAGGGATTCTTTTGTTTTTGGGCTGATAATACTAATCCACACTTGTCATCTACTTTCTTCTTCCAAACCTTGACATTTTCAGCAGTGGGGATCAAGTCTGAATTGTAATTCCTTAAGCGACAGTCTGCAGCTTTATGTCCATAATTATGACAATTGTAACATTCTGGTTCACTGAATAATAGATCATAATGATTGTTATGCTCATAACTGTTGTTGTGTTTCACCTGTGTCCTTCTCCCAGTCATCACATGATTTATGGTCTGTGATTGTTTGTTGCTTTGTTGTCTCAATCTTTGTTGTGGAAGATAGTTATTCGTTGAATATCTTGATTGTTCATATCTAAATCTTAAAGAACAGTTTATAGCTTTGTGACCAAAATTAGAGCAGAAAAAACAATATCCATAAAAAAAACCTTTGTGCCTTGAAAAAATATGTCTTCTTTGAGGAGGTTGATTTCTTTCATGCCGATAATCTTTCTGATCTACAAATTCGGTTCTGGTACTTTTTCTTTCATTCCTTCTTGGTGGTTGATTTTCTTTCTTTGTTTCTGCGGAGTGACTGCTGTCAATGTTTGAGGATTTGACAAACTTGATGGGTTCTGTATTACTTGGACGATCACTACTTGATCCTTCTTCATATCCCAATCCAACTTTTAACTTTGGATTTCTTTGTTGATTTAGAATGGAGGTTAATCCTTATGAGGCTTTAATACTTGGCAGATTTTGGTGATATAATCCCTTAAACTTCTCCATTTTTTCTGGTTTTTATTATCTCTTCTTCTAAGGCTTCACAACTGGATTTCTTCTCTAACAACTGTTGTTTTGGGCAGAGGTAGTGGGTACAACATGTTACTTGGTCAATCGATCACCTTCATCGGGGTTGGATGATAAAACTCCACACAAGGTATGGTCTGCAAAGAAACCCTCTCTTCAACATCTTAGAGTGTTTGGTTGTGATTCTTATGTACATGTTCCAAAGGAAAATAGAAGTAAGCTGAATAAAAAGGATGAAAAGTGTATATTTATTGGTTATAAATATGGTTTGAAAGGTTATAATCTTTGGAACCCAGAAACCAAGAAAATTGTTTATAGTTGAGATATTGTTTTCAGAGAGGTAAAAGATGTGTCCAAATAGGAATTCCTACCAACGCAAGACGAACCTGAGAAAATAGAGCTTGAGTTGGATGATGAAAAATGTGAATCATCTGAAGAAGAGGAGGCAGAAGAAGAAGAAGAAGAACCTCATACCCCAGTATTGAGGAGATTAGTGAGAGATAAAAGGCAACCAGAAAGGTATAGTCCACCTGATTTCTGTTCAAATTTTTCTTTATCTATTACTGATGATGATCCCAGAACTGTCAGGGAAGTAGTGAATTCATAGGATATTAAACTCTGGAAGAAGGCCATGGTTGAAGAAATGGATGCCTTGGATAAGAATGAGGCATGAGATATAGTTGAGTTGCCAGCTGCAAGAAAATATGTTGGTAGCAAATGGTTGTTTAAGAAAAAGTTTAATGCACAAGGTAAAGTGGAGAAATACAAAGCTCGGTTAGTAGCAAAAGGTTATTCCCAGGTAGAGGGAATTGACTTTGGTGAGATTTTTTTTCCTGTTGCTAAGTTAAATTCTATTAGATTTCTTTTATCTATTGTTGTTGCTTTTGATCTTGAAGTGGAACAGATGGATGTGAAGACAACATTCCTACATGGGGATCTGGAAGAAGAAATCTACATGAAGCAGCCATAAGGATTTGTAGTGAAGGGAAAGAAAGAGTTGGTCTGTAAGCTAAAGAAGTCACTATATGGTCTAAAGCAATCACCTAGGATGTGGTACCAAAAGTTTTACACATACATCGTTGGATTGGGATTTGTAAGAAGCAAGGTTGATCATTGTGTATATTCCAAGCAGGTTGTAATCACTTCATTTATGTAGTGTTGTATGTTGATGACATGTTGTTGGTAGGAAATAACATGGATGTTATCAAGGAGGTGAAATCGCAGCTATCCTCCAAATTTGACATGAAGGATCTCATTGTTGCTAACTTCATTCTAGGAATGGAAATTAAAAGAGATCGTGCAAACAAGAAACTCTGGTTGAATCAGAGAAAATATGTTGAGACAATATTGCAGAGGTTTAATATGCATGGAAGTAAACCGGTCAAGGTTCCTATTCCTATAGGTGTAAAGTTATCTGCAGATCAATGTCCCAAGACACAGGAAGAAGAAGAGGACATGTCCCATGTTCTGTATGCCAGTGCAGTTGGCAGTTTGATGTATGCAATGGTCTGTACTAGACCAGAAATTGCACATGCAGTGGGAGTTTTGAGCAGGTATATGTCAAAACCAGGGAAGGAGACAGTAAAGAGGTTCTTTAGGTATCTATGTGGCACTACCAGTTATGGATTGTGCTACCAAGGAAGACCAATATTGGACAAAGTGCTGGACATACATGGATTTGTTGATGCAGACTGGGCTGGAGATCTGGATCGTAGAAGATCTACAAGTGGGTATGTGTTTAACCTATTTGGAGGAGCAATCGGTTGGATGAGAAAAAGACAGGTTGTAGTGGCACTCTCAACTACAGAAGTTGAATACATGGCATCCACTCATGCAAGAAAGGAAGCAGTATGGTTACAAAGATTGTGTTCAGGTATTGGGTTGGTACAACAAGCAGTGAGATTAGATTGTGACAGTCAGAGTGCAAGGTTCCTGGCAAACCCAGCTTATCATTCGAAGACAAAGCATATTGATGTTCAGTATCACTTAGTGAGAGACATGGTTGAGGAAAAGAAGGTGTTGCTGGAAAAGGTTGACACTTTGAAGAATGTTGCAGATTCATTGACAAAGTCTATGAGCATAGAAAAGTTCTCCTGGTGTAGAGTAACAATGGGCATTGTTTCCCTGGATTGTTGACTATATAATCCSCTGGACCCCTGGATGCAAAGAAAATAAGAAGTGGGAGAATGTTGGGTATGTGTTATATTCTTTGCATGTGTGTGTGTGGGCGCGTCATATATGACAACTGTGTCTGGCGGTTTTTTCAATTTTTAGCGGATTTTGCTATTTTTAGCGGTTTACTAAAAATAATCTCGGTTTTAGGGATTAGGGTTTTGGTATCTACGGAATACCTAAAAACATTGTATATATTGTATATTGAATGGTGAAATTCAATATAATGAATATAAGAAAGGTTTTCCCGGATGAGGGTTTCCGGTATAAAATCTTTGTGTACTCTGTGTATGAGCCATTGATTAAATTATGTTTTGCTTAAGAATATATATGCATTGCTTTACTTCACAGGTTTAAAAATTACAAAGATATGGATCATTTGTATCATAACATGTTACTACTCCATGTAAATATGGTTTGAAGCATATTTTGGGTTCAAATATTTGCAACAATCTCCAACTTCCTTTTGGAACTCTTGAAGTCCATTTGTTGGTCCATACACCATAAGTATCATAGTTGGTCCATGGGAATTACAAGGTTTTTATGCCCTCGGAACTTCATTCACCATTGAAGGAGCATCCTTACATGGATTCACTATATCCGTTAGTCTATAACATTTTTATAATTTTTGCAGGTTTTCCATACTTCTCATGGAGGTTCCATGGCATCTACAACAACCCAAGATTCTCTACAAACCCTTGGCGTCCTTTATGGCCCTCTACACTAAGTTCTCTCATATTTAATGTTATTGCAGATTCATGCAACCATTTTACATATTAAGAAATATACATGCAATATATGGAATCTTGGGCAACCTCATTCCATCCCTTTCTCATCTTACCCACAACTGTATGGATGCCATAGGAGCACAATAATGGACGAAATCTAGGGAAAATATATTCTACAAAATTTATGCAGGTACCGTGACCTCTACAGAGAATTTTAGAGGCAATACCATAGCTCATTTTAAAGGATTCTTTGTTGTATCAAAAAGTTTTTCTAAGAAATTTCATTTTGTTTTATGGTTTGTGAGATATGGTTGATTGAAGTACCAAAGGTCTATAAAATAGTGCAATCACATGTCTCTTGATTTTTAGGAAGATTTTTCTCACTCCACAAGCTACAACAGATCAAGTATATTATACCAATGGAAATACCTCTTTGATACCTCAAATGGGTCTTTAATCGAATTTGATTTCATCCTCTATAAAAAAAGATATGAACAAAATTGTAACTAGAGGTCCGCTACAAGAAAAATAGGACTCTTTCATTTCAATTTTTATTTTTTTTGGATTTATTAAATCCTATTGTATTTTTTTTACGTATATAAAATACCCCATTAATTAAAATCGGCATTAACAACAAGATTTCCATTTCCAACTTGGTTATGGGTCATCCACAAACCCACATTTATGGGTTAACCACACAAAACCCTTCTCTTCATTGGCACTCAACACATTGTGGTCATGATGGTACGATGAACATAATGGGGTCTCTTTTCTTAGCATGGGAAAAATTATGGGGACCTGTTACACATCTATTTGTCACACTACCAAGTGTCACAATTTCATCACCATGTGGGGATATTTTTCATGTTCCCTAGACATGTTGAGGGAGAAATCTATCATCTGAAGGTCAAAATACTATCTTTCAACTTAAGTTATTGGCCCCTTTTGAGTATCATTGCTCCCCTGCCCATATGCATAGAAGGATGATCCCTTGTCAGCGATCCTTGCCTAGTTTTAGGGGAGCGATAGTATCTCCCTATGCTCAATTATAGGGGAGCGATGAAGTGGTTACAACTGGTCAGAAACTGGCGACTCCATCGGGGAATCACTCATTTGAACCTTAGTGTTTTCTATCCCTGTTGGCACAAGGGAAGACCTAGGGTTCAGCTCCAAGATCGCACCAACAAGCCCTAACTACTGGCCCTTTCAGCAACACCTGAGAAGTAGATGCAGTCTCACCCGAAGCAGTTATGACAGGGTTGTAGGACAGAGATGTCTACAACCAAAGGGAATATCAAGTGGATCTAGCACAAGAACAACACAACATTCATATATCACTTATCACTTAGATCTATTCTACACATCTACTTATCAGATCTAAAGCAATAATGCAATCACAGTATATCAAATACAAACACCAAATACCAATCACACACAACACAAAATATAAGTGGTTCACCCTCTCTCTAGGGCTACGTCCACATAACTGTGTTATAATATATTGAGTTAAATCATATAGTTCTTGTCTGCGCTCTTAGCTACCAGATCTCCTTTCTTCTCCTATGATTCTCTCCCCTCCCTGTGCACCTAGCTGGAGGGTTGATCTTCGCACCCAACTGAAGATCTTACAATACCAGAAGGCTTCCCCAATTAGCACTTCTCTCTCATAATACAATAATCACTCACATCAACAATGACAACCTATCTTCGTACCAACTCGACCCAGGTCCTCTTGACCTCTATTTATACATTACAACATCTCACCGACGGCCTTAGGCCAAAACCTAGGTGTCCAAAACCCTAGATACCAAAACCCTAGGTGTCTAAAACCCTAGGTCAACTTGACCCATGTTTCCCGGGCTTCAACAACCTGTCTTTCCTTCCTCCTTGCGCGGTGCTCCAAAACATCCAATGGTGGATTTTTCCACTTTCTGACATGTCCACAATCCTTCTTCCTTGCTGACTTGTCATTCTCAATCTCCTTTTCCAACAGATTGCTTTCTCGGGATTTGCTCCATCTTTTCTGCTCTTTTGCTCACTTTGACCCAGTATCAGTCACTGTGTCTTCTGTGAAGTTCACTTTTTCCCTTTTCTTCCTTGTTCTTCACTTCCTTCTATAACCAAGGGCCAACAGGCCCCCAACACTCACCTGTGACTCATCCCAAGGCACTTCGATCTGACTCTTCTGTTGTACTTTAACTTGGGATTGTGTAGTACAGCCTTTTCTTTCTGCTTTATGCTTCCCGTTCCTCCTTGTGCAGACTGTATTTTCCGTGTTTGGCACCCAGTTTCAACTGCACTTGGTACCTAGACCCTTGATCTGTTTGATTTTAATGAGAGTTGCAAGGCATCTGGTTGTCATAGTACAACTTCAGCCGACTCCCATTCACTAATCCTTCCTTCCATTCTCCATTCAACGTCTTCAGTTGCGCAGCTCCCCCCTCTATAACATAAGGGACCTTGTATGGCCCTAGCCAATGCATTCTAAACTTCCCAGGATGATTGATGAACTTTCTGTCATAAACCAACACTAGATCTCCTTGTCTAAATGCCTTCTTCTTTATGTGCCTGTCATGATATGCCTTCTCTCTTTCCTTTTGTACTTGCTGATGGAATCCTACAATGAATCTATCTTCCTCAAGTTCGACCAACTGCGAAAGCCTTTCTTGAACAACTCTAGTATCATCCATACCTGTAAAGGAAACAATTCTCAGACTTGTTACCAAATACTCCATTAGAACAACAGCTCCGAGACCATAGACCAACTTAAAAGGGGTCTGCATTGTCAGCTTCTTGCAAGTGGTTCTATAGGCCCATAATATTGTTGGTACTCTCAAATCCCAATCATCCCTATTCACGCAACATATCTTGTTTAGTGTTGTTTCCAAAATCTTATTGAACGCCTCAATTGTCCCATTTGCTTGTGGATGGTATAGTGTGCTCTTCTGATGGTGGACTGCGAATTCTTCAGTCAAGGATTCAACTATCTTATTGATGAAATGTGTACCTTGATAACTCATGAGGATCTTTGGGCATCCAAACCTAGTTATGATGTCATCAAATATGAAGCGCGTAGCTGTAGTTGCACTACAGTCCTTGAATGCTCGAGCTTCGACCCATTTGGTCAAGTACTCTGTCGCAGTGATGATGTACCTTGCTCATGTACGCTTTCCTGGTGGATTTATAGTTCCAACAAAGTCAATGGACCATTTCTCAAATTCTTGTAGGGTCAGTTGTGGTGCTAATGGCATTTCATCTCTTCTGGATGGTTTCCCAACCCTTTGGCATACATCGTAGGCTCTGGAATAGTCTTTAGCATCTCTGTGTAAGGTAGGCCACCAAAGGCCAACTCGCAAGACCTTATGCGCAGTTTCTTTCCCTACATAATGTCCTCCTGTGATGCCTTCGTGAGATTCTGCGAGGATCAGCGGGTGTTCTGTCTCCATAACACATCTTCGCAATATCTCGTCTGGTCCCATCTTATACAGATGTCCAGCTATAAGTGAGAAATATGGAATGCGCACTACTAGTTGTTTCTTCTATGGAATTGTATACTCACTGGGCACCATTCCTGTTGACAGGAACCATACTATTTATGCAAAGTGGTCATCGATATTTCTAATGGCTAGTAGCTGTGCATCTGGTATTGAATCCTCTAAACTGGTTGGTTCTTCACCATGTTCCAACCATGACAAATGGTCGAGGCCTTTGTTCATTCTCCCTGGTTTTACTATGATATTAAAATCATATTCTTGAAACAGCAGAATCCATCTGCATATTCATCCCCCCAACACTAGCTTGTTGACTAGGTACTTTAGTGCGGAGTGATCAGCAAACATCTTAAAGTGTCCTCCCAACAAATAGTGGCGAAATTTCTGCAATGCATACACCATGGATAATCCCTCTCTTTCAGTAGTGGTGTAGTTAATCTCAGTTGTGGATATATTCCTGCTAGCAAAGGCTAACGAGTGGTCAATGTCTCATGTTCCCGGCTGTGCTAATACAACTCCTAAAGCGATGGAAGATGCATCGACATGTACATGAAACTCCTTGGTCCAATCTGGAAAAGCCAAAATGGGTGCAGTAACCATTTTCTCTTTCAGTGTGTCGAATCTCTGTTGGCATTCTTCAGTCCAATTGAACTGACAATCCTTCTTCAACAGTTTCTCCATGGGTGTTGTGATATGAGCATATCCCTTAATGAACTTCATGTAGTAGCTTGTGTGTCCCGGCGTTGTGCGCAGCTGTTTAGTTGTTGTAGGAGCGGGTAGATCAACTATAATGGCGATCTTGGATGGATCTACTAGTAATCCTTGCTTACATACAATATGTCCTAACAGAACTCCAAATGGTGAAAAGAAAATGCACTTCTTTAGATTCAAAGAAATTTGACACTGCCTGCATTTATCCAACATTAGCTTTAGACATTCAATGTGATTTTTCAACAAACTAAACATAGTCCAGTCATCGAAATATGCTTCTAGAAATCTATGCAAGAATTCTTTGAATGCTTCGACCACCACCCTAGAAAATATGGTTGGGGCATTCTTCAATCCGAATGGCATCATTGTATATTGATAGGACCCCCATTCTGTTGCAAATGTGGTCTTATGGCGATCTTCCTTGGCAATCTGAATCTGATGGTATCCTGCAAATCCATCTGTAAAAGAATATACTTCCTGGCCTCCCACATTATCTAACACTTCGTTAGTGAATGGTGTAGGGAAGGGGTCATGCAAACAAGCATCATTCAACTTCTTGAGATCTATGCAAATCCTGATCTTGCCTATCTTCTTGTCTTGCACGACCAGAGGGCTAATCCACTCTGATTCTTCCAAAGGTTCTATAATCCCTGCTTCCAGCATTTTGTCAAGCTCAATCTTCACTTTCTCCTTGTATTTAGGGTTTAGTCTGTAAGGTCTCTATTTGAATGGTATAGAATATATCTTTAAGGGGATCCTCATCTCTCCCATAGGCCCTTTAATTCCCTTCATATCAATGAACTTTCTTGGAAACAAGTCTTGATATTCATGCAGTAATTTTGTAATTTTATCAATGGTAGCAACATCCCAGTAATCTTCGACATTGGCAAGCTTTGGTGTCTCCTTTGTTCCAATATTGAATTTCTTGATCTTGATCGGTTGTCCAATAAATGGTAACTCAACTCTTGTCCCTTACACATCTCTCTGGCCTTCTGTTTCGGCGATGTTTACTTTCCTGATATCATCGTCTTCATCTGTATTAATGTTGTAACAGCCTTGCAGTTTCTGGAAAGGTGCAGTCCATTCATCCTCTTCCTGTTCTAAGGGAAGGTTGGATACATCCTCGAATACGTTATGTCTCACAATCTGTAATTCTTGGTCTACTGAAGGTAATTGAATTTAAAATAGGAATGTAGTTATAAAATTTTGAGTCATACCTTCCCAATCTTTAGTTATGAGGCACAACTCTGCTTGGAGGTACTAGTTGATAGATAGCATGTCCAACGTGTTGATGAATTTGTGTACCCATTGTTCTTACAGAATGTCACTCCAGGCCTCTTCGCATGTGGTCCTTTGGGCAGCTTCGACTTGTGTAGCGAACTTCACATCTTTCTACTTGTGCTGAGAATCATGTTGTCATTAGAGTATGACATTGTGTCCAGTCTATGATATTACTTTTGTGTGCCCCCCACCATCTCACTGGTGTGGATTTCAAGGCCTCATCCATTGCCAACAACCTCTGTTGTGTTGGTACACTTGCTTCAAAGTCTGATAGGAAAGCTTCTAATGGGTTCATACCATCAAAGGTGGGTAGGTTACTTACTGTTGTGTCGATCCAGCGAACTTCTCTAGTTAATCTAGCACATCGCCTTGTAGATACTTCATACATATTATTCCACCAATTCTCCAGTGCTTCTTCTGAGTCTGATGAGCACGTGTTGTCACTTCGCCAACTTATATTCCCATCGGCTATAGGGTTAATGTAATCTCGTTGTCTGGTGGTAAGCTTGTATATGTTTTCTAGTGCGTATGCGCAGTCTTCTTCTCCGATGGGCTCTATGTATCGCTGACCTTCATCGGGATCTAAAGGTGCAATGACCCTAATACCATCACCTTCAAAAGTCATACATATTTTCTTTAAGTCAACAACAGTAAATTTATTGAAGGCCCAGTCAATTCCCAACAGCACGAGGTAAGGGCAATTGTTATCAACTATTTCAATTACCTCGAAATATGCAAATGTTCTTACTCTGTCGATGTCCACAGGGACATGCTCCAATCATCCAAATGGGCTGACAGCTTGATGATTAGCCATCCTAAGCCTGATAGGGTAATATATCAACTTCACTTTTCCCATCAGTGCCCAAGTTTTCTTCATCATGACATTGACCTCCGACCCTAGGTCGAGGACCACATAGTCTATCTCATACTCTCATATTTGAGAATTCATATGTAATTCCTTATTTTTCCTTCTCTTCTTACCAATTTGGTGTACTTCCCTGTTCAGTAAGGAGTCTATCTTTCCTTGCTCGAATTGTCTGATTAAATTTTGTAATTCTTGTACAGCACTTTCATCCTGAATCAACTTAATACAAGTATGTAAAAGTTCCATGATCTTTCTTACCTCTTTTCCTTCCCTCGGTGAAGCAGACTAATCAAATGCATGACGCATTCCATACTCTCTTACTTCAAGTCTTGTCTTTGATGTATAGTCTTGGTTTCCTCTGAATTCTTTCCTAGCTTCCTCCAACATCTGTCTTTCTTTCTTTGCATCAAAATTTTGGGTCTTCTCTGCAGCTTTTCTGATTCCTAAATCCTCTGTAACCGTCCCTTGGATCAGTCTGTCTTCTCCTATAACAACGTCTCCTCTAGTTATAATAGCAAATCTAGGGTCTCCTCCACGAGGTTCAACATAGAGCAGTTTCACTTGCGGGTTATGCTGAGGTTCTCATCTTTCCTGGAGCTTAGCTAGCATCACGGGACAATCTTCTATAACATGGTCAAACGAGCTGCAGTAGCTGCAAGTGGTACAAGGTTTCTGACAATCCATTGCAATGTGTCTTGGTTGTGCACAGTTATAATAGATGATCTATCCTCAGCCTTGACCCATTCCTCCTCCTCGTCCTCTTCCTCTGAATCCACCACGAGGATTGAAGTTTCCTCTCCCAGGAGAGTTGTACTGCGTAGTGTTTCCCTCTTGTTGTACTTCACCTTGAATCTTATATATGTCTCTTGACCTTTCATGCATGAGAAAATAAGTCGTACAATCCCTATCATCATGCCCTATAGACTTACAAAATGTATAGTACAAATTTGTAGGTGTCTGAACATACGTTTTCATGTAGTAACACTCACTAGTACGATGTTAGTTTCTGCATACCTCGCACCAGGGTAAGGTGACTTACTTCAAAGGGCTCGGAGCTCCAGAAGCCAAGTATTCGTTGAATAGAGGGAAATGTTCCTTGTCATGTCCTTCTGATCGACATATGACACACCATATGTATTATCTTTTATCTTTTCCCTTGTCTTTATTCATATCTTTGACCTGTCGAGACAAACTAGTTAGCTGACTCAGGATCTGACTCATACCTGAGATGGATTCTCCCATGGGGAATGATTCTATCTTCATGGAAATATCCAAAGCCTCAACCTGTGAAGCAATATTCTATTACATCAGGGGAACTCTAATGTGTGGTAAGAGGGCAGCAATGAACCATTCTTTGTTTTGTTCATCTGGGATCTGAAAAGTTAATCGGCCTGTCAAGGTTTTGAATATGTGATCAAATTCCCACATAGGTTCGGCCACCTTCTGCTTGATCTCTTTCATCTCTGTGATACATTGTGACTCCGACTTGGGTTTCTTGAACTCTGCAATCAGTGCGTTCTTTATCTGATTCAACGTCTTAGGCTGTGCAAGTCCTTGGACAAGTTTTATGTACCAACTCAGTGTGCGATCTCTGAGAGTTGTACTGAACTGGGTTCTTTTGACAGCTTCATCTGTGACATTTTTAATGTTCCATACATATTCACAGAGGAACCAGTGTTGGTCAGGGTCTTTAGATCTATCTCCCCTAAAGATAGGAAGTCTCATCTCATCTACCATAGATCTTCCTAGGGTTCTTGACTGAATATGTGGTGGGCTAATATGGATAGTTCTTTGGACGCTTTGGTGGTTGGGATTGCTCTGGTTGCTTAATACTGAATCAACAAGAAGGATAATAGTACTTACTTCAATGGTCTGCGTGGTTTCTGAACCTTCAGATCCTCCTCGGTGAAGCTCTTTATCTTGTCCTTCCTCTATCTTGGTGGGTTATGAATGTTCTTCATCCGTCAAATCTGCTTCTTTTCCATTGTAGAAACCCTCCTCCCCGTAGTTCTACTTAAACAAGTTTGCAAGGTGGACTTCTTGGAACACTCTCCCACTGTGCATATGTCTGGATTTTGTATCGTTGTCGCTGTCCAAATTTTTGAACATTATCCTTTCCGGATCCAACCAAACTATTATATCTTCAATATGCTCTTCTCATGCAACAACATCTTGAGTCTCAGCTTCAAGAATTGTAAAACTTTTCCTCTGGGTCCCTTAAAGATATATCTCTCAGCTTGGCTGTATGAGTCTACCCTGTCAACAACAAACTCTGTGATGTACCCTCCAATGGTACTATCGAACCAGTGATCTACTATTCATGATACGATGTTATCATCTTTCTTGACCTTCTTGATCAACTCCGATGTCCAGACCTTAGGAAGTCTAGATCGGATCTCGAACTGGGTATCGGTTAATCTAGCTAGCCACTCGTATAGCTCTTGATGGATTCCTCCAAAGAATATCTCGTGTATATCAATAAAAATATGCTTCTCCAACCAGTCCTCTGAGTTAAGATTAGGGTTCTTGTTCTGGGCTTCAACGAAGTCCTTCTCTTGATCTTCTATCTACTTTTGAATCTTTGTCTTTGATGGAAACCACCTTGACATCCCCTTAAAAAGATTCTAGTCCTGGAAACAGAACCATTTGTTGGCACAGGGGAAGACCCAGGGTTCAGCTCCAAGAGCGCACCAAAAATCCCTAACTACTGGCCCTTTCGGCAACACCTGTGAAGCAGATGCAGTCTCACCCGAAGCAGTTATGAGGGGGTTGCAGGACAGAGATGTCTACAACCAAAGGGAATATCAAGTGGATCTAGCACAAGAAAAACACAACATTCATATATCACTTATCACTTAGATCTATTATGCACATCTACTTATCAGATCTAAAGCAGTAATGAAATCACATTATATCAAAGAGAAACACCAAATACCAGTCACACACAACACACAATATACGTGTTTCACCCTCTCTCTAGGGCTACGTCCACAGAACTGTGCTATAATATATTGAGGTAAAGCATACAGTTCTTGCCTGTGCTCTTAGCTAGAAGATCTCCTTTCTTATCCTATGATTCTCTCCCCTCCCCGTGCACCCAACTGCAGGGTTGATCTTCACACCCAGCTGAAGATCTTACAATACCAGAAGGCTTCCCCACTTAGCACTTCTCTCTCATGATACAATAATCACTCATATCAACAATGACAACATATCTTCATACCAACCCGACCTAGGTCCTCTTGACCACTATTTATACATTACAATAGCTCCCCGATAGCCTTAGGCTGAAACCTAGGTGTCCAAAACCCTAGATACCAAAACCCTAGGTGTCTAAAACCCTAGGTCAACTTGACCCATGTTTCTCGAGCTTCGCCAGCCTGTCTTTCCTTCCTCCTCGCGCAGTGCTCCAAAACATCCAATGGTGGCTTTTTCCGCTTGCTGACATGTCAACAATCCTTCTTCCTTGTTGACTTGTCATTCTCGATATCCTTTCCCAACGGATTGCTTTCTCGGGCCTCGCTCCATCTTTTCTGCTCTTTTGCTCACTTCGACCCAGTATCAGTCACTTTGTCTTCCGTGAAGTTCGCTTTTTCCCTTTTCTTCCTTGTTCTTCACTCCCTTCTATAACCAAGGGCCAACAATCACTTTGAATTTTTGTTTGTTGCTTGATATTTTTGGATTGTATGCATCTTCTTTGAATTCTCCCCTTCCCTCATCATCAATGGGAAGCTTATTGAATCAAGAACCTAGCCCTTTCTCCAATTTGGGTGAAGTTTGTGTCTTTTCCACCACTTTCCAGACTTCATCACCCCCTATAAGGGAATACAGGGTGATAACATCCTGATTACCCCCCTCTCTCAGTGTCTTGGGGAGCGATGAAACCTTGATCATCTCCCTGTCTGCAGTGTTATGAGGAGGATAATACTATCTTTGAGTGGATTTTGAGCTTCCCTTGCCTCTTTTTTGTTATATTTCTATCTCATAAACTTATATCAAAGTCCTTCATGCATGATTGTGGCTTTTATTGATTAAAGTTTAGTGATTATCATATATTTTTTGCCTCTTTCGAGTTTCCATATCCTATCAAATTGTGAAATGTACATGACTATCCTATTTTAACTTGATCCTTTGGTCAAGTATATGTCATCAGTAGTTTGATCCTTATTAGTTGTAGGCATTCAAATTTCTTTCACCTTGATTCCAAGGCCTTGTAGGTGTTTTACTTGTTTTCTTTTGGAGTCTTTTTCATTGATTTGGGGATTTCATATGTTGCATTAAGCCTTGTTGTTGAGTTTCCCACTCTTATCCTCTTGGGAAAACTTCTGATCCCTTGGGTGTATCTTGAACTCTTTGGCCTTGCTGCAACTTTGCATTGATCTTTGATCTTTTCTACTTGAATTTTGAGGTTTCAAAAAGTGGTTTTCCTTTACTTTACATTTTTGGGTTCTTGTTTGAACATGTGTTGGAGGCATTCTTGCATTTGAATTCTTTGAGTTCTTGTCAATTTTTGATAGCATGTTTTGTTTGTGTTTTTTTTCTGTGTGATCCTTTGCATTGCCATTGAATTATTTCATTTTGTTTGAAAGTAAGGAAGCAAAAAAGAGTTTAATTTGAAGTTATTTAATTGCATTTGAAAAACAAATAAAATAAAATATTGCATTCAAGCATGCACTTTAGAGAGAATTAAATTGCATTGGGCATATGCATTTAGGAAGGAAAAAGACTCTCCTCTTTACCATAGCTAGCATTCATCGAAAACGAAATATTTTCATTTCATTTTTGTGCACGGTTTAGAGTCGAGTCATAACACCATCTAGTCCACTTCTGCTTATCCTATTAAGTAACAAACATCCATTAAAAGGACTGAGGCACATAATCTAAAATGAATTAGACTTTATTTTCTTTGATAGAAAACCAACAAGTCTAGGATTTTAGGGCCTTGATAGTAGGGTGGAGAGTTAACTCTTCAAGGCCACATGAACGAGACTATAGAATACTAGAGAGTGTAAAATCCAATAGTATCAATTAACGTTAGTTAGGAAATCTCCTCTCACACAGGAGTCAAACATGAGGTCAAGCAAAGTGATCGGTTGAGATTTCCCCTCTTCCATTTTCCTAGTGGGACTATCGCAAGTTTGGGGATTTGAAGAGTGGTAGATCCTTGGGGTGACACTACTTCTTCTTAATTTTGGGTCATGGATTTGTGTCTGACATTCCCAAGCCCATTTGCTAGTCTTGAATGTCAATTGTACCCCCACAACCATTCATTGTGAATTGATAAACATAGTAACCTCTCCTAGAATTATAAACAGGTGGTTCCAAGGGCTATTCCTTCTACAAGGAAGGTTCTTTGTGGTACCTATGATAGACGTTCAATCTCTGCTTTAGAAAATTGGGAGGGTATTTTCCTATGGGATCTTACTTGCACCTTGGGGGATTTATTTAAAGGTTATCATATATGTTTCTCATTTCTTCATTGATGACCTCATCTCCCATCTCCAAAATATCCTTACTTCCTTTCTCCCTATCATAAGGGAGTTGTTTTCTTTCTCTTATCTTGTCAAGACTTTGGTAGTGCATGCTCTTTGATGTTTAGAAGACCCTAGGTTGAATCTCCGTCCATGGAAACGGTTCTTGAGGTTACAAGGGACCCATTTTTAGGGGTAACCTTATGCTTTTCCTTGTTTTGGAAATGTTGGTGCTCCCTACATTGTTACATTGACTCTTCCCAGTTTCATTGTTGGGTTACCAATATGGTTATTTTCCACTCGTATGGTCTCGAATACCCCTGTTTCTACCCAAGCAAGCTATCCACCTCAAGAACATCAACCTCTTATTGACCCTTTTCCTTCTTTACCCGTCACGTATTATTCCCTTTCTTCTTCCTCGCCTAGTGAAATCCTCAATTCTAGTAATCAAGAGGCAAAGAAGAGAAAGAAAAGGAAGAACAAGAAGAAGCAAAATAAGCAAGGGGGAAATCAACCAGCCACTGTTGTGAGTGTTGATAATGTTGAAAATCATACCAACATAGATCGCAAGCCCAAATTCCTTTGTAGGATCTACAAGGTTGACCACCTTCTTAACCATTTCCATGGTATTCATAAGGTTTTAGAAGTGTGGTCCATGGATTCTAAACGACCCGTGTCACTAGGTGTTGTAAGTAATGTTGGTGACAACCCATCAACCAGTGATCATAAAGTTGGGGGAAAGAAGGATAAATTTAGGATTCCTTGTCAGTTATGTGGGTAAATGCACCTCACTCACCTTTTCCCTCGTATGGATGAAGCTTCACAATTGTTGGAATACATTGTTGTTTCTCAGAAACAACCTCCAGTTGCTTCCCATGAGTCATCTCACAACCAACTGTTGGTTGATGAAGTGGTCGGTCTGATTCAATCCTTGGTCAATCTCACTCTTCCCTTGGAGAGTGAAGTGGATACCACTTAGGTTTTTCTTGTCGCTTCAGATCCCTCTAGATAAGGGGGAATTTCACCCGTTTCAATGGAACCCCCTCAAAGTACTGAAGTCATTTCCCTTGAATAGAATAGGCTGGTGGAAGCTCACCTTTCTTCCTGTATGTCTTTCCAAATCACTATGCAGGTTTGCGATACAATCATACATCGAACTATTGTTGACGAAGGCGCTTATGTTAGCATTCTATCATCAATCGCTTGGAAAGATATGGTTTCCCCTCAACTTGTGTCGGTTACCCATCATCTATTGGCTTTTAATAGAATATCTAGTGAACCTTCAGGGATCATTCCTTAGCTTCCCATCACCTTAGGAGGGAAAAATGTCTGTATCGATGTTATGTTAGTCCACAACCCCTTGGATTTTAATTTACTCCTTGGACGGTACCTAAGTCACAGGGTTCACCAAACCTCAAACTTGAGGTTCGAAATTTGGCGAACCCCATCAAAAATCTGAGGTTCGTCTAGGTTCGTCAAACCTCAAAGGTGAACCTAATGTCGAACCAAATTTATATAAAAAAAAATGTATATATTTGAACCTGAAGTTGAACCTCATTCGAACCTTATTCTGAGAGATGGGGAGATTGAGAGAGGGGAAGAGGCAGAAGCTTGGGTGTTTGGTTTAAAGAAGTACTTCGGATTTCATGACTATTCTGAAAACTTGAAGGCTCGAATAGCCATATTCAACATGAATGGAAAGTATTCCATTTGGTGGGAAGATCTTAAGAATGTGAAAGGAATCCATGAAGAGAACTGATCATGGAAACAATTTGAGAAACACTTCAAGAAGAAGTATGTGTTAGAGAAATACTTTGATGGGACAACTAAGGAGTTCTATGAACTCAAGCTGGGACAACTCATCATAGAGGAATATGTCAATGCCACTTCCTAGTTGTATTTTTGGAATGCCACTTCCTAGTGCTCAATACAACTTTTTGACCCTTTTCTAATGTGTGAGGACACAATGCAAATGAAGAAAGCCCTATTGTTTTGTTTCAACTTCACCATTCCCACATCTCCTACACAACCTCTTCTCCCACAATTCCTTGGGTTGCTTCCAACTCCCTGATTCACATTGTAAGTTATGGGCATTGGTTACTAGTTGAGCCATTACATGTTATTCATGCCACAATGTGTTTAGCATCAAATAGTCTTTAATTTTCATTTTCCCTCACTTGTTGAAGTTTTCTCTGTAGTATTGTTGTTTCCTATTGATGTGTTTTTTCCATTTCCCCTTGATGTAGCATCCATGGATATGGTTTTTGAGTGGATTTTTATCTATCGGTCAGTTTTCCTCTTCAATGTCCCAACCCTTAAGCCAAACTCTAAACTATAGGTCCCTTGATTTATTTTGTCTTCTCAACTACCCTTGTGTGGTTTTGATCAAAATTATTTCATTGTAAATATATATATATATATATATATATATATATATATATATATATATATATATATATATATATATATATATATATATATATATATATATATATATATATATATATATATATATATATAATTCTAAGGGCCTCCAACTTTATTGGGTACAATCCCAATTCTGCAAGGAGTATCTCATATTGGAGTTGTTTTTCACTCTTAGTTTGTTCATTGTGACAAGTTTTTTACCAATTATAGTTGCTTCCATTTCCAACCCCCTCAAGTCTTTTCCTTGTGCATGTATCCCAACACAACTTTTCATTGAAATCCCAACCCCAAATATTTGTAGTCATGGGATACTTTTAGCAATTCTCCACCAAAGTTAATTTGGGGCTACATTTTTCTCCCTTTTGAACCAGAACCTTATTACCTTGGTTATCCCCCCATGTTGATGCACATCGCTACCTCTTTGAAAAAGGATCTAAGATGTGCTTACAAGGTGCATATTACTTTGGCCATGAGTGTCACATCATTTGCATAAAGAAAGATCTGCGTTAATCGTTGAAATTATCACACCCTACCCCTCCTTTCATCTTTATCTAGTGTTTTGGTTTCTCTATGTAGTGGTTGAAAAGTGTCAGGGAGGGAGGACAACCTTTCTTTGCCCCAATATCTCTATTGAAGCTCTTAGACAATGCCTTGTTGGTTGGCCTTTGCCTATCCGTATAAATAATATATTTCTTCCCTCCCACCCTCTAGGACCCCCGTCTATACCAAACTTTCCCATAGTCTCTCTCTCAGGATGATGTCAAAGGCTTTCTTGAAATCAATGAAACAATGCCATTAATATTTGTTGTCCCAAGTTTTCTATATAATATATCTAAATGTGATGTAGTGGTCTATCTAGTGCCTTGAATGAAAACCTACTTGACCTTTAGCTCTTTTTCTTCATCCTCGACCCAATTACTAACTTTTCTTTCCTTATTATCACCTATCAGTTTGGTGAACATCAAGTTAATCATGATGGATCTATAACTCTATAGATTAGAGTAAATGAAAATAAAGTGGTAGAAAAGGTAGAAGTTCCTTCTTCTTAGGAGACTGCATCTCATTGAAGTGCCTTCAAGTGAGAATACCTAGGTATGCATTCATGCTAATGGTAATTCATTCTTTGTATATGTCATTATGATTTTATTTCTCTATCCCCTCCTCCCAGTAACTCACTTAGGCATGCCCCAAAAAGAATAAGTACTCTAGCTTATCTATCTTACTTGGCTACAAGACAATTCCCCTCCAACCCCTTTTAAATATGGAAAGATCAAGCTTGTTTCCCAACCATTCAAAAACCATTATTTAACCATTTTGTCAAGGATAATTGTGATGTGGCTATTGAGGGAGCCCCTCCCCCACTTTAGGGATTCTGCTTGTATCCATTTGATGTCCCTTTATTTTCTTGTTGTTATCTTTCTTATGCACGTTTGCACATCTTCCTCAGTTAAAACATCCTCAACTATGCTAGTTTTAGGTGGGTTTTGTTGATGATTGCAGCTATGTGAGACATTATCCAACTTACAAACCTATGAGGTGTGGATCAATGTAGCTATGTGAAGTCTTTCTCTCAACTTAAAAACCTGAGAGAAAGCCCCTAAGAAGGGTACGTGGTTCCTGCCTGAGACAGAGCTGGGAACGTAGAGATGAAATCCTCCATTCAGAGAGTTGAGAAGAACTCCATATGATTATCCAGTGGGAAAGGCGATCTATTGAGTTAGGACATGCCTGTGGTTGAGCACAAGGTGAAAGTGTGAAATCCCAAAGTGTTGGGTGCATCGTCATGAGAACAAGAAATGAAGATGATGTATTAGCCTCCTCTGAGCAGCAGAGTTGACGAGAAGACTCCAAATGATTCTCCTGTGTGAGGAAGTGGGAAAGAAGATATGTAGAGTGGGAGTGCCTATGGACAAGCACAAGTGAATGTGTGAAGATTTGGTTCTTTTGTGTAATGCAATGAATCAGAACTATCACATCCCTATGGATGATCACTAGTGGGTGTATCATATCCTTTGCTATATATTGTTAAAGACTCGGACCTACCTGTAACCTTAATTTTTATGTAAAGGGTACAGTTTGGACACACCTTAATATGTTTAATAATAAATGTAAAACATAATTAATATTAATATTAATATTGATTATAATAATAATAAAAATTGAGCGCTCTGCAATTGACCTGACACCCTGTCAGAGCTAGGTTTTCTATTGGTTTCGGGCTCCATGAGTGCTGAAAGGGGCAGTGAGAAGTCACCTCTTCCCTTGCCCTTAGTAGATGCAATTGATTTTAAACATTTTCTCATCATTGAAGGCAAGAAACCCGTCTCTGCTCCACCCCCCAAGTTTGTCAAAAAACTCGATGATGTTCCGATCATCACCCTTCCTCCCGAGTAGCCGATGCAAATCGCGGTCTCTTTGGCAGATTGAGTTTTGGTGGGACAGTTCGTCGGTCTCTGGCCCTCGCGTCCCACTACCGAAAACTAGATCCAGAAGAATTGGTGCCCTCATATCACCAGTAGTGCCACCTGCTATGCGGTTGGTCGAGGGTTTTTTCTGTTCGAATTCATCGCCAGAGACGATCGCGACCTAATATTTAGAAATGGGCCCTATTTCATGGGGCCTCAAGGGCTGTACCTAAATCATTGGACCCCCAACTTTGATCCTTCTTTGGATGTCCCTAAGGCGATCCCAGTGTGGGTCAGGCTCTCTAATCTCCCGATCCACTGTTGGACACCCTCCTCGCTACAGTCCATTGGCAACGGGCTAGGAAAGTACATTAACAAAGAAAACACCAAAGATCAATACTCATGTGCCCGTATTTGTGTTGAAGTTTACTTAGAAGTTGGATTACCATAAGCCATAAAATTGATTGTAGGATATTGGAAGCGCTACTAGAATCTAGACTACGAACAATTGTGATTCAAATGCAGACACTGCCACGAGTATGGACATTTTTAGAAGAACTGCTCAAAAATTCCTCAAACCCAGCAAGAAAAAGATCTAGAAGAGGGGTGGGAGCAAGCCAAAATACATAATACAAACCCTAAATATGGTCCACGCAGAGAGGGGGAAAACCCTAATCCCCTCCCAACCAGAAAGGAAGCTCCGACGCAAAAAACGCAACTTGAAGATGTAAATAGATTTTTCGTCGTGGAAGAGTCAGTAGCCGAAGGAAACATGGTTGAAAATGTTCCACCCATCACCTCATCCTTCCCATAAAATGAAATAGCATACCCACTTATAGATTCCAACATGGCCCTCTCCCAAGAAATGCCATCCCTAAATGCCCAGAAAGATCAAGGAACAGAAGAAGATCTGTTGGAAGAAGAGGAAGGAGAAATAGATCCATTACAAAGCACTAAGAAAACATCAAAGAGAGGAAGAAAAATAGCAAAGGGACACAAAGAAGAAGCAACTTATAAAGACATGTTGCAGGGAGGAAAATCTACCCTGGAAGGGCTATTCAACCCTAGAATAACGTGGCAACAAGGGCATATCTCAAAAGGGACTGCCACCACCAGTGGAGGTAAGTAATGAAGGTCATCTCCTAGAATTGTAGGGGTCTAGGGAGCAAACAAAAAGTTGAAGCAATGAAATAGCTAATGTGCATAGCCACCCCAGATGTCCTCTTAGTCCAAGAGACCAAGTTAGAGGAACAATAGTTCTTCCAGACCAGAAAGTCTTTCTGGAACTCAGGAGAAGGAATAGCAGTAAGCTCTTGAGGTGACTCAGGTGGCCTAGGCACACTTTGGAATCCAAGCAAGTTTGACCTAATCCACTCCTTCACTTGTCCACATTGGATATTTACAAATATTTGTCATAAAGATACGGGCCTTCAAGTAAGTCTCTTCAACATTTATGTTCCATCTCTCCTTGCAGAAAAAAGATATTGTTGGAAGCTTATAGAGGATTTCCTGCAGCTACTTCAACCCGAGAATATAATCCTAGCTGGGGATATGAACATCACCCTTTCCTCCCAGGAAACAAAAGGGGGGAATCCGGTCCAATACCCTCTCGCGGAAACATTTGATGATTTATTTTTGGATTAGGACCTGGAAGACATTAAGCCCCCCAAAGAACTGTTCACTTAGTCCAATAGAAGAATAGGCTCAGGACATATAGTTGCTCGTCTTGACAGATTTATGGCTCAACACTCACTCCTTTTTCTCAGGATTAATCTTGACTCCTCTATCCTCCCTTTTAATTCCTTTGACCACAAACCAATCCTCTTATAAATCATGCAAGACCGCAACTTGGGCCCCATCCCTTTCCGGTTTAGCCCCTCCTGGATCTAGAAAGAGGGGTTTCTAGATCTCGTCTCCTCAGTCTGGAAGGAATCAATCCCATGCTCACCCTTCTTCATTTGGGAAGAAAATATGAGGAAACTTAAATCGGATCTCAAATCCTGGGCCAAAACTCTCAAAAACCCCCTCCATCAGCGTCTGGAAGCGCAGCATGCCTTGGAACATCATCAAATCCAGGCAAAATCCCTCCCCATAGACCCCTTCTCTTTTGAAAAAGAACACCAATTGCACAAAAATCTCCACCATGCTTGCTGACAAGATGAGGATTATTGGCAGCAGAAATCCAGGAGCCTTTGGCTCCAAGCGGGGGATTAAAACACCAGTTTCTTCCACAAACAGGCAGAAGGATGAAACAAGTTCAACTCTATCAAAGAAATCCACTCCCAAGAACAAATCCTTTCCAATTTTCAAGACATTATGATGCAGACCCCCAACTCAACAGGGTTTGCTTGACCTCCTAGTCTTTGGATCTTCCTATTCTCGAGCCGAAATGGCTTCTTGGTCCCTGTTGGAACCTTCAAAAATTAAAGACCATAGGTCCTTTTCTAAGCTCTACCCACACGAACATGCACTAGACGCGAGCCTCCATTCCACGTGACCACAGCCTTAACCCCAAAAAGGCACGTCGGGTTTCGTGATGTAGGGACTTCCGTTGCAAGGCACCCCGACTCCTCTGATTCCCAAAATCCTGAAATGGGCTAACAGTCCCTATCTCCTCCCTTAAATTATCCTGGTGTGACCCTCATCTATGACCTAGGGCCCAACCTTGAGCGCATGGGGACTTCGTGTGCCAGGAAATCGCAATGTAGACTTTCTCGCTTTTCTTGATATCTAAAGTGATGAAATTTCCTCGCCACAAATCAATGGTCTTGTTCCTCCCATGATCTAACGGTCTAGAGCCTTCCTTCTCTTATCGTGATTTCATGACTCGTGATCCCCAAAAACAACTTCCTCCACACTCTCGACTCTTGAAATGTCGATATTTCAGAGCGCCCAATCGACGGCTCACACTTCTCGGGATCTAAGGGTTGTTATCTCTCTTGAGCTTGTAAGTGTTGAAAGACACTCGGTCTTAACCTCTCCAGTGATCTACTAGATCCAACGGTCCATGGAAAATTGATGTTTCTCCCTCCGAGAATTTCAACCGTCTGTTTAGGCTCTCAAAGACTCCTCACCAAATAACTTGGCGTCTTTCCTCCTGAGCTTGGTTTATGCGAGGTGACTTTGACCCTCATCCTTCCTTTGAACTTTCCAAGTCTCTATTTATCCTAATCTTGATTCTTACTGCAAACTCAAAGGTTCTAAGGGATTATTGCACGCGCTACTTGCATCTCTCACGATAATCCTTGATTATTTGATATCTCCCAACTTTGTGCACTCCTTACGATAGAATTTATTCAACCACTCACTTGTTTGGAAAATCCTAATACTTCAACCTAGCCTACGCACACCTTGCACAGCTCTGTGCTATATTTTCACTTCTGTTGGTATAAGAACAACTATATCTCTGCTGATCTTTTTTGAGATAAAACTCAGAATCTTGTCAACGCACTCCTTGCGGACCTTCACTGCACTCCTTGCAGGAATTCTCAGGACGAGGAGAAATTGAAACTTATAATCTCCCTTTCACAGACTTCATACATTCAACATGAAATCATACACATAAAGCATTGAAACAAATGCATAACAGATCATATAAGTAAACTGTAAACATACCATTCAACAGATGCAAACGGTAACCATAACAACCCATGAAATTGGATTAAAGTCTTCTTATATTAATTCAAGTGCTTATGTACATGGTTTATATAGAAACAACTATCATCTGATACAACTTCTACAATCTCTGTTATTTTCTGCTCTCTTATGCTCTCTTTCTCTACATATTCTACTCTACAATTGAGAATTATGATAATACAATACATACGAGGGAGATTTCTTGAGTTTTCCCACATACAACTCTAAGCTATCTTATCGAATTAAAGACTACAACTACTTTACATTTATTACAATTAAATGCCTCCAACCGATAGATGAGAGCAAACGCTCAAGATCTGCGTTACAATCCCCAAAACATTTAAGAACAATTACATACTTTCAGCTATTACATTAATGTTTCTTCTTTTAAATTTCAAAATGTGTGTTGGTGCATATCCAACTGTCCTCCACTTGTGCTTTCTTGCGATGCTCCTGCATCATACTCCTCTGGATGAAAAATTCATGGACTACTGTCCATGAGCTCCTGCACCATCTGTCCATGGTTCTGTATATCTTCTTCACTTTCTCAATTGGAATCTTCAATCGGGTGTCCCTTCCAATTTATCAAATATTCAAAATATGTCTTCCTCTGTTTCTTCTTGCCAACTCTCTGATCAATGATATTTTCCATCTGCAAATTTTCAGCTACAAGCATCTCCTGAACCCACTGAACTTATTTTTGATTCTCTGCCCCATATGTTTCATATGCTCTGTAAGGATACATATCTTCTACGTTGAATAAGGGTGATATGCCCACATCTTCTGGCAATTCTATCTCATAAGCATTTGCCTCAAATTTTCTCAAAATCTTACACGGTTTGATATTTTTCATCTTCATCTTATTATATGTCCCCCTTGAGAACCTTTCTTTCCTTAGATGTGCTAAGAATAAATCTACCACTTCGAATTGAAGCTCTTTCCTGTGTTGATCTTCTCTGCGCTTGTATTTCTTGTTGGAACTCTTCAACCACTCTTTAATCTTACTGTGGAGCTCCTGCATCTCTGCTGCAAAATCTTCCGCTCCAGCACTCCTGAACTCATTCTTCTCTGAGTCTCTCAACTCGTATACTCCTCTTGGATGCATTCCATACATTACCTGGAATGGGCTCTGTCTTGTGCTCCGATTAGGTGAGTCGTTATATGAAAATTCCGCTTGCAGGAGACTCTGATCAGCTACTAAACTCCTCAATAAGTCTCCTAATATTCAATTTACTACCTCAGTTTGTCCATCTGTCTGAGGGTGATATGTTGAGCTAAAAGATATATTTGTCCCTAGATTCTTCCATAGTGTTCTCCATAAATGACCAACAAATTTGGTATCTCTGTCTGAAACAATACTCTTGGGTAAACCATGAAGTTGAACAACTTCTTTGAAAAACAGATTTGCAATGTGTGTTGCATCACTGGTTTTCTAACCTGGTATAAAATGTGCCATTTTTTAGAATCCGTCGACTACCACTGTTGAAGGAAAATCTCCCTGCGGACAGGTAGATCTCCTCAAAGAGCTAGACTCTTAACTCTAAGATAGAAAGTACTTATCATGGTCACTGACTTCCTTTTAGATCTAGGTGGACTAGTGTGTGAGGAAGAAGGAGAAAAGAAGTACCTTTTACTGGTGTTTGTCCCTGTACGCTCCGAGTTGAGCTCCAATCTTTTGCTCCTCGATAAGCCCTGTAGACAAACAAAGTATGACTACTTCCTACTCTATCAAGATTAGTTTGAAATAGGTCTATCTACTAAAGAGACAAATTCATGTGAGATTGAACACGAATTAGAAAGAAACAAGCCAAGCAAATTATATTAATGAGGACAAAACATTGCTTACAGCCATAAATGAATTGCAGCAGTTTCGTCAAGTCCTCCTTGTCTAACCCTTGCTCAAAAGATCTAGGATCCGGATGACAGCAACTTCACTGATTACTTTCCTCCAGTTCACTATATGTTTCCTATGATATCATAGGTTTCTTTCTTCCTAAATATCCCTGTTCCAACACCACTTATAAGATCATAAGTTTGGTGTCATTCTCCCTTTTCAGTCCTCTTTCACCATTAGAAAGCTTGCTTATATAGCCTTGGAGAGGCTTTGACCACTTAAGATATCCTTGGGGAAGTTGAGGATTTGTCTCCTTCAGTTATGGATCTGCCCTAAGATCATGTCTTGATTGAGGATTTGAATTCAACTTCCTTCTAAGAATGAAAGGATCCTTCCCCCACTCATCTCAACAACTTAACTATTGCCCAAAATAGGCAGCGCTCCCTCAAAATGGCCATTAGAGCACTGTAGCGCTCCCTAGTAAGCTTAAGGGGGGTGCCAACACTCCTAAAATCAATAGCACTCCTCCAAAAGGGCCAAAGAAGCTTTATAGCGCTCCCAGACAGTGTAAGTGGGAGCGCCAGCACTCCCAGAAGAGGTATAGGGGAGCGCTCCCCTCCAAAAACTTAGTTTTTGGGGTGCTTTCAAATGACAAAAGGTTTATAAGCCTGCTGACTCATTTCTCCTCTTCCAAATCAAATGTTTGAGGTGTTTCAAGTGTCCTTCTCATGTCGTTATAGGCACGACATAGGCATCATGGCAGTATGCTTTCTTTAACACTTGCGACACTTGTGAGCAAAGTGAAACACTTGCGACCCTTGTAATGACGACACTTGTGACACTATCAAAGTGATTATTTTTTATGTGTAACAACCACGAATATGTAATCAAAACCTTGATGTGTCCTTGATAGTCCTAACAAAAAATCCATGCTTACTGCGTCCCACGGCCTCTCTGGTATTGGCAATGGTTGATACAACCCAATATTCTGTCTTTTCCCCTTTGTGTGCTGGCAAATTCTACATATGTTCACAAACTTCTTGGCATTCATCCTCATCCCTTGCCAATAATACAAATTGTTCAGTTGCGCAAATGTTTTATCATGGACGAAATGTCTAGCCAGTCCCTCACTATGATTTTCCTTCAAAAGGTTTTCTCTCATATAACTCTTCGGGATACACAATTGATTTCCTTTGAATAAAATTCCATCCTAAATTAAATATTCAATCCATTGGCTTCTGTCTCTCAGAACATGATTCTCACATGCTTCATAAGCATCCTTAAAATTTGAATCATCTCTGTATATTTCCTTAAGGCTATCAAAACCTAAGTTCTTCACACGAAACTCCTGCAGAATCAAACACTTCCTACTCAATGCATCAACAACCTTGTTAGCATTTCTAGAAATGTGCTTTATAACAAAAGTAAAGTTCTGCATAAATTCAACCCATTTTGCATGTTTCTAGTTCAGTTTTTCCTGTCTGGTTATAAACTATAAGGCCTGGTTGTTGTTATACAAAACAAACTCTTTTGGAACCAGGTAATGCCTCCATTTCTTCAATGCTTGTATGACTGCATAAAAATCTTTATCATACATGGAATATTTCATCTTGGTCTCATTCAACTTCTCACTGAAGTATGCAACTAGCCTATTTTATTGACTTAAGACTGCTCCAATCACAAATCTACTTGTGTCACATCTCACTTGAAATGTCTCACTAAAATATGGCAGAACCAGAACTGATTGTCCAGTTATCTTCTCCTTCAACAAATTGAAAATTTTCTCCGCTTCCTCTGTCCAATGAAAAGATTTATGTATCTTCTTGACTGTGTCCATCATTGGTGCACAAATTCCACTAAAATTATTGATGAACTTCCTATAAAAACTGGCTAGTCCATGGAAGCTTCTAACGTCAAAGATATTCCTTGGCAATGACCACTCTTTGATTGCTTTTACCTTTTCCGGGTCCATCTTCAACT
Source organism: Picea engelmannii (assembly GCA_009831015.1). Classification (NCBI taxonomy): domain Eukaryota; kingdom Viridiplantae; phylum Streptophyta; class Pinopsida; order Pinales; family Pinaceae; genus Picea; species Picea engelmannii. The sequence continues at coordinate 2,232,440 of ML778552.1, forward strand.
CATTCGAAGAGATCACAAAACCCAAATAAATAAGTTATGTCTTCATAAAAGATGACTTCTTCATATTTATCAAAAATTTCTCTTGCTGCAACCTCCTCGTCACTAGAGTTAAATGTCTCAAATGTTCTTCCTCAGTCTTACTAAAGATCAATATATCATCAAGATATACAATTACAAACTTGCCAATGAAATCTTTCAAGACTTCGTTCATCAATATCATAAAAGTACTTGGCGCATTCGTCAATCCAAATGGTATGACAAGCCATTCATACATCCCTTCATTCGTCTTGAATGGTGTCTTCCATTCATCACCTTCCCTCATTCTAATCTGATGATATCCGCTTTTCAAATCAATTTTTGAAAAAAACTTTGCCCCACTCAAGCAATCCATCAAGTCATCCATCCTAGGTAAAGAAAATCTATACATGATGGTGATTTTGTTTATAGCCCTTGATTCTATACACATTCTCCATCCACCATCCTTCTTCAGACTTAACATTGTTGGCACAACACATGGACTTAATATTTCTCTAATCAACCCTTTGTCCATCAAATCCTAGACTTTCTTCTTAACTTCTTCATTCTCCTACAGCGTCAATTTGTACGTTGCTTTGTTTGGTAAACTCTCTTCTAGTATAAGGTCAATGTGATGGCTTATACTTCTGATGGGTGGCAACGAACAAGGTAAATCGTGTTAAATTTTTAATTAAAATAAAGTACCAAGGCAAGTGTTTCTCTTCCCTAGGCACCTAAGGGGGAGAAAGTGCCTAATGTGGGTCCTAGTCAAATTAATTTGTGAGATGAAAATTAAAAGATAAATTTATGACTAAAGTGAGGGTGAGTGAAGAGACACCAAATCTTAGCCACCCATCTAATCTAATATGAACCGTTAGATTAGAAAACCCCTCACCTTCCCTCATGAGGTCGACTTGGGCAAGAGGGCGCACCCATTCTTGGGTAGTTCAAGCATTCTTGTTGAGAGAACAAGAGAGATCAAGAGAGAGGTCGAGCTGAAGAAAAGAGACAGCATTTGCTGAAGGAGAGCACGCATCCCAAAGAAAAGAGCAGCATGGATTTCGAGGTAGCAGACAGCAAGGAAGAACAGGTCATACCGTATGGATTTGTGGAGGTCATACAGCGTTTAATGTGCACAGAAATTGAGGAGGATAGCAGCTGAAATTCCTGAGAGTATTGGCATGCATTCCAAGGCTGTCGTACAACATTTATTGGCACAAAAATCGAGGTAACTGCTGTAATAAATTTCTGAGTGTATTTCTGTACAGTCCGTACAGTTTGGCACGAATTTTGAGGGCCGTACAGCATGGTTTACAAGGATCTGTTCATGCTGGGTTTTCCGTACAGTCTTAGCAGAGTTTTGGCATGAATTTCGAGACAGTCCGTACAACATTAATTGTTGGGACAGTCGTACAGTTGTATGGATTTCTGGTTCAGAAATCGAGGAGCAAAGCTACAGGAATGTCCAGATAAGTTTGTGTAAATTTATGAAGATGAATATGCTGTAAAATAAATTTCTCAGAAGCTCATAAATAATAAAAAGCCCTCTCTCACTGGTTTTCCCCTTGTGGATTTTTCCAGGGTCGAAGTTAGAGCGAAAATCTTTGTGTCTATATTTTCTGAGTTTTGCATACTGCTGATATTTTATTTCTGCGTTGAAAACGATGTTCAGAATCCTCATGTTTCAGTTCTGAAGTTTATTTTCTATTAAGTTTTTATATGCTGAAACAGTGTTGAAACAGTGMTGAAACATATGCTAAAATAGTGTTGGAACATATGTTGAAACAGTGTTGGAACATATGTTGAAATAGTGCTGGAACATATGCTGAAACAGTGTTGAAACAGTGCTGAGACATATGCTAAAACAATGCTGAGGCATATGTTGAAATAGTGCTGAGACATATGCTGAAACAGTGTTGAAACATATGTTGAAACAGTGCTGAAACATATGTTGAAACAGTGTTGAGACATATGCTGAAACAGTGCTAGAACATATGCTGAAACAGTGTAGTAACATATGTTGAAATAGTACTGAAACTGTGTTTGCCATTTAACTTTGGCTGAAAAATAAGCGAGAATGAAACTGGGTTGGGGTCTGAAATTTTTACATGGTATCAAAGCTGAGTTGAAGAGAGGCAGAAATTTCAGCAGACAAAAAGTAGGGATAGCAGTCACTTCACAGGGCAGATTTTTGAATTTGTGATTTTCAGCAGAAAGAAGGTCATGGCTACAGGTTTGAGGGTTGAAGACAGATTTGATGGGGCAGCAAATTTTGGTGCTTGGAAGGAGAGGATGATATTGCTTTTGCAAGAGAACGAGTTGTGGGACATTGTGGAGAATACCACTATTCATTCTGTTATGGTACCTACTGATGCTACTCTTCTTGCAGCCTATAATAAGAAGAGTATCAAGGCTAAGAGATTTATTCTCGATGCCATCAAGGATCATTTGATTTCTCACTTGACGGGGAAGACTCATGCCTATGAGATGTGGGAGTCTTTGACTAAATTGTACCAAAGTACAAATGAGAACCGGAAGATAGTTTTGAGGGAAAAACTAAAGAGCATAAAAATGACCAAGGCTGAAAATGTGGTCACATACCTTACTAGATTGACACAGGTGAGGGATGAGCTTGGAGATGTGGGGGAAGCTATAGCTGACAGTGATCTTGTGAGAACAGCATTGAATGGTGTTTCCAAACAATGGGCTATTTTTGTGGAGGGCATTGTTGCTAGGGAGAAGCTTCCCGGTTGGGAACGTCTTTGGGATGACTTTGTTCAGGAGGAGACCCAAAGAGGTTATGTACATGGAAGTTCATCTACTGGTCATGAGGAGGAGAATGTGGCTCTTGCTACCACTAGCAAGAAGAAGTTCAGAAAGGGTCCAAAGGGAGGACAGAAGCCCAAGGGTGAAGGGAAGAAAGACATGAGAAAAKTCAAGTGCTTTGCTTGCCATAAGTTTGGGCACTATGCAGGACAGTGTCCAAACAAGAAGAAGAAACAAATAGCAGCTTCAGCAGAGGTGGAAGAGTTTTCCACCAAGTTTGACAAGGAATTTTCCTTGATTGTGTGCCTATCCTTGAAGACCACTACTCCCGATACTTGGAATATTGACAGTGGTGCCTCTCACCATATGACAGTAGTTCGTGAGCACTTGACAGATCTTACTCAGTGTGGAGATGCAGAGGTAGTGCTTGGAGATGATCGGGAGGTCAAGGTGGCTGGTTGTGGGACCGTATCATTTCGAAGGGAGTCTTTGCCTCCCATGACTTTGACAGAGGTTCTTTATGTTCCGGGCTTGAAGAAGAACTTAGTGTCAGTTTCTACTATTGAGGAGAAGGGCTAAGAGGTCTTGTTCCGTGATGGACAGGTGCTTCTTTTCCCCAGAGGGTCTAGCATCACTTCGGCCAAAGTGATTGGTACTAGACATGAGAGGCTGTACAAGTTCTTGTTCCAGCCAGTGCGAGCATTGATTCATTCTACCAACAGCAGCAACGACCTATGTGAGATATGGCACAGGAGGATGGCACATTTGCACCATGGGGCTTTGCGAGTTTTGAGGGAGATGGTGATGGGAGTTCCAGATTTTAGTTCAGAGCACCATGAGTTGTGCAAGGGGTGTACCTTGGGAAAGTACACCAAGACTGCTTTTCCGAGAAGTGACAATAGAGAAGCAGGGATACTTGATCTTATACATTCAGATGTGTGTGGCCCGATGTCTTCGGCATCGTTGAATGGATCCCTATACTATGTTGTATTCATTGATGACTTCTCTCGGAAGTCCTGGATTTTCTTCATGAAGACCAAAGGACAGGTCTTCAGTCGGTTACAAGAGTTCAAAGCTCTTGTGGAGAACCAGACAGGGAAGAAAATCAGAGTCCTGAGATCGAACAATGGGGGTGAGTATACCTCCAAGGAGTTTATGGACTTTTGTGCAAGAGAGGGCATCAGGAGGGAGTTGACTGTTCCTTACACCCCGCGGCAGAATGGGGTTGCAGAGATGAAGAACAGGGCCATTGTTGGGACTACGAGAGCCATGCTACATGATCAAGGGCTGCCACTATTTCTATGGGCCGAGGCATGCTACACTGTAGTTTATCTGCAGAATATGAGTCCTCACAGGGTTGTGGGGAGCATGACTCCTGAGGAGGCTTTCTCTGGGAAGAAGCCTGAGGTGGGGCACTTTCGGATTTTTGGGTGCATCACTTATTCATATGTCCCTTCTGAGAAGAGGACAAAGCTGGAACCCATGGAAGAGAGAGGGATATTTTTTGGGTACAGTGAGACTTCAAAGGCTTTCCGTATTTACCTTCCTTCCTTGAGGAAGACTGTCTTGAGGAGGGATGTCAGATTTGAGGAGGACGGAGCCTTTAGGAAGTCTAGAGGAACAGAGAGAGGTGAGCAGTCTTCATCTCAGATTTAGGTAAGCCCACAGTAGACTACAGTGACACAGATTTTGGGGCCACCAGTTTCAGTGACTACAGGTTCACAGGTGACAGGGCCACAGAGTTCAGGTTCACAGGCTACCGGTCCACAGGTTTCAGGATCAGTTACTTCATGGTCTACTACAGGATCATTGTCTTCAGCAGATGGGGTTGAGTAAGGAGATTCTCCTCCACAGAACACCACTTCAGAGAGGAGGAAGCCCAAGTGGCTTCAGGACACTTTGAGGGAGGCATAGGGTTCAGTGGGGAATCCCAAACAGGCAGTGAGGGAGAGTAAACCTCCCGAGAGGTTTTGCAGCTACATCACGATGGTGAGTAGTATTCGAGAGTCTGAGCCTTCCACTTTTAAGGAGGCCTCTAGTAGACAGGTATGGAGAGATTCCATGATGGAAGAGTACAATTCCATCATGAAGAACGATGTCTGGGAAGTTGTTCCTAGACCTGAGGGGAAGTCAGTGGTGACTTACAAGTGGTTCTACAAGCTAAAGTATGTTGCGGATGGCAGCATTGAGAAGTACAAAGCTTGCTTTGTGGCTCGGGGGTTTTCACAAGTTGAGGGAGTCGAGTATGATGAGACCTTTGCACCAATTGATCGATACACTTCAATCAAGGCAGTGATCTCCATTGCAGCAGAGATAGGTTGGAAGATCCACCAGATGGATGTGAAGACTGCATTTCTGAATGGTCTTACTGAGGAGGAGGTATACATTGAGTAGACATTGGGCTTTGAGTTGCATGGGAGAGAGTCTCATGTGTGTAGACTGAAGAAGGAATTGTATGGGCTGAAACAAGCTCCCAGAGCTTGGTATTCGAGGATAGATGCTTATTTGCAGCAGTTGGGTTTTGAGAAGAGTGAGGCGGATCCCAACCTATAGTTCATTGTGGTTGGAGAGGATCCTCTCATTCTTATACTATATGTGGATGACCTTTTCATTATAGGGGCAGAGAGACTCATCAACAACTGCAAGGAGAGCCTTGCTTCAGAGTTCAAGATGACAGAGGAGTAGGTTGCAGACTTACTCACCAAGGCATTGAACATGGGCAAGTTTGTATTTTTCAGGGACAAGCTTGGAGTGGTGAGTAACACTTTCCTCGGTATGAGGGAGTGTTCAATTTTTAATTAAAATAAAGTACCAAGGCAAGTGTTTCTCTTCCCTAGGCGCCTAAGGGGGAGAAAGTGCCTAATGTGGGTCCTAGTCAAATTAATTTGTGAGATGCAAATTAAAAGATAACTTTATGACTAAAGTGAGGGTGAGTGAAGAGACACCAAATCTCAACCACCCATATAATCTAATATGAACCATTAGATTAGAAAACCCCTCACCTTCCCTCATGAGGTCGACTTGGGCAAGAGGGCACACCCATTCTTGGGTAGTTCAGGCATTCTTGTTGAGAGAACAAGAGAGAGCAAGAGAGAGGTCGAGCTGAAGAAAAGAGACATCATTTGTTGAAGGAGAGCACGCATCCCAAAGAAAAGAGTAGCATGGATTTCAAGGCAGTAGACAACAAGGAAGAACAGGTCATACCGTATGGATTTGTGGAGGTCGTACAACATTTAATGTGCATAGAAATCGAGGATAGAAGCTGAAATTTTTGATACTATTGGCATGCATTCCAAGGCTGTCGTACAACATTTATTAGCACAAAAATTGAGGTAACTGCTGTAATAAATTTCTGAGTGTATTTATGTACAGTCCGTATAGTTTGGCACGAATTTTGAGGGTTGTACAACACGGTTTACAAGGAGTTGTTCATGTTGGGTTTTCCGTACAGTCTTAGCAGAGTTTTGGCATGAATTTCGAGACAGTCCGTACAACATTAATTGTTAAGACAGTCATACATTTGTATGGATTTCTAGTTCAGAAATCGAGGAGCAAAGCTACAGGAATGTCCAGATAAGTTTGTGTAAATTTCTGAAGATGAATATGTTGTAAAAGAAAATTCTCAGAAGCTCATAAATAATAAAAATCCCTCTCTCACTGGTTTTCCCCTTGTGGGTTTTTCCAGGGTCGAAGTTAGACCGAAAATCTTTGTGTCTATATTTTCTGAGTTTTGCATACTGCTGATATTTTATTTCTGCGTTGAAAACGATGTTCAGAATCCTCATGTTTCAGTTCTTAAGTTTATTTTCTGTTAAGTTTTTATATGCTGAAACATATGTTGAAGCAATGTTGGAACATATGCTGAAACAGTGTTGGAACATATGCTAAAACAGTGCTGGAACATATGCTGAAACAATTCTAAGACATATGCTGAAACAGTGCTGAGACATATGTTGAAATAGTGCTGAAACATATGCTGAAACAATGTTGAGACATATGCTGAAACAGTGTTGAAACATATGCTGAAACAATGTTGAAACAATGTTGAGACATATGTTGAAACAGTGCTGGAACATATGCTGAAACAATGTTGTAACATATGCTGAAACAGTATTGAAACTGGGTTTGGCATTTAACTTTGGCTGAAAAATTCATCAAGACTGAAACTGGGTTGGGGTCTGAAATTTTTACAAATCGTCCACCGCTATATCAATGAAATTCTCTAGCAGTTCCTAAATCTCCTCAGGTAGATCATCTATTGAGGTACTGGTCAAAATGAATCTAGGTTTTCTCACCACAACAAACTACATTTCTTGACTTCATCCATGATTTCCTTCCCACTCATGAGAAGTATAATATTGGTTGTTTCTTCTTTCACCTTCTTTTCCTCAATTGGCAGGAACATATGTGTCCTACCATTCTTCTCCAAGGTGTATGTTTTCTTTCTTCCGTCAAGAATAACATTTTTTTTCATATTGCCACGACCTTCCCAAAAAAATATGACAGACATCCATGGGAATAACATCACATAAGATCTCATATCTATATCCCCCTATCTTAAATTCAACTAAACATTGTTTAGTGATAGTTACCTGATGTCCTTTTTGCAACCACGAGACTTTATATGGGCTTGGATGTGCAACGGTATCCAACTCTAGCTTTTCCACCATCTTTGTGCATACTATATTATTCGTGCTTCCACTGTCAACTATCACCTTGCATACCCTATCATTGGTCTTGCAAGCAGTCCTAAATAAGTTGTTCCTTTGGACTAGATTCTCCATCTCTTTTTCTGGCTTCAAGAGAATTTTCCTCATCATCAAGGATCTTCCACCTTCTGCATCTTCTACCTCAACATTTCGCCTTTGCACTTATGAAATGTGATCTTCGCCTCCTCCATTTATTTTTCTATCGGGACATTCCCAAGACTTATGTCTGATCTTTCCACAGACAAAACACTTTATTTCACCTCCTCTACCTCTTACTCTTCCTCTTGCTCAATGAAAAGTGTTCTTATCGGCATACTATCCTCCTTGTGAGATTTCTTCCCTTTTTGGGTGGTTATGTGCTTTCTTCTCTTCATCCTTGGGCTTTTGTACTCTTTCCTGGGCAATTTCTTTGCCTCTACTCTGACTTCTACCTCTGCCCCTTTGACCTTGCTTTCGGGCCAATTTCACTTTTTCCTTTGAATCAATATGATAAGCATCTTCCACATTTCTTATTGTCACCATGCTCATCTCATCTTGAATCTCATATCTCAAGCCATTCATGTATCTGGCGAATTTTTCATCGCCACTCTCGCGATGACCAACTATGATGTTTAACCTATACAATTCCTCAGTGTATTCCTTCACTGTCATCCTTTTCTGTCTTAAATTTTGCATCCTTCGAAACAGATTAATTTGGTAATCCATGGGTATGAATTTGGCTTTCATCTTGGCGACCATCTTGTCCCAGCTTTTAATTCTTTGTTTGCCTTTGCAACGCCTGTCAGCCTGCAGCTCATCCCACCATAGTATTGCATGCCCTTTCAGTCTAGTGACAATGTACTTAACTTTTTTATCTTCTTTGATATCCTCATAGTCGAAGTATTTATCTAGAGCTCTAAACCAATCTAGTAGCTCCTCAACATCTAAGTTACCATCATACATCGGGATGTCCATTTTTGCTCTGGAACCTATTCTTGCAACAACTTTGAATAGACGTTCCTCTGCATCATCTTCAACTACAACTTCTTCTTTGGCTCCGACTTTGTTCTCACTTTTGGCCTCACTGATATCTCCAGTATTAGTTGTTCGCCTCTTTTTTGTCTCCATGGCATCTAATCGAGCACGAAGTTCTCTCATTTCCCTTTCCACAGCTAGATCAGGCATGGGTCTCTCTTGACGTCTCCTCAGCGACATTGTTTCAATTTATCCATGCAGAATTCAATCACAACTATCCTCCATCTTCCCTCTACAAAAAACAAACATTGTTAGCTCTGATACCACCTGACGCAAAACCCCACCTCAGCAGGGTTTGCTTGACCTCCCAGTCTTTGGATATTCCTATTCCCTAGTTGAAATGGCTTCTCAGTCTCTGTTGGAACCTTCGACACTGAAAGACCACAGGTCCTTTTCTAATCTCTGCCCGCATGAACATGCACTAGAAGAGAGACTCCACTCCACGTGACCACCAACGTGACCACAGCCTTAACCCCAAAAAGGCACGTCAGGTTTCGTGATGTCAGGACTTCCGTTGCAAGGCACCCTGACTCCTATAATTCTCAAAATCTCGAAATGGGCTAGCGATCCCTAGCTCCTCCCTTAAATTCTCCTCGTATGACCCTCGGCTGCGACCCAGGGCCCAACCTTGAGCGCGTCGAGACTTCGCATGTCAGGAACTCGCGATGTAGATTTGCTCCCTTTTCCCGATATCCGAAATGCTAAAATTTCCTTGCCACAGATCAATGGTCCTGATCCTCCCACGATCTAATGGTGCAGATCCTTCCTTCTCTTATCGGGATTTCACAACTCGCGATCCCCGAAAACAACTTCCTCCACACTCCTGACTCCCGAAATGTCGATATTTCAGAGCACCTAATCGACGGCTCACACTCTTCGGGATCTAACGATTGTTATCTCTCCTGAGCTTGTAAGTGTTGAAAGACACTCGGTCTTAACCTCTCCGCTGATCTACTGGATCCAACGGTCCACAAAAAATCGGTGTTTCTCCCTCCGAGAATTTCAACTGTCTGTTTAGGCTCTCAAAGACTCCTCACCAAATAACTTGGCGTCTTTCCTCTTAAGCTTGGTTTCTGCGAGGTGACTTCGACCCTTGTCCTTCCTTTGAACTTTCCAAGTCTCTATCCCTCCTGAGCTTGATTCTTACTGCAAACTTAAAGTTCTAAGGGATTCTTGCATGCACTCCTTGCGGCTCTCATGATAATCCCTGATTATCTGATAGCTCCCAACTCTGTGCACTCCTTGCGATAGAAGTTCTTCAACCACACACTTGGTTGGAAAATCCTAATACTTCAACCTGGCCTACGCACACGTTGCATGGCTCTATGCTATATTTTCACTTATGTCGGTATAAGAACAACTCTATCTCTCCTAAGCTTTTCTGAGATAAAACTCAGAATCTTGTCAACGCACTCCTTGCGGACCTTCACTGCACTCCTTGCGGGAATTCTTAGAACGAGGATAAATTGAAAATCATACTTTCCCTCTCAGAGACTTCATACATTCAACATGAAATCATACACATAAGGCATTGGAACAAATGCATAACAGAGCATATAAGCAAACTACAAACATACCATTCAACATATGCAAACGGTAACCATAACAACCCATGAAATTGGATTAAAGCCTTCTTATATTAATTCAAGTGATTTTGTAAATGGTTTCTATACCAACAACTATCTTCTCATACAACTTCTACAATCTCTATTATTCTTTTCTCTCCTATGCTCTCTTGCTCTACAACTTCTACTCTACAATTGAGAATTATTATAATACAATACATACGAGGGAGATTTATTGAGTTTTCCCACCTACAACTCTAAGCTATCTTATTGAATTAAAGACTACAACTACTTTACATTTATTACAATTAAATGCCTCCAACCGACATATGAGAGAAAATACTCAAGATCCGCGTTACAATCCCCAAAACATTTAAGAACAATTACATCCTTTTAGTTATTACATTAATGTTTCTTCTTTTAAATTTCAAAATGTTTTCAAAATGCGCGTTGGTGCATATCCAGTTGTCCTCCACTTGCGCTTTCTTGTGATGCTCCTGCATCACATTAAGCAAGCAACTCATATACACTTCAGAAATATCTATACAAAAGAGCCCCTACCCCCAGAAGCTTCCACCTGCGATGTTCTAAATTTGATTCCCAAAAGGTTCACCATGGAAGATAACTCAGCTTTCACAGTGTTGATCTCTTAAAAAAAAATCAAGAAAGCTATAGCCAATATGGAGCCTGACAAAGCACTAGGCCTAGATGGATTTACGGCCCAGTTCATCAAAGTCTGTTGGAAAATAATTAAGAATGATCTCCACATAATGATTGAAAAATCAAAAATCTGAAGCAAGATTGGAGGAAGCACCAACTCATCTTTCCTAGACCTCATTCCAAAGGAAAAAGGAGCCACTTCCTTTGATCGATTTAGGCCAATCTCCCTCTACAACATTGGTTACAAAATTATCACTAAAATCATGGCCAATCGGATAAAAAACATACTGCCTTCAATCATAACTGAAAACCAAGGGGGGATTCATCAAGGGCAGAAACATTGTTGTTAATATTATCCTTGTCCAGGAGGCCATTAATTCAAGTCAATCTCGGAAAGAAAACGGTATGTTAATCAAACTGGATCTAGCAAATGCCTTTGATAGGGTAAGACACGGTTTTTTATTTCAGGTTATGCAATGTCTTGGGTTTGACCACTCCTTTGTAAATTGGACACAAGCATGCATTAGAAGGTCGTGGATTGCACCTCTAGTTAACGACCGAGCAGTTGGCTTTTTCCAAGCTTCTCGAGGACTACGACAAGGTTGTCCCCTCTCTCCACTACTCTACGTCATTCAAGCATCGGTGTTGAGCTTCCAACTGAATCAGAGTCAACAACTTCATGAGCTAATGGGACTGCACATAGACAAAGGAGTCAGAGATATCAACCATGCTCAGTTCATTGATGACACCATTCTCCTATGAAGCGCAAGCAACCATTCGTTCAAAAAATTCAAATCCGAACTAGAAAAATATCAAGTGATATCGGGAAGCAAAATCAACTACAGGAAGAGTCAAATTTATGGTTGTTATCATACGCAGAGGTAGATGACTGACATATCCCGAATTTTGGGAATAGCGGGCAAAACTCAGTGGGAATCCTTCAAGTATTTAGGAGTCCCCATTTTTAAAGCCTCCTCCAAGTCCTTGGGATGGGCACCCCTAGTCGACAAAATCAAAGCTAGAATAAGTGCATGGGGTTCAAGGTGGTTAAATCCAGCAGGCAAGCTATTTCTTATAAATTCAATCCTCTCAATCATCCCTATATATCAATGTTCAATCCTTCTAGCCCCAAGAGGCATTATCACTAAAATTGAATCCCTTATGTGATGATTTCTATGGAAAGAAGGAAAAAACAACGACAACAAGCTCTTGTTGGTTAGTTAGGGGAAAATATCTCGGCCTATCTCTGAAGGAGGTCTCCAACTCCGTGATTTAAAAATCCAAAGTCTGTCCCTTGGAGTGAAATTGCTTTGTAATTTAGTGTCAGGGAGGAGCTTCTGATGCAAAGCATCTATTTGGAAGAAATATTTTTCTGGCACGAGGCTCCGATGTCTAGACGCCCCACCTAAAGCCAATCATGGCTCTCTGATTTGCTCCATCTGCTTAAAAGCACATAATTTCTTCGCTTCTTCCCTTACCTGGATTCCAGGCAATGGGAAGCAAATCTGAATTTGGGAAGACTTCATAATGGGGGATCCCCCGCTCGATACTATTCCTGGCACGACTCTTCTTAAATCCTTTCTACAATCTCAAAATATTAGCACCCTTTGGGATATTTCCCTTTGGCAAACAGGCGGATTCAAAGATTGGATGAGGTGGGTCTTCCCTGAT
>ML778552.1:2244847-2262801 GCA_009831015.1 Picea engelmannii
CCCCCCCCCCCCCCCAGTTGCACCACGAAAAAGAACTTTTGATTTCTCTGCTACAAGGGAAATCCCCAATCTCCAAAAGACTCAAGGACAATCGAGTCTGGGGAAGTCTTTCAGGGGACTACTCAGTAGCAACAGGCTACAAAACCCTCTCTATAGTGCCCTAGATTTCTGGAAACCCGGCTTTATGGAAAGAGATTTGGAAAATCAAAAGCTTACCTAAAGTGGACTTCTTCATCTGGACCTTATCTCATAAAATTATCTTGATGGGTGATAACCTCTTGAGAAAAGGTTGGGAAGGCCCTTCGAGATGTCCTCTTTGCTTCTCCCATGAAGAATCAGCTAAACATTTTCTCCTTAACTTCCCCTTTGCAAAAGAAGTTTGGAACTTAGCCCTGTCTGGTTGGGACTCGCTTGTCCAAATCCCACTAGATATCCCCTCTCTGCTAAGTAACTAGGCCCCCCTATGTCCCTTCTCGCTCAATTCCAAAGATCATCTTAAGTGTTGTTAGCTGACCCTCCCTAAATTCATTTTATGGAAAATATGGCTAGAAAGAAACACTTGTATTTTCAGAAACCAGTCCTCCACCCCCACCCATGTTTATTTCAAATCCAAAGCTCTCCTAGGAGACTGTCTCTCCTTCCTTTGGTCAGCCTCCAATAATCGTCTTCTCTCCCCCCTTGAAGAAGCTTGGATTCACAGCCTCGCTCCAAATCTAAAACCCCTTCCCCCCACCTCCAAGCATCTATATGAACCCTGGGAACTGTGTAAGGAGCAAGCAGAGTTCAGAGACTAGCGGCGTGCTCAACACAAACACATCCTTTTATTTTATGGAGCTTCAAAGGAAAACCCAGGGGAGGCAGGAGGGGGAGGGGTGCTCTATGGCCCCAACGAAATCCTAGAACTAGTCTTTTCTTGGGGATTAGGGGAAGACACCAATAAAATTGCAGAAGTTCTGAGTCTCTGGCAAGGCCTCATCCAAGCCCAGGAGCTAGGCATCAATGAAATCTTGGTGACAGGATATTCTTGGCTCCTAATCCAAGCCTTGGTCACTAAATCATTACCAAATCAAATGAAAATTCAACAAATTCTCAAGAAAATTTAGCGACTCTCTAAATCCTTCCGGAAGATTGATTTTTTCCATGTTCTTAGACATTTAAATGGAGAAGCGGACCAAGCAGCTAAATCCGCCACTCCCTTTAGAAAGGGACTCCTCTCACTCAATGGGACCTTGTCCCTCGCTCCAATTACTTAATGGTATGAGGTGGGTGGCTCACAGGTGGTCTCATGCCAGGAGGCGGCCGGACGATACACCTCCCCTCATCCTGATCTGTGGCATCACCTCATCATTTGACGACTCCCATGCACGAAGGTACTGCTCCATATAGATCGTGTCATTCCACACAACCCTGCATGAGGTTGCCATCACACCCTTCAATAAGGTTAGTACAGAGCCCATTTCTCTCCCACAATGCGCTCGCGCAAGATCTCCTATCTGAATCATGGCTTAGTACGCTCGTTCTGGAGTTAAATTAAGGAAGGCATCCATAGCCCCCTCTTGCAGATCAGCCTTATCTTCCATGGGTGATCGTTTGTATTACTCGGCTCTCTCTGCATGGTCCCTTGCCCATTAAAATATATTGAATTATCCACCATCCCGCCGCATGGCCTCCATCTCCGAGTCTGTTTCTCCCCCCGTCCCCCCACCTTCATTGGCAATGTAAATCCGCAAACTGAAGCGAAAATTAAGCGCGCACAGACGGTTTCTTCTTCGACTGGATGGGGAAGGTGGCAAAAGGTTTGAAATGCTCGAGGAAGACCTTATTCAACTCAGAGAGGAAGTTGCAGAGTCCCTCATGCAATCAACACAACTGGTTAATGAACGCATTGTGGATTTAGAATCCACGATGGAAAAGTTGGAGATCCAAGCTGCCAGGACGACCCTTCAGCAAGATGCAGGGGTGAAGGTCTCGCTGAATGAAGGCCCCTCGAACCCGGAGCAACATGCGTAACTATGTTCCTTTCCTCTCTTGGATCTTGCCCAGTTTTGGTTACTATGAAGATACATTGTTTTCAGGATTTAAACTCCATAGGAGTCAAATTTTGGAATCTAAGACATAATGGGCATTTATGGGATTTGTTTTATGGCGCCTATATATGCAATTTTGGACTTCATGCACCGGATGCATGCCTGAACTATGTAGATGTTTTTACAGTGGTCATACCACTTCTATATTAATATAAATTCCACTTTCTTGTCAAAATAATAATAATAATAATAATAACAAATTATATAGTGACTTAGAGAGGTCGACCCTGTTGAGCCAATAGACGCCTTTTTTTATTGGACAAGTCTAATATAAGTAAGGGATGATTCCCCATTGTGGAATCATATCTTCCTTGTGATTTTGGAAATTTCAGCAAACACATCTACTTGGAAAAAGGTGTGCACCTCTCTTGGGCACTAATCTTCTAGGGTTTGAAGCGCCCTCGTGTGTGCTAAGGTTTATCTTGGTGGAGGTATTTCTCTTGAAGAATATAGAAAAGGATTTGGCTAGGTTTTCTTCCCTTGTTGAGAAGGGTTTCCCAAAATACTTCTTGTGTTCTTGTGCATGGTGTTTCTTCTTGTGATCTTGGTTGTTGCAACATTATTGTTTATGCTTAAGTGAAATGCTAAAATAAAATGAACTTCATGATTAACCTAGATTATGAAAAATCAACATGGTATCAAATCATAGGTCTTGATCAAGAACCCATTTCACAAGCTACAGACTTTTATCATCCATCTCTCCTCTTCTGTAGAACCGTACGACCCTCCTAGGGTTTCCAGAAAATCCGTACAACCTCCTTCTCATTGGTGATTCAGCCCTTAATACTTGGACGTTGGGGATACTTTTGGCATAGAAGAGTACCGCCTCTTCCAGCGCATCTCCAGAGACTCTCAGAGTGACATTCCAAGCATTTTGAATTTTTGGCCCTAGGGTTTCTAAGGTTTCGATAATTTCTGCATAAATCTCAGAATTAGGGTTTCTGCAAACTCATTGAAAGAGATCTTCAACTCACCAGTGTTCTCCTATATTTCAAAGGCTTATTGTTGGCAGTCACAAGTCCAATAAAACCTAAAAGTGCTAGCCTAGCCTAACTGTTAGGTTTTCTAGCCTAATTGACAAAGGGTTGTGAAGAATCTAAAATTATGATGAACAAAAACTATGATGGAAGACAAGCTTGATGAATCAAGCAAACTTCAAAGTTCTTGAAAGACAATACTTCAGAGGAAGACTTATTGTGGGTAAAGGGTTTACTAAAGACAACTATAATTGAATGGAAGGAAGATGACGTCAGGACAAGGAAGCCAAACACCAACTCAAGCCCTTACATTGAAAGGTCCAGCTTCAAAATAACAAAGATGACATAAGGTGACATTGTGACTATCTTCTTCATAAATATCTCAGAGGATAAAGATCATCCAATAACCATTGGATAAATCATATCATCATCCTCAGGTATGCACTTGTATATATTATTTGTATCATTGTCATGAGTGAAATTTCAAAAGGAACCTTTGTTGAAGTCATGGATCCAGAGGGATCTTAGTGCATTCAGAAAAACAACACACTCAAAGTAAAGACTCCAGGTTTGATTGTTGTAATTTTCATTCCTCTAACCTATATTTCTAAAAGCTTGTTACATTACAAATAAGTGTTGTAGTTGTGACAATATTCCTTAAATTGTTTTGATTCTAGAGATGTACTCATTATTCTCCTTTAGGAGATATTCTTGTGTTGGTTCTGTTTGTTTTCTTGTTCCAAATAAGTTAAACAAGAAAAGAAGATGCTTATCCTTCAGAGGGAGTCACTTGACTCAGAAGGATCCAAAACCATTTGAGAAATAAGAAGAATAGAACTATCATTGAGACAACCAATGCTACAAAGCATGATCAGATTCCTTCTAGAATTCCATGGGAAGAAGCATGCATGACACAGTATATATGTATAACAAGAGTCTTCACCAGACTTTGAAAAACATAACTCCTCACTTCTTCATCAAAATGAATCCTGAGATTGAACACTTCAGTTTATTTGGGTGCCCAATGTATTTTCATATACCCAAAGAGAAGAATTCCAAGCTAGATCCTTTAGGAAGAAAGGATACAATGAATCTTCAAAGACATCCTTATTCAGAGACATATTGAGACAAGAAGAGACGTTGTACTTGAAGAAGAGACAATTTTTCAAAAACCCATAGAATCTCAGATGGATATTGACAGTTAGACAATACCTTCTCCCCCTTTAGAAATTCAGAGGGAGACATACATTACTCCAAGTTATCCAGTTTCTATAGTTGATATATTCAGAGATATTGCAGTAGGGCATAAAATGTGTACCTAGACTCACTCTGCAAGAGGCAGAGAAGCATACAAGCCTCTCAAGGCACATTCCGAGAAAGAAAAAGAGATTTTCAAGCTATCCTTCAGTCATGAGCCACTTCATCGATGCTGAGACTCCTTGTCTTAGAGAAGCAACAAGAGAACCAATATGGGAAAATGCCATAACATAAGAATACCAATATATCTTAAAATAATGATGCATAAGATATTATGCAGGGAACATAAAGGGAAATCTATGGTAAAGCATGCAGCGAATGAAAGTGTCAAGAAATACAAAATGAGATCTATAGCCAGAGGTTTCTCACAAACAGAGGGATTTTTCTATGATGAGACACTTGATCTAGTGAACCAGATACACTTCCATCCATGAGTTGGAAACTATATCAGATAGATATATTATTGATAAGTTTGGATTTCAACAAGAGTGTTGTTGATCCAAACCTATATCATTACAGTGTTGGTGACGAGAGTCTGATCCTAATGACTTATTCAAAAAGCATTGTTGTTACAAGTAATCCTTGATTTCCGAATTGAAGATGAAGAATCTGAGCATGATGCACTACTTCTTGGGACAAGAAGTATGACAAGTGATCGATAAGATTTTCCTGAGTCAAGGAAAAATATATAGTAAAAATATTAAAGAAGTTCAATATGACAGAATGCAAAATCCACCGTGGTGGATTTAAAGAAGAAGATTGATGATGATTCAGACGAGACTAATCCACAGCTAATTGGATCATTAATGTATCTGGTCAACACCAAACTTGATTCATGCCATGCAGTGAATGTGCCTAGTCATTTCATGAATCAATCGAGACAGACTCACTAGACAAACAACAAAACATGTATTGAGATATGTACGAGGCATAGTTGGATATGGCCTAAGATATGACTCTAGTATAAACTTGATTTTGCAGGATATGTCGATTCAGATTGAGCAGAAAGTACAATGAACCAGAAAAGAACATCTGGTTGATATTCTATCGTGAATTTTTCCATGGTTTCCTAATATTTTCAGGAAACAAAACTCTGTAGCCTTGAGTACCATAGAGGCAGAGTATATAAGCATCAAGTGTGTGAAGCAATGTGGCTTCACAAGCTTCTGACAGATTTACTTGACCATGAGATAGATCCTATGATGATAACCAAGAGCTGTGAGTAAAACTCCTTGAGAACCCAGTGTTTCCTGATGGATCAAAATACGATGAGATGAAATATCCTTATTTCAGAGATATAATGCAGAGGAAAATTGTACACATGCAATACCTTCTTACACATGAGCAGATTGAATATATCTTCACCAACTTAACTTCTTGAAGAATGACTCCCTAGTTGAGAGGGAGTGTCAATAACTCCAGCCAAGACAAAATTCAAAATACATCCATGTGATACTTGGCATGATAAAGAATGCCTCCCTAGCTGAGAGGGAGTGTTGATGATTGCATTCTATGTGAGACATTCTACAACTTACAAACCTGTGAGGTGTGGATCATTGCAACTATGTGAAGTCTTTCTCTCAGCTTACAAACTTGAGAGAAAGCCCCTAAGAAGGTTATATGGTTCATGCCTAAGACAGAGCTGGGAACATAGAGATGACTTCCTCCATTCAGAGAGTTGAGAAGAACTCCAGATGATTATCCAGTGGGAAAGGTGATCTATTGAGTTAGGACGTGCCTGTGGCTGAGCACAAGGTGAACATGTGAAATCCCAAAGTGTTGGGTGCATCGTCATGAGAACAAGAAATGAAGATAATGTAAAATCCTCATCTGAGCAGCAGAGTTGACAAGAAGACTCCAGATGATTCTCCTGTGTGAGGTAGTGGGAAAGAAGATCTATAGAGTGGACGTGTCTGTGGACAAGCACAGGTGAACGTGTGAAGATTTGGTTCTTCTATGTAATGCAGTGAATCAGAGCTATGAAATCCCTATGGATGTGCCCCTAGTGGATGAGCACTAGTGGGTGTATCAGATCCTTTGTTATATACTGTTCAAGAGTCAAACCTACCTATAACCATAATTGTTATGTAAAGGGTATAGGTCGGACCCACCTTAATATGTTTAATAATAAATGTAAAAGATAATTAATATTAATATTAATAATAATAATAATAATAATAAATTATATAGTGACTTAGAGAGGTCAGCCATGTTGAGCCAATAGACGCCTTTGTTGATTGGACAAGTCTAATATAAGTAAGGAATGATTCCCCATTGTGGAATCATATCTTCCTTGTGAGTTTGGAAATTTCAGCAAACACATCTACTTGGGAAAAGGTGCGCACCTCTCTTGGGCGCTAGTCTTCTAGGGTTTGAAGCACCCTCTTGTGTGCAAAGGTTTATCTTGGTGGAGGTCTTTCTCTTGAAGAATATAGCAAAGGATTTGGTTGGGTTTTCTTCCCTTGTTGAGAAGGTTTTCCCAGAATACTTCATGTGTTCCTGTGCATGGTGTTTCTTCTTGTGATATTCGTTGTTGCAACATTATTGTTTATGGTGAAATGATAAAATGAAATGAACTTCATGCTTAACCTAGCTTATGAAAAATCAATAGGTTTGTCTCACTTCCGAAATTTCAAAAAGGTTTCTCTCATGGGACAATGATTATTCGAGTGTAATGTCATTGTCTTTAACCTTCTTCCAACTCTGCAAGTGTTTCCAAAATGCTTCCAGGTTTTCCTTGGCCATCTTCATCATTTATTGGTGTCTCATCGTTACCAAAATACCCTTATGTCGTTTTACCATCCTCTTGTATTGGTTGAGGTTCCCCTTTCTCTTATGTCTCCTATATTTATCCCTTGCTTTGTTGCACTCTTCATTTAACCATGGGTTCACTGGGAAGTTGTTAGATGTTTCCCTCCCTCTCCCTTGTTGCATGGGTTTGCACTTCCTTAAATTTTGGGTTTCCTCCACCATCTCTTCGCACTGGCCATTCACATGTTTGTCTTTTCTCATGAACCATGGTTTCCTCCATCATCTCTTTGCACTGGCCATTAACATGTTTGTCTTTGCTCATGAACCACTGCTGGGAGGTGATTCTTTCAATTGTTGGGCTGAAAAATTATGTGTTTTCTTTATTAACTTCCATCCCATTCTGTGTTGTTTTGTCATCTCTTAGGTCTCCCTTTTGTCCACCTCATTTGTAAAAAGAGAAAATTACGATCCAAAGACATCACCTAGTGGCAATCTTGAACATTGTTACCTTCTCTATCCCACTTTCCTAGATCATTATGTAATCAACCATACTCTTTTCATTGTGTATGTGAAATGTGACCTTGCCCAATCCTTTCCACCTCTCAAGTCTGTTACATATAACAATGTTGTGAGCATTGCATAAATGTTAGATCTACTCCCTGAAGTGTGTAATTTCTTCATTGTCGACTATCGAATTCTTCTCCCATCTTCCCTCCTCTTCAGTCAACCACAAGGATTGTGCACATTCTACAAAGTTTGACATGTGAAAGTTCCCTATTCTCCAGTTAAAGTCTCCAAACAACATCATCCACCCCCTCTCTTATATTCTGTTATGTGTCATGTTAGATGGTAGTATGGCTCTTCATCGTCTAACCCCTATATCTTGTATAAATCTGATGAGTTGGGCATGAAAGTGAATGCTATCAAGAAGGTGGAAGTGCCCCCCTCTTGTAGTTCAAGCCATACAGATTGGTTGTTTTTGTCTACTTTCTTGAGGTTATATTGTCTTAAAGCTCTTTTTTCATAAAGCAAGGAATCCCCCCACAACCTTTCTATTTATTTGTTGCTTTATTTTGGATAGTTCATAGTTTGTAAGACGGAACCTCTTGAATCATGCAACTTTCATGTTTGTGGATATCCATTAGGACAATAATGTTCTTCCCTTCTACTAATGGCCCTAGATCATGACCTTTCATCCACAAATATTCCCTACGTTACTATACTATTAATTTTACTTTTCCTTGGGTCACATAGGCCATGTCAACCTATAAACAATTCTAACCTTATGTCATCTGTTAGCATATAGTGACGTTAAGAAATCTCTTACCACCATAAGAGATCAAGTCCCTTGAAGATGAGGAATGGAACGGTCCATGTTTAAATTTTCATGGTGGGACTGTCAAAATGCAATGAAATATGATGTAGTAGGTATTGTTATAGATAGTAATAGAGAGATTTAATATGTTAAACAACACCCATAAAACAATTCAATTTATACAGGTGTAACCTTTCGATTTTTCCAGATTTTTTTGTGCTTTTCCAACTTTTCGATTTTTCATGAACGAGTTTAAATTTGCTTGCCTATTTTTTCCCCATTTTTCCGATCAGGTCCAAGTTTATGTTTGGTCGCCTATTTTTCCGATCAGGTCCAAGTTTATGTTTGGTCTCCTATTTTTCCCCATTTTTCCAATCAAGTCCATGTTTATGCTTTCTAAGTTTTACTTATTTTTCCATGTTGTTGTGAGGCAGGCATACAACAGAGGTTAGTTGTATGGGGATTGATCTACAGTTTTCTTAAATGAAGCTCAAACACTACTACTTAAGCTATCCCACCGAATTTAAAGTTAATTTATTCTATTTTTAAATACCATATATATATATATATATATATATATATAGTTGATCTCAATTCTAAATTTATTTTGTTTTTAAATACTAAATATTATTTGATGATGATGATGATTAACATCCACTAAAACCAAATTGGTTTATCAGAGCTTAAGAGGGTAAGTGATTACTTGTAATTCTTTGGAATTTTGTTTATGTGCTCAAAAAACATTAAGAGAAGCTTTCCAAGATCACCATGGTTTTGTTGAGTTAAAATGTTAGGAAAGTTGGTAGCATAACAAATATTTTGAAAATGAGATCTAATCTAGGTATAGGCTGGGCAATCTAAGAGAAAGTGTTTTTCATCTTCAACCTTCTTAGTGTCGCAAAGGTGACACACTCTTTCATCCCATGGTGTTTTAGGAATTGACCAACGCCCAGTTTCACTATGGAGCTCGTGAGAATTTGTTGTTATCTTAGAAATGTTTATTTTTTTATTTACACTTGTCAAAACAAATAGATAATTTTGATCTTCTAGATTAGGCTTGATTACATCCCTATAATACCTTAATTTTATTTTTTCCTCTAACTCTTTATCACACCACATTTTCTCCTTAAATTTTGATTTTATGATATTTTTAATAATATCTTTATTCTGCAAAATGGTGTCTTCTGTGATTCCCCAATAGTTTAGCCAAGATCGGGCATCTTTATGTCATCCTCGTTTGAGTCGATGGTGGTTAGGAATCAATTTTGAAACAATTTTAGGAAGCATTTTGTCTTCCATGTTGTTTAACTTGTTCTTATACATTAGGTATATATTCATAGTTGTTCTCTCAATGGGGGAGAGGCTTGTTTCTAAGAGGAGGATGGGATAGGACGTATTTCCTTTAATTTTGAGATTATAGGTTATAAGATTATTTTGTATTTGCTTTATCTTTCTCCAGGATTCACGAGAGATACTATAGCCCTAGACTGCACATCCATAAAGCATAACAGGTGTAACGAGAGTCTCAAAGAGGAGTTTTTTCTTATCCCAAATCCAAAGATCAGTCGATTTATAATTGTTTTCAAGCCCATAATAAGCTTTATGTTCCCCAATAATCTTTTTTTCAATGCTATAATTCCAATTGAGCTTGTGGTGAATATCAATTTCAAGATATTTGTATGAAGTCACTTCCTCCAATTTGTTGTTTTCAAGAATGTATCATAATTGATCTTATTGGATTTAATAATCGTGACCTTAGTCTTATCAGTATTAATAGTCATACCCATATTGGAGCAAAAATCTTTGAGGATTCTTAGTTGGCTTTCAAGATCATGGGGACTTCTTTCCATAAGAAAAATATCATCGTCATAAAGGAGAATATTGATGACTATACCAGTGAGAGTAGGGCCGACACAACCTACTTTTTTCCAAGCAATCTTCTAACTTGTCAATGTATATGCCAAAAAGGGTAGGGGACAAGGGACAACCTTGTTTGACTCCAATATTGCAGTTAATCTCTTTCGACTAGCCCTAAAAGTTTTTAAACTTAGCAATAGCGTTCTCATACATCCTTATTGCAACAGCTCTCAACTCGAGAGGCACAATTATCTCTTCCAACCTATTCCAAAGGTTTTTCTTAGGAACCATGTCAAAATATTTTCTAAAGTCAACAAAACAACAAAAAAGATTGGTTTTAGTATGGTGGAAATCCTCTGCAATGATCCTAAAGGTAACAAGATGGTCCAAAATTGAATGATATCTCTTAAACCCGGTCTGGCCCTTAGCTCTTTTACTGTGACTTTCTATCCAAAGGATAATCTTCTTTTCCAAAAATATTTCCATAAAGTTTGGCTAAAATTGGACTAATCATAATGGTCCTATAACTAGAGGGAATGTTTCTATCTCCATTTTTAAAAATAGGAACAATGAGGCTTTGCGTCCAGGGTTTAGGGAAGCCCTGTTTTACTGCTAAATTGAAGAGTTTGTGTATGGATAAGGATAAGCCCTCTGATTTTAAAAATTTCATCTTGGTAGCCTTCAATGTCCTTAGCTTTCCCATTTGCAAGCCGCTTAACCCCAAACTCTGTCATCTAAAGAAAAAACGACATCCTATGTAGGGACAATAGGAATGGTGCCCATGGCATTAGGGAACTCGTAAAGTCTTTTAAGGTAGGAATTTCAGTCCCTTAAGGGAATCATATTATTTTCTTTAATATTGCAATTTAGAATTTAGATCCAGAACTTCTTAGGATCCAGCTTAGATAGTTGTGAAAGTTAATCTTGCATTTTATTAATGTAGTACATTTTTTTTTTCTTTTTAATTAGAGATTTGTACGTATTGATCTTATCGAGTTTTAAGGACTCATTAGAAGAATCCCTAATGGATTTCCTAACAATTTTACATTCTTTATCATACCAAGGGTTGGTCGTTCTATTCTTCTTTTTACAAGACACCTCGAAAGAGAACTTGTTAATAGAAGTGGAAAGGGTAGTTGTAAAATTATGATAGTTCTTCAATGTTGTCCTTATAAGTTAAGAGATATAATTTACTATTTAAATCATTTAAGAAAATGTTAACTTTACTTTTTTCAAAGCGCAAATGTCTTTGATTATCATAATTATCTTCAATAGTGCTCCTATGCATGGCAAAATTTAAAGTTAGGGTTAAAGGTTTATGATCAAAGTCGGGTTCATGGTCATTTAAAAGGTCAAAAGTTGTTATTTGGTTAGAAACGAGATATCAGATATCACATAATCTACAACACTACTACCTAGCCCATGAATACAAGTCCTTTGGTTGGAGTTTGGCCACTTCATTACTCCATTGCAAATTATTAGGTCTTGAGAGCTGCAAAGCTTGACCAACTCAGTACCAAACAAATTCTCAACTAGGTCTTCAGAGCTTCTTTTGTAGCTATTAGATAAAATAAGGTCTTCATCTAGCCATAAGGAATTATGGTTGAAACCAGTGCTTAAAATAGTAGCTTGTTTAGTTGCAGTCCTAACATTAAAGTCTTCTAGCAGGAGGATATTACCTTATTTTTCAAACTATGAATATCTTGTTCTAAATTATTATAGGGACAATTGCTATCTGGATTGTTTTTCTTATAGAAAGGAGAATTAATAGGTGCAAAATAACAAATTGCTATATACATTTTCTTAGCATGGGTGTCTGAAATTTCTATCCAAATGTACTGATTGAGAGGGTCGATCTTATGAAGTTGAATGTGCAGAGAAATGCTCTTTCTAATATAACAATCTATGTTTCACATCCCTCTATGGTGGGACTTTTTGTTCCATGCTAACCACAAGACAAATCCTTCTATGTTAGGGACCTTGGACTCTTCATGTTCTCAAGTTTAAACTAGACAAATAATATCAATATCACTCAAGATCCAACTTATCATGGGACCTTTGCGCCATGGAAAGCCACAACAATTCCAAAAAATAAACATGTGTCCCAAATTCCTATTTATTATTATTCTTCTGGTCTCTATCCTTAACAATAGCTTTTTGATTTATAATTATCATCAATTTTTCGTCTTTCTTAGCTCTTTTTACCTTTTGAACTTCCTTCCTTAATTTAGCTTTGTCTTCGGGAATGAGGTCTTCATTTATAAATATTATTGACCCTTTTAAGCTCGAATATTTATTAAGTATGCTATATTTATGATCATTACAACTTA
The DNA here is from genome assembly GCA_009831015.1 of Picea engelmannii. Lineage (NCBI taxonomy): Eukaryota > Viridiplantae > Streptophyta > Pinopsida > Pinales > Pinaceae > Picea > Picea engelmannii. Next base: position 2,257,422 of record ML778552.1, read on the forward strand.
CTTTAACATAGATCAACCTATCTTTGTGATCAATTATTTTTCCTAGCTCTTTGCTTCTATGAGGTAAGTTGTATCAATTTGTGATTTATTATTTAATTATTCATTTACTATTGCCCACCAAATTTAAAGTAAATTTATTCTATTTCATCTCAACTCTAAATTTATTTTATTTTTAAATACCAAATATATATATATATATATATATATATATCAATTCTAGGTTATTGAAACATCCAAAAAATCGCTTATTAAATCTCCAATTAAGATGGATCTATAATGGTATATATCACAATGCACAAATTATAAATTATTGAGAACTATGTAGTATACCTAGGAAGATAATATGTGGTATCTAGGGAGGTACCCAATGAGAATGTGGTTATGTATTATTAGTGGAAGTCATTTAATATATGAGAATGTGGTCATTCAATGTAAGGTGAAATAGATTCATTATATTAATAAAAACTCACTATGGTAGTTAGATGTAATAAATGTGAGAAGGCTCTCTATAAGATTCCTAGGAGATAGAGAAAGTTATATAAAAAAGTGTAAGCAATGTAATGAATATAGTGAAAAATATTGTGAATGTATCAAACATTGCTTGAGGAGTATTATTCTTCTTTAATGATTAATATCTGGTGTTACCCTACCTCAAGGGTTTTCTCTATTTCTTGTGTTCAATATTTGGTGAATGGTTTGGATTATTCTTGTTGATATTGTGGGCTCATTTTAATATTTATCTTCAGATCTATTATGGTACTTAACAAGTGATATCAGAGCACTTTGTTTTACCAAAGAATGGGATAACTTTTTTGCTCTTTTTTGCAGATTTTTTTTATCAAAAAAAAAAGAGTGGCGCACTTCATGTTCATATATGAATCTTTCTATGTAGAATTTGGTCAAACAAATTGGATATTTGAATTCATCTCGGAAAAATACTCAATTTAAAAAAAAAAAATCGACCGAAACGGAGTCCAAGAAGTAAAGTTATTAGCATTTTAAATTCAACAGTTTTTCAAGGTTTTTCCAGAAAAAAAAAACGCAATTTTCTGCAGTAATTTATTTTTAAACCCTAGTTTTTGTTGAATATTTTTTCCAAGAAAGATGTATTTTACAGGAAAAAATGATGGCCCTAGTATTGAAAACTTTTTTAAGTCCCACAAGTCATAATGGAAAGCGCAGTGGAAATTGTGTGTACATCTTCGTTTGAGAGAAGATGCTCACACATGCTGGACATCATTTGACTTCTGAAAGTGCGTGTCACTTTCTGAGGAAGCAATGGAAAAATTGTTTTTAGACAAGTGGTCTCATACGAAGTGTAAGGATAAAGTCAACATCAAGAGTTTATTTTCATGTGGAAAATCTATATTGCGGGTTCATGGTTGTATTCGTAAAGAAAATGTCATTGTTTCTATTAACCCTAGTTGTCAACAAAATTTTATCAATGTTCAGTTGGTTAATAGATTGCAAGTTCCTACAAAGAATATTCATAGCACACAGATTGTTGATAAACATGTTCAAATTTTTAAAGATTTGAATATCACTATGGATAAATATGTGTTGCATTAAGATTTTCATGCTACAAATATGGATGATTTGGATATTGTTTTGGGATATTCTTGAACATAATCAGTGGGTACCATTAATATTAATGTGCAAAAGAAGTTTTTGAAGTTGTGATACAAGAAAAAAAAAATCACATTGCAGAATGTCTCTTAGTAAGAAAGATTGGCCCACAGAGGCCAGCAAAGAAATTATTGATGAATCCAAAGTTGAATCAGAGACAGAGTCTATAGAAAGAAATGAAGCAAAACCACAGGAAGAACACAATCAAGAAGCTAAGGAGGTCATTGACTCAAAGGCACAATATGTTGTAGATTTGAAGAAAACAGAACAGATTCCTATAGTTGTTGTATATTGTCATCCACATCATATAGAGAAACAATAGTTATCAAACCAAGGGCATATGCATCAACACATTTATGCACTAGCAAAGAACCAGATAGGAAACCAATCAAGAGGTGTATGGAGGTCTATTAAAACCACAGGAAGACATCAGGCTAGAGAACTAATCCCGTGGAAACACCAACATAATGCAGATCAAGATCAAGGTGGCGAGACAGCAGATGGACATCATGTTCGACTTCCATTGGGATGGATGGATGGTCGTACTTGGTACCAATTGGCTACATTGCTTAGTCGGTCATATTGCATGGTTTCTTCTCGTGTTTCAAGGACGAAACATGTGAAGGGGGATGGAATGTAGTATACCTAGAGAGGTAATATGGAGTACCTAGGGAGGTACCCAATGAGAATGTGGTTATGTATTATTAGTGAAAGTCATTTAATATATGAGAATGTGGTCATTCAATGTAAGATGGACTAGATCCACTATATAAATAAAAGTCCACTATGATAATTAAATGTAATAAATGTAAGAAGGCTCTCTAGAAGGTTCATAGGAGATAGAGAGAGCTATATAAAGAAGTGTAAGAAATGTAATGGATATTGTGAATGTATCAAGAATTTCTTGAGGAGTGTTATCCTTCCTTAAAAATTAATATATGGTGTTACCCTAACTTAAGGGTTTTCTCTATTTCTTATGTTCAGTGTTTGGTGAATGGTTTGGATTATTCTTGTTGATAATGTGGGTTTATTTTGATATCTTCTTCAGATCTATTCTAGTACTTAACAAACTATCATCTTAGATTTAGCTAAATGAATAAGGGCATATCAAATTAAAACAACTCTGGCAACAAAATGAGCATCAAACAGATAGAGACCATAAATTTACTTGAAACTAAAAGTTTAAAACAACTCTGGCAACAAAATGAGCATCAAACAGATAGAGACCATAAATTTACTTGAAACTAAAAGTTTTAATGAAGGAAATGCAATCTAATATGAAATGTTCACACGTAAATGACAGAAGGAAGGTAAACTGGTTGAAATGGGTCAAACTGCTGGAAAAAAAAATTATCATCCTTACATATCATTTTTTTTTTTTAGAGTAAATGCATTTAGATATCTAATATGCTGCACTGCAAAAGCCCCTCGATGCTTAAAGATTAATATCTTGTCAGACTAATGCAATAAATGATAATAAACCTGACAGAACTGAAATGCCAATCCAGCCAGTTGTAAATTTATTTCTCTTACAGATGTGAATTTTTTTTTATCAACAAATGGTCATCTAATGCAACGCATACAAAGGGTTGGTCTTGACTGAAAGGGATCAACCCTTCAAACGAAGGTTTTCAAAAACAAGCTCGTATTTTAAGTTGTCTAAGCTAAACGATCTTTCCAATCTTTTGTGATTCGCTTGAATTGAGTCACTAATTCATATGATTGAAATTTGACACTTACGAAGTTAAAATTTCATTAATGACATTTTTTAACAATATTAACATTTACTGAACTGGCACAAAGCGGTCCTCCAGCCTTGTAGCCAGGGAATTTATGAGCATCACCTCAAACTCCTTGCGAATCTAATAAAAGTGAGCCATTTTGGGCGTCAGAAATCAAAGCAGACAACAGGAATTGCCAAGGAATATTTGATCTTAAAGGGCTGAGAAAGAGCCACCTCGATGGGCAGCACAAGTGAAAAAGTAGCAATTTATTGATAAGCACATCCATTATATGTCGAATTGGGAAGTGGATTATCCAGCTCTCCTGATAATTAATAGTAATAATCATGAGTTGAAATGCACACCCCTTTACCTGGCCCATAAGCAAGACAGATATTCTCAGCCATGTTATGCTAAAATACCTCTTATGCAACCTTGCTAAATTCCCTGAAAGAACTACAGACCTGAAAAACCAGTCAAATTAATCCAGATGGTTGTAACTCTATTTACTGAAAAGGAAAGCAAGGTTACAGATAAACAATGCTAGCCTTCTGTCATCTGCCAGCATATACTGGCCTTAAGAAAGCTATTATCACTATAAGACATCAAGTCCCTTGAAGATGAGGAATGGCACGGTCATGTTTAAACTTTAAATATTCATAGCCTTACTGCAAAAATGCAATGAAATATGATGCGGTAAGCAGTGCTATAGATAGTAATAGAGAGGTTAAACATGTTAAACAACACCTATAAAACAATGCAATTTATATTGGTGTTGAAAAATTCTCCGATTTCTCCTGAATTTTCTGTTTTTTTCAGAGTTTTTTCATGTCCTGATTTATTCTTTCTGGGTTTCGCCCATTTTTTTCTTATTTTGTGATTTTCAGAGTTGTGTAAAGGAAAGAGATTTTAAATCTGTAATGTAATTTTTTTAAACACTAAGACATTATATATATAAACTAGCATAGATCTATTTTAACTTTGAGTTGATTTGCTTAATAGATAAAAATGCTTAATAGATTGAAAGTTAAAATGATTCTATATTGATTTATACCAACCTGCACAGACTATAATTCAGAGATTTGCTTAATAAATCAAAATGCTTAATACATTGAAAGTTAAAATGACTCTATACTGATTTATACCAACCTGCACATACTATAAATCAGAAAGAATCATCTCATCTCTAGCTAAATAGGTAGGTATATATAAAATGAAAACAAAACTGGCAACATAATGCTCAGGCATCAAATGCAAAGAGACCGTGAATTTACTTGAAGCTATAAGTTTAGCTAAGGAAATACATTCTGATATGAAATGTTCTCAAGTAAATGATACAGAACGAAGGTAGACCAGTGTAAATGTGTCCAACTGCCAAACAAAGATTATCATCTTTACTGTGAATGCAAAAGCATTCCTGATGCATATGGAAGGATAATGATGGAAGCATTAACATACATCAAAAGCACATTATATGGAACAAATCGAGAGTAAACCCAAAAGAACACAAGTATAACCATATCTGCATGTTGATACTGAAAACATGGCACATATTGTTTTTGCCCACAGATGTTTAAATTTTAGATATCAGTTATGACTAGCAGGCGACAGAACCTAGGCAGACCAAAGAGTGATATTATTCCTTGCTACTTCGAAGGATCCATTGGAAAAAGAGCTATTACCGTTTCCAAATCAATAAATAGCTGATATTCATTTCTTATACAGGTACAAGACCAAACCCTTTGAGCCACAAACTCCTCACATTCATCGGTAGTTGCTTTCTAATCCGGTCTTTTAATCCAGATTCAAATATCAGTATAAAATTTAAAGCAGTGTCGTCAATATCGCAAATATCACAATATACCGTGAGTTTTTAAAAGCGATAATATGAATATTTTCTTATCGCCCACATCAACATGATGTTTTCCAATAATATCGCAGGTCAATGGAAAATATCACCCTGTCCACACAAATGACCTTTTAAGACCCATTTTTCGGTTTTTTTAACCTCATTTTGAAAAACAAAGGTAGGG
>ML778552.1:2275161-2293980 GCA_009831015.1 Picea engelmannii
CCCCCCCCCCCCCCCAGTTGCACCACGAAAAAGAACTTTTGATTTCTCTGCTACAAGGGAAATCCCCAATCTCCAAAAGACTCAAGGACAATCGAGTCTGGGGAAGTCTTTCAGGGGACTACTCAGTAGCAACAGGCTACAAAACCCTCTCTATAGTGCCCTAGATTTCTGGAAACCCGGCTTTATGGAAAGAGATTTGGAAAATCAAAAGCTTACCTAAAGTGGACTTCTTCATCTGGACCTTATCTCATAAAATTATCTTGATGGGTGATAACCTCTTGAGAAAAGGTTGGGAAGGCCCTTCGAGATGTCCTCTTTGCTTCTCCCATGAAGAATCAGCTAAACATTTTCTCCTTAACTTCCCCTTTGCAAAAGAAGTTTGGAACTTAGCCCTGTCTGGTTGGGACTCGCTTGTCCAAATCCCACTAGATATCCCCTCTCTGCTAAGTAACTAGGCCCCCCTATGTCCCTTCTCGCTCAATTCCAAAGATCATCTTAAGTGTTGTTAGCTGACCCTCCCTAAATTCATTTTATGGAAAATATGGCTAGAAAGAAACACTTGTATTTTCAGAAACCAGTCCTCCACCCCCACCCATGTTTATTTCAAATCCAAAGCTCTCCTAGGAGACTGTCTCTCCTTCCTTTGGTCAGCCTCCAATAATCGTCTTCTCTCCCCCCTTGAAGAAGCTTGGATTCACAGCCTCGCTCCAAATCTAAAACCCCTTCCCCCCACCTCCAAGCATCTATATGAACCCTGGGAACTGTGTAAGGAGCAAGCAGAGTTCAGAGACTAGCGGCGTGCTCAACACAAACACATCCTTTTATTTTATGGAGCTTCAAAGGAAAACCCAGGGGAGGCAGGAGGGGGAGGGGTGCTCTATGGCCCCAACGAAATCCTAGAACTAGTCTTTTCTTGGGGATTAGGGGAAGACACCAATAAAATTGCAGAAGTTCTGAGTCTCTGGCAAGGCCTCATCCAAGCCCAGGAGCTAGGCATCAATGAAATCTTGGTGACAGGATATTCTTGGCTCCTAATCCAAGCCTTGGTCACTAAATCATTACCAAATCAAATGAAAATTCAACAAATTCTCAAGAAAATTTAGCGACTCTCTAAATCCTTCCGGAAGATTGATTTTTTCCATGTTCTTAGACATTTAAATGGAGAAGCGGACCAAGCAGCTAAATCCGCCACTCCCTTTAGAAAGGGACTCCTCTCACTCAATGGGACCTTGTCCCTCGCTCCAATTACTTAATGGTATGAGGTGGGTGGCTCACAGGTGGTCTCATGCCAGGAGGCGGCCGGACGATACACCTCCCCTCATCCTGATCTGTGGCATCACCTCATCATTTGACGACTCCCATGCACGAAGGTACTGCTCCATATAGATCGTGTCATTCCACACAACCCTGCATGAGGTTGCCATCACACCCTTCAATAAGGTTAGTACAGAGCCCATTTCTCTCCCACAATGCGCTCGCGCAAGATCTCCTATCTGAATCATGGCTTAGTACGCTCGTTCTGGAGTTAAATTAAGGAAGGCATCCATAGCCCCCTCTTGCAGATCAGCCTTATCTTCCATGGGTGATCGTTTGTATTACTCGGCTCTCTCTGCATGGTCCCTTGCCCATTAAAATATATTGAATTATCCACCATCCCGCCGCATGGCCTCCATCTCCGAGTCTGTTTCTCCCCCCGTCCCCCCACCTTCATTGGCAATGTAAATCCGCAAACTGAAGCGAAAATTAAGCGCGCACAGACGGTTTCTTCTTCGACTGGATGGGGAAGGTGGCAAAAGGTTTGAAATGCTCGAGGAAGACCTTATTCAACTCAGAGAGGAAGTTGCAGAGTCCCTCATGCAATCAACACAACTGGTTAATGAACGCATTGTGGATTTAGAATCCACGATGGAAAAGTTGGAGATCCAAGCTGCCAGGACGACCCTTCAGCAAGATGCAGGGGTGAAGGTCTCGCTGAATGAAGGCCCCTCGAACCCGGAGCAACATGCGTAACTATGTTCCTTTCCTCTCTTGGATCTTGCCCAGTTTTGGTTACTATGAAGATACATTGTTTTCAGGATTTAAACTCCATAGGAGTCAAATTTTGGAATCTAAGACATAATGGGCATTTATGGGATTTGTTTTATGGCGCCTATATATGCAATTTTGGACTTCATGCACCGGATGCATGCCTGAACTATGTAGATGTTTTTACAGTGGTCATACCACTTCTATATTAATATAAATTCCACTTTCTTGTCAAAATAATAATAATAATAATAATAACAAATTATATAGTGACTTAGAGAGGTCGACCCTGTTGAGCCAATAGACGCCTTTTTTTATTGGACAAGTCTAATATAAGTAAGGGATGATTCCCCATTGTGGAATCATATCTTCCTTGTGATTTTGGAAATTTCAGCAAACACATCTACTTGGAAAAAGGTGTGCACCTCTCTTGGGCACTAATCTTCTAGGGTTTGAAGCGCCCTCGTGTGTGCTAAGGTTTATCTTGGTGGAGGTATTTCTCTTGAAGAATATAGAAAAGGATTTGGCTAGGTTTTCTTCCCTTGTTGAGAAGGGTTTCCCAAAATACTTCTTGTGTTCTTGTGCATGGTGTTTCTTCTTGTGATCTTGGTTGTTGCAACATTATTGTTTATGCTTAAGTGAAATGCTAAAATAAAATGAACTTCATGATTAACCTAGATTATGAAAAATCAACATGGTATCAAATCATAGGTCTTGATCAAGAACCCATTTCACAAGCTACAGACTTTTATCATCCATCTCTCCTCTTCTGTAGAACCGTACGACCCTCCTAGGGTTTCCAGAAAATCCGTACAACCTCCTTCTCATTGGTGATTCAGCCCTTAATACTTGGACGTTGGGGATACTTTTGGCATAGAAGAGTACCGCCTCTTCCAGCGCATCTCCAGAGACTCTCAGAGTGACATTCCAAGCATTTTGAATTTTTGGCCCTAGGGTTTCTAAGGTTTCGATAATTTCTGCATAAATCTCAGAATTAGGGTTTCTGCAAACTCATTGAAAGAGATCTTCAACTCACCAGTGTTCTCCTATATTTCAAAGGCTTATTGTTGGCAGTCACAAGTCCAATAAAACCTAAAAGTGCTAGCCTAGCCTAACTGTTAGGTTTTCTAGCCTAATTGACAAAGGGTTGTGAAGAATCTAAAATTATGATGAACAAAAACTATGATGGAAGACAAGCTTGATGAATCAAGCAAACTTCAAAGTTCTTGAAAGACAATACTTCAGAGGAAGACTTATTGTGGGTAAAGGGTTTACTAAAGACAACTATAATTGAATGGAAGGAAGATGACGTCAGGACAAGGAAGCCAAACACCAACTCAAGCCCTTACATTGAAAGGTCCAGCTTCAAAATAACAAAGATGACATAAGGTGACATTGTGACTATCTTCTTCATAAATATCTCAGAGGATAAAGATCATCCAATAACCATTGGATAAATCATATCATCATCCTCAGGTATGCACTTGTATATATTATTTGTATCATTGTCATGAGTGAAATTTCAAAAGGAACCTTTGTTGAAGTCATGGATCCAGAGGGATCTTAGTGCATTCAGAAAAACAACACACTCAAAGTAAAGACTCCAGGTTTGATTGTTGTAATTTTCATTCCTCTAACCTATATTTCTAAAAGCTTGTTACATTACAAATAAGTGTTGTAGTTGTGACAATATTCCTTAAATTGTTTTGATTCTAGAGATGTACTCATTATTCTCCTTTAGGAGATATTCTTGTGTTGGTTCTGTTTGTTTTCTTGTTCCAAATAAGTTAAACAAGAAAAGAAGATGCTTATCCTTCAGAGGGAGTCACTTGACTCAGAAGGATCCAAAACCATTTGAGAAATAAGAAGAATAGAACTATCATTGAGACAACCAATGCTACAAAGCATGATCAGATTCCTTCTAGAATTCCATGGGAAGAAGCATGCATGACACAGTATATATGTATAACAAGAGTCTTCACCAGACTTTGAAAAACATAACTCCTCACTTCTTCATCAAAATGAATCCTGAGATTGAACACTTCAGTTTATTTGGGTGCCCAATGTATTTTCATATACCCAAAGAGAAGAATTCCAAGCTAGATCCTTTAGGAAGAAAGGATACAATGAATCTTCAAAGACATCCTTATTCAGAGACATATTGAGACAAGAAGAGACGTTGTACTTGAAGAAGAGACAATTTTTCAAAAACCCATAGAATCTCAGATGGATATTGACAGTTAGACAATACCTTCTCCCCCTTTAGAAATTCAGAGGGAGACATACATTACTCCAAGTTATCCAGTTTCTATAGTTGATATATTCAGAGATATTGCAGTAGGGCATAAAATGTGTACCTAGACTCACTCTGCAAGAGGCAGAGAAGCATACAAGCCTCTCAAGGCACATTCCGAGAAAGAAAAAGAGATTTTCAAGCTATCCTTCAGTCATGAGCCACTTCATCGATGCTGAGACTCCTTGTCTTAGAGAAGCAACAAGAGAACCAATATGGGAAAATGCCATAACATAAGAATACCAATATATCTTAAAATAATGATGCATAAGATATTATGCAGGGAACATAAAGGGAAATCTATGGTAAAGCATGCAGCGAATGAAAGTGTCAAGAAATACAAAATGAGATCTATAGCCAGAGGTTTCTCACAAACAGAGGGATTTTTCTATGATGAGACACTTGATCTAGTGAACCAGATACACTTCCATCCATGAGTTGGAAACTATATCAGATAGATATATTATTGATAAGTTTGGATTTCAACAAGAGTGTTGTTGATCCAAACCTATATCATTACAGTGTTGGTGACGAGAGTCTGATCCTAATGACTTATTCAAAAAGCATTGTTGTTACAAGTAATCCTTGATTTCCGAATTGAAGATGAAGAATCTGAGCATGATGCACTACTTCTTGGGACAAGAAGTATGACAAGTGATCGATAAGATTTTCCTGAGTCAAGGAAAAATATATAGTAAAAATATTAAAGAAGTTCAATATGACAGAATGCAAAATCCACCGTGGTGGATTTAAAGAAGAAGATTGATGATGATTCAGACGAGACTAATCCACAGCTAATTGGATCATTAATGTATCTGGTCAACACCAAACTTGATTCATGCCATGCAGTGAATGTGCCTAGTCATTTCATGAATCAATCGAGACAGACTCACTAGACAAACAACAAAACATGTATTGAGATATGTACGAGGCATAGTTGGATATGGCCTAAGATATGACTCTAGTATAAACTTGATTTTGCAGGATATGTCGATTCAGATTGAGCAGAAAGTACAATGAACCAGAAAAGAACATCTGGTTGATATTCTATCGTGAATTTTTCCATGGTTTCCTAATATTTTCAGGAAACAAAACTCTGTAGCCTTGAGTACCATAGAGGCAGAGTATATAAGCATCAAGTGTGTGAAGCAATGTGGCTTCACAAGCTTCTGACAGATTTACTTGACCATGAGATAGATCCTATGATGATAACCAAGAGCTGTGAGTAAAACTCCTTGAGAACCCAGTGTTTCCTGATGGATCAAAATACGATGAGATGAAATATCCTTATTTCAGAGATATAATGCAGAGGAAAATTGTACACATGCAATACCTTCTTACACATGAGCAGATTGAATATATCTTCACCAACTTAACTTCTTGAAGAATGACTCCCTAGTTGAGAGGGAGTGTCAATAACTCCAGCCAAGACAAAATTCAAAATACATCCATGTGATACTTGGCATGATAAAGAATGCCTCCCTAGCTGAGAGGGAGTGTTGATGATTGCATTCTATGTGAGACATTCTACAACTTACAAACCTGTGAGGTGTGGATCATTGCAACTATGTGAAGTCTTTCTCTCAGCTTACAAACTTGAGAGAAAGCCCCTAAGAAGGTTATATGGTTCATGCCTAAGACAGAGCTGGGAACATAGAGATGACTTCCTCCATTCAGAGAGTTGAGAAGAACTCCAGATGATTATCCAGTGGGAAAGGTGATCTATTGAGTTAGGACGTGCCTGTGGCTGAGCACAAGGTGAACATGTGAAATCCCAAAGTGTTGGGTGCATCGTCATGAGAACAAGAAATGAAGATAATGTAAAATCCTCATCTGAGCAGCAGAGTTGACAAGAAGACTCCAGATGATTCTCCTGTGTGAGGTAGTGGGAAAGAAGATCTATAGAGTGGACGTGTCTGTGGACAAGCACAGGTGAACGTGTGAAGATTTGGTTCTTCTATGTAATGCAGTGAATCAGAGCTATGAAATCCCTATGGATGTGCCCCTAGTGGATGAGCACTAGTGGGTGTATCAGATCCTTTGTTATATACTGTTCAAGAGTCAAACCTACCTATAACCATAATTGTTATGTAAAGGGTATAGGTCGGACCCACCTTAATATGTTTAATAATAAATGTAAAAGATAATTAATATTAATATTAATAATAATAATAATAATAATAAATTATATAGTGACTTAGAGAGGTCAGCCATGTTGAGCCAATAGACGCCTTTGTTGATTGGACAAGTCTAATATAAGTAAGGAATGATTCCCCATTGTGGAATCATATCTTCCTTGTGAGTTTGGAAATTTCAGCAAACACATCTACTTGGGAAAAGGTGCGCACCTCTCTTGGGCGCTAGTCTTCTAGGGTTTGAAGCACCCTCTTGTGTGCAAAGGTTTATCTTGGTGGAGGTCTTTCTCTTGAAGAATATAGCAAAGGATTTGGTTGGGTTTTCTTCCCTTGTTGAGAAGGTTTTCCCAGAATACTTCATGTGTTCCTGTGCATGGTGTTTCTTCTTGTGATATTCGTTGTTGCAACATTATTGTTTATGGTGAAATGATAAAATGAAATGAACTTCATGCTTAACCTAGCTTATGAAAAATCAATAGGTTTGTCTCACTTCCGAAATTTCAAAAAGGTTTCTCTCATGGGACAATGATTATTCGAGTGTAATGTCATTGTCTTTAACCTTCTTCCAACTCTGCAAGTGTTTCCAAAATGCTTCCAGGTTTTCCTTGGCCATCTTCATCATTTATTGGTGTCTCATCGTTACCAAAATACCCTTATGTCGTTTTACCATCCTCTTGTATTGGTTGAGGTTCCCCTTTCTCTTATGTCTCCTATATTTATCCCTTGCTTTGTTGCACTCTTCATTTAACCATGGGTTCACTGGGAAGTTGTTAGATGTTTCCCTCCCTCTCCCTTGTTGCATGGGTTTGCACTTCCTTAAATTTTGGGTTTCCTCCACCATCTCTTCGCACTGGCCATTCACATGTTTGTCTTTTCTCATGAACCATGGTTTCCTCCATCATCTCTTTGCACTGGCCATTAACATGTTTGTCTTTGCTCATGAACCACTGCTGGGAGGTGATTCTTTCAATTGTTGGGCTGAAAAATTATGTGTTTTCTTTATTAACTTCCATCCCATTCTGTGTTGTTTTGTCATCTCTTAGGTCTCCCTTTTGTCCACCTCATTTGTAAAAAGAGAAAATTACGATCCAAAGACATCACCTAGTGGCAATCTTGAACATTGTTACCTTCTCTATCCCACTTTCCTAGATCATTATGTAATCAACCATACTCTTTTCATTGTGTATGTGAAATGTGACCTTGCCCAATCCTTTCCACCTCTCAAGTCTGTTACATATAACAATGTTGTGAGCATTGCATAAATGTTAGATCTACTCCCTGAAGTGTGTAATTTCTTCATTGTCGACTATCGAATTCTTCTCCCATCTTCCCTCCTCTTCAGTCAACCACAAGGATTGTGCACATTCTACAAAGTTTGACATGTGAAAGTTCCCTATTCTCCAGTTAAAGTCTCCAAACAACATCATCCACCCCCTCTCTTATATTCTGTTATGTGTCATGTTAGATGGTAGTATGGCTCTTCATCGTCTAACCCCTATATCTTGTATAAATCTGATGAGTTGGGCATGAAAGTGAATGCTATCAAGAAGGTGGAAGTGCCCCCCTCTTGTAGTTCAAGCCATACAGATTGGTTGTTTTTGTCTACTTTCTTGAGGTTATATTGTCTTAAAGCTCTTTTTTCATAAAGCAAGGAATCCCCCCACAACCTTTCTATTTATTTGTTGCTTTATTTTGGATAGTTCATAGTTTGTAAGACGGAACCTCTTGAATCATGCAACTTTCATGTTTGTGGATATCCATTAGGACAATAATGTTCTTCCCTTCTACTAATGGCCCTAGATCATGACCTTTCATCCACAAATATTCCCTACGTTACTATACTATTAATTTTACTTTTCCTTGGGTCACATAGGCCATGTCAACCTATAAACAATTCTAACCTTATGTCATCTGTTAGCATATAGTGACGTTAAGAAATCTCTTACCACCATAAGAGATCAAGTCCCTTGAAGATGAGGAATGGAACGGTCCATGTTTAAATTTTCATGGTGGGACTGTCAAAATGCAATGAAATATGATGTAGTAGGTATTGTTATAGATAGTAATAGAGAGATTTAATATGTTAAACAACACCCATAAAACAATTCAATTTATACAGGTGTAACCTTTCGATTTTTCCAGATTTTTTTGTGCTTTTCCAACTTTTCGATTTTTCATGAACGAGTTTAAATTTGCTTGCCTATTTTTTCCCCATTTTTCCGATCAGGTCCAAGTTTATGTTTGGTCGCCTATTTTTCCGATCAGGTCCAAGTTTATGTTTGGTCTCCTATTTTTCCCCATTTTTCCAATCAAGTCCATGTTTATGCTTTCTAAGTTTTACTTATTTTTCCATGTTGTTGTGAGGCAGGCATACAACAGAGGTTAGTTGTATGGGGATTGATCTACAGTTTTCTTAAATGAAGCTCAAACACTACTACTTAAGCTATCCCACCGAATTTAAAGTTAATTTATTCTATTTTTAAATACCATATATATATATATATATATATATATATAGTTGATCTCAATTCTAAATTTATTTTGTTTTTAAATACTAAATATTATTTGATGATGATGATGATTAACATCCACTAAAACCAAATTGGTTTATCAGAGCTTAAGAGGGTAAGTGATTACTTGTAATTCTTTGGAATTTTGTTTATGTGCTCAAAAAACATTAAGAGAAGCTTTCCAAGATCACCATGGTTTTGTTGAGTTAAAATGTTAGGAAAGTTGGTAGCATAACAAATATTTTGAAAATGAGATCTAATCTAGGTATAGGCTGGGCAATCTAAGAGAAAGTGTTTTTCATCTTCAACCTTCTTAGTGTCGCAAAGGTGACACACTCTTTCATCCCATGGTGTTTTAGGAATTGACCAACGCCCAGTTTCACTATGGAGCTCGTGAGAATTTGTTGTTATCTTAGAAATGTTTATTTTTTTATTTACACTTGTCAAAACAAATAGATAATTTTGATCTTCTAGATTAGGCTTGATTACATCCCTATAATACCTTAATTTTATTTTTTCCTCTAACTCTTTATCACACCACATTTTCTCCTTAAATTTTGATTTTATGATATTTTTAATAATATCTTTATTCTGCAAAATGGTGTCTTCTGTGATTCCCCAATAGTTTAGCCAAGATCGGGCATCTTTATGTCATCCTCGTTTGAGTCGATGGTGGTTAGGAATCAATTTTGAAACAATTTTAGGAAGCATTTTGTCTTCCATGTTGTTTAACTTGTTCTTATACATTAGGTATATATTCATAGTTGTTCTCTCAATGGGGGAGAGGCTTGTTTCTAAGAGGAGGATGGGATAGGACGTATTTCCTTTAATTTTGAGATTATAGGTTATAAGATTATTTTGTATTTGCTTTATCTTTCTCCAGGATTCACGAGAGATACTATAGCCCTAGACTGCACATCCATAAAGCATAACAGGTGTAACGAGAGTCTCAAAGAGGAGTTTTTTCTTATCCCAAATCCAAAGATCAGTCGATTTATAATTGTTTTCAAGCCCATAATAAGCTTTATGTTCCCCAATAATCTTTTTTTCAATGCTATAATTCCAATTGAGCTTGTGGTGAATATCAATTTCAAGATATTTGTATGAAGTCACTTCCTCCAATTTGTTGTTTTCAAGAATGTATCATAATTGATCTTATTGGATTTAATAATCGTGACCTTAGTCTTATCAGTATTAATAGTCATACCCATATTGGAGCAAAAATCTTTGAGGATTCTTAGTTGGCTTTCAAGATCATGGGGACTTCTTTCCATAAGAAAAATATCATCGTCATAAAGGAGAATATTGATGACTATACCAGTGAGAGTAGGGCCGACACAACCTACTTTTTTCCAAGCAATCTTCTAACTTGTCAATGTATATGCCAAAAAGGGTAGGGGACAAGGGACAACCTTGTTTGACTCCAATATTGCAGTTAATCTCTTTCGACTAGCCCTAAAAGTTTTTAAACTTAGCAATAGCGTTCTCATACATCCTTATTGCAACAGCTCTCAACTCGAGAGGCACAATTATCTCTTCCAACCTATTCCAAAGGTTTTTCTTAGGAACCATGTCAAAATATTTTCTAAAGTCAACAAAACAACAAAAAAGATTGGTTTTAGTATGGTGGAAATCCTCTGCAATGATCCTAAAGGTAACAAGATGGTCCAAAATTGAATGATATCTCTTAAACCCGGTCTGGCCCTTAGCTCTTTTACTGTGACTTTCTATCCAAAGGATAATCTTCTTTTCCAAAAATATTTCCATAAAGTTTGGCTAAAATTGGACTAATCATAATGGTCCTATAACTAGAGGGAATGTTTCTATCTCCATTTTTAAAAATAGGAACAATGAGGCTTTGCGTCCAGGGTTTAGGGAAGCCCTGTTTTACTGCTAAATTGAAGAGTTTGTGTATGGATAAGGATAAGCCCTCTGATTTTAAAAATTTCATCTTGGTAGCCTTCAATGTCCTTAGCTTTCCCATTTGCAAGCCGCTTAACCCCAAACTCTGTCATCTAAAGAAAAAACGACATCCTATGTAGGGACAATAGGAATGGTGCCCATGGCATTAGGGAACTCGTAAAGTCTTTTAAGGTAGGAATTTCAGTCCCTTAAGGGAATCATATTATTTTCTTTAATATTGCAATTTAGAATTTAGATCCAGAACTTCTTAGGATCCAGCTTAGATAGTTGTGAAAGTTAATCTTGCATTTTATTAATGTAGTACATTTTTTTTTTCTTTTTAATTAGAGATTTGTACGTATTGATCTTATCGAGTTTTAAGGACTCATTAGAAGAATCCCTAATGGATTTCCTAACAATTTTACATTCTTTATCATACCAAGGGTTGGTCGTTCTATTCTTCTTTTTACAAGACACCTCGAAAGAGAACTTGTTAATAGAAGTGGAAAGGGTAGTTGTAAAATTATGATAGTTCTTCAATGTTGTCCTTATAAGTTAAGAGATATAATTTACTATTTAAATCATTTAAGAAAATGTTAACTTTACTTTTTTCAAAGCGCAAATGTCTTTGATTATCATAATTATCTTCAATAGTGCTCCTATGCATGGCAAAATTTAAAGTTAGGGTTAAAGGTTTATGATCAAAGTCGGGTTCATGGTCATTTAAAAGGTCAAAAGTTGTTATTTGGTTAGAAACGAGATATCAGATATCACATAATCTACAACACTACTACCTAGCCCATGAATACAAGTCCTTTGGTTGGAGTTTGGCCACTTCATTACTCCATTGCAAATTATTAGGTCTTGAGAGCTGCAAAGCTTGACCAACTCAGTACCAAACAAATTCTCAACTAGGTCTTCAGAGCTTCTTTTGTAGCTATTAGATAAAATAAGGTCTTCATCTAGCCATAAGGAATTATGGTTGAAACCAGTGCTTAAAATAGTAGCTTGTTTAGTTGCAGTCCTAACATTAAAGTCTTCTAGCAGGAGGATATTACCTTATTTTTCAAACTATGAATATCTTGTTCTAAATTATTATAGGGACAATTGCTATCTGGATTGTTTTTCTTATAGAAAGGAGAATTAATAGGTGCAAAATAACAAATTGCTATATACATTTTCTTAGCATGGGTGTCTGAAATTTCTATCCAAATGTACTGATTGAGAGGGTCGATCTTATGAAGTTGAATGTGCAGAGAAATGCTCTTTCTAATATAACAATCTATGTTTCACATCCCTCTATGGTGGGACTTTTTGTTCCATGCTAACCACAAGACAAATCCTTCTATGTTAGGGACCTTGGACTCTTCATGTTCTCAAGTTTAAACTAGACAAATAATATCAATATCACTCAAGATCCAACTTATCATGGGACCTTTGCGCCATGGAAAGCCACAACAATTCCAAAAAATAAACATGTGTCCCAAATTCCTATTTATTATTATTCTTCTGGTCTCTATCCTTAACAATAGCTTTTTGATTTATAATTATCATCAATTTTTCGTCTTTCTTAGCTCTTTTTACCTTTTGAACTTCCTTCCTTAATTTAGCTTTGTCTTCGGGAATGAGGTCTTCATTTATAAATATTATTGACCCTTTTAAGCTCGAATATTTATTAAGTATGCTATATTTATGATCATTACAACTTACTTTAACATAGATCAACCTATCTTTGTGATCAATTATTTTTCCTAGCTCTTTGCTTCTATGAGGTAAGTTGTATCAATTTGTGATTTATTATTTAATTATTCATTTACTATTGCCCACCAAATTTAAAGTAAATTTATTCTATTTCATCTCAACTCTAAATTTATTTTATTTTTAAATACCAAATATATATATATATATATATATATATATCAATTCTAGGTTATTGAAACATCCAAAAAATCGCTTATTAAATCTCCAATTAAGATGGATCTATAATGGTATATATCACAATGCACAAATTATAAATTATTGAGAACTATGTAGTATACCTAGGAAGATAATATGTGGTATCTAGGGAGGTACCCAATGAGAATGTGGTTATGTATTATTAGTGGAAGTCATTTAATATATGAGAATGTGGTCATTCAATGTAAGGTGAAATAGATTCATTATATTAATAAAAACTCACTATGGTAGTTAGATGTAATAAATGTGAGAAGGCTCTCTATAAGATTCCTAGGAGATAGAGAAAGTTATATAAAAAAGTGTAAGCAATGTAATGAATATAGTGAAAAATATTGTGAATGTATCAAACATTGCTTGAGGAGTATTATTCTTCTTTAATGATTAATATCTGGTGTTACCCTACCTCAAGGGTTTTCTCTATTTCTTGTGTTCAATATTTGGTGAATGGTTTGGATTATTCTTGTTGATATTGTGGGCTCATTTTAATATTTATCTTCAGATCTATTATGGTACTTAACAAGTGATATCAGAGCACTTTGTTTTACCAAAGAATGGGATAACTTTTTTGCTCTTTTTTGCAGATTTTTTTTATCAAAAAAAAAAGAGTGGCGCACTTCATGTTCATATATGAATCTTTCTATGTAGAATTTGGTCAAACAAATTGGATATTTGAATTCATCTCGGAAAAATACTCAATTTAAAAAAAAAAAATCGACCGAAACGGAGTCCAAGAAGTAAAGTTATTAGCATTTTAAATTCAACAGTTTTTCAAGGTTTTTCCAGAAAAAAAAAACGCAATTTTCTGCAGTAATTTATTTTTAAACCCTAGTTTTTGTTGAATATTTTTTCCAAGAAAGATGTATTTTACAGGAAAAAATGATGGCCCTAGTATTGAAAACTTTTTTAAGTCCCACAAGTCATAATGGAAAGCGCAGTGGAAATTGTGTGTACATCTTCGTTTGAGAGAAGATGCTCACACATGCTGGACATCATTTGACTTCTGAAAGTGCGTGTCACTTTCTGAGGAAGCAATGGAAAAATTGTTTTTAGACAAGTGGTCTCATACGAAGTGTAAGGATAAAGTCAACATCAAGAGTTTATTTTCATGTGGAAAATCTATATTGCGGGTTCATGGTTGTATTCGTAAAGAAAATGTCATTGTTTCTATTAACCCTAGTTGTCAACAAAATTTTATCAATGTTCAGTTGGTTAATAGATTGCAAGTTCCTACAAAGAATATTCATAGCACACAGATTGTTGATAAACATGTTCAAATTTTTAAAGATTTGAATATCACTATGGATAAATATGTGTTGCATTAAGATTTTCATGCTACAAATATGGATGATTTGGATATTGTTTTGGGATATTCTTGAACATAATCAGTGGGTACCATTAATATTAATGTGCAAAAGAAGTTTTTGAAGTTGTGATACAAGAAAAAAAAAATCACATTGCAGAATGTCTCTTAGTAAGAAAGATTGGCCCACAGAGGCCAGCAAAGAAATTATTGATGAATCCAAAGTTGAATCAGAGACAGAGTCTATAGAAAGAAATGAAGCAAAACCACAGGAAGAACACAATCAAGAAGCTAAGGAGGTCATTGACTCAAAGGCACAATATGTTGTAGATTTGAAGAAAACAGAACAGATTCCTATAGTTGTTGTATATTGTCATCCACATCATATAGAGAAACAATAGTTATCAAACCAAGGGCATATGCATCAACACATTTATGCACTAGCAAAGAACCAGATAGGAAACCAATCAAGAGGTGTATGGAGGTCTATTAAAACCACAGGAAGACATCAGGCTAGAGAACTAATCCCGTGGAAACACCAACATAATGCAGATCAAGATCAAGGTGGCGAGACAGCAGATGGACATCATGTTCGACTTCCATTGGGATGGATGGATGGTCGTACTTGGTACCAATTGGCTACATTGCTTAGTCGGTCATATTGCATGGTTTCTTCTCGTGTTTCAAGGACGAAACATGTGAAGGGGGATGGAATGTAGTATACCTAGAGAGGTAATATGGAGTACCTAGGGAGGTACCCAATGAGAATGTGGTTATGTATTATTAGTGAAAGTCATTTAATATATGAGAATGTGGTCATTCAATGTAAGATGGACTAGATCCACTATATAAATAAAAGTCCACTATGATAATTAAATGTAATAAATGTAAGAAGGCTCTCTAGAAGGTTCATAGGAGATAGAGAGAGCTATATAAAGAAGTGTAAGAAATGTAATGGATATTGTGAATGTATCAAGAATTTCTTGAGGAGTGTTATCCTTCCTTAAAAATTAATATATGGTGTTACCCTAACTTAAGGGTTTTCTCTATTTCTTATGTTCAGTGTTTGGTGAATGGTTTGGATTATTCTTGTTGATAATGTGGGTTTATTTTGATATCTTCTTCAGATCTATTCTAGTACTTAACAAACTATCATCTTAGATTTAGCTAAATGAATAAGGGCATATCAAATTAAAACAACTCTGGCAACAAAATGAGCATCAAACAGATAGAGACCATAAATTTACTTGAAACTAAAAGTTTAAAACAACTCTGGCAACAAAATGAGCATCAAACAGATAGAGACCATAAATTTACTTGAAACTAAAAGTTTTAATGAAGGAAATGCAATCTAATATGAAATGTTCACACGTAAATGACAGAAGGAAGGTAAACTGGTTGAAATGGGTCAAACTGCTGGAAAAAAAAATTATCATCCTTACATATCATTTTTTTTTTTTAGAGTAAATGCATTTAGATATCTAATATGCTGCACTGCAAAAGCCCCTCGATGCTTAAAGATTAATATCTTGTCAGACTAATGCAATAAATGATAATAAACCTGACAGAACTGAAATGCCAATCCAGCCAGTTGTAAATTTATTTCTCTTACAGATGTGAATTTTTTTTTATCAACAAATGGTCATCTAATGCAACGCATACAAAGGGTTGGTCTTGACTGAAAGGGATCAACCCTTCAAACGAAGGTTTTCAAAAACAAGCTCGTATTTTAAGTTGTCTAAGCTAAACGATCTTTCCAATCTTTTGTGATTCGCTTGAATTGAGTCACTAATTCATATGATTGAAATTTGACACTTACGAAGTTAAAATTTCATTAATGACATTTTTTAACAATATTAACATTTACTGAACTGGCACAAAGCGGTCCTCCAGCCTTGTAGCCAGGGAATTTATGAGCATCACCTCAAACTCCTTGCGAATCTAATAAAAGTGAGCCATTTTGGGCGTCAGAAATCAAAGCAGACAACAGGAATTGCCAAGGAATATTTGATCTTAAAGGGCTGAGAAAGAGCCACCTCGATGGGCAGCACAAGTGAAAAAGTAGCAATTTATTGATAAGCACATCCATTATATGTCGAATTGGGAAGTGGATTATCCAGCTCTCCTGATAATTAATAGTAATAATCATGAGTTGAAATGCACACCCCTTTACCTGGCCCATAAGCAAGACAGATATTCTCAGCCATGTTATGCTAAAATACCTCTTATGCAACCTTGCTAAATTCCCTGAAAGAACTACAGACCTGAAAAACCAGTCAAATTAATCCAGATGGTTGTAACTCTATTTACTGAAAAGGAAAGCAAGGTTACAGATAAACAATGCTAGCCTTCTGTCATCTGCCAGCATATACTGGCCTTAAGAAAGCTATTATCACTATAAGACATCAAGTCCCTTGAAGATGAGGAATGGCACGGTCATGTTTAAACTTTAAATATTCATAGCCTTACTGCAAAAATGCAATGAAATATGATGCGGTAAGCAGTGCTATAGATAGTAATAGAGAGGTTAAACATGTTAAACAACACCTATAAAACAATGCAATTTATATTGGTGTTGAAAAATTCTCCGATTTCTCCTGAATTTTCTGTTTTTTTCAGAGTTTTTTCATGTCCTGATTTATTCTTTCTGGGTTTCGCCCATTTTTTTCTTATTTTGTGATTTTCAGAGTTGTGTAAAGGAAAGAGATTTTAAATCTGTAATGTAATTTTTTTAAACACTAAGACATTATATATATAAACTAGCATAGATCTATTTTAACTTTGAGTTGATTTGCTTAATAGATAAAAATGCTTAATAGATTGAAAGTTAAAATGATTCTATATTGATTTATACCAACCTGCACAGACTATAATTCAGAGATTTGCTTAATAAATCAAAATGCTTAATACATTGAAAGTTAAAATGACTCTATACTGATTTATACCAACCTGCACATACTATAAATCAGAAAGAATCATCTCATCTCTAGCTAAATAGGTAGGTATATATAAAATGAAAACAAAACTGGCAACATAATGCTCAGGCATCAAATGCAAAGAGACCGTGAATTTACTTGAAGCTATAAGTTTAGCTAAGGAAATACATTCTGATATGAAATGTTCTCAAGTAAATGATACAGAACGAAGGTAGACCAGTGTAAATGTGTCCAACTGCCAAACAAAGATTATCATCTTTACTGTGAATGCAAAAGCATTCCTGATGCATATGGAAGGATAATGATGGAAGCATTAACATACATCAAAAGCACATTATATGGAACAAATCGAGAGTAAACCCAAAAGAACACAAGTATAACCATATCTGCATGTTGATACTGAAAACATGGCACATATTGTTTTTGCCCACAGATGTTTAAATTTTAGATATCAGTTATGACTAGCAGGCGACAGAACCTAGGCAGACCAAAGAGTGATATTATTCCTTGCTACTTCGAAGGATCCATTGGAAAAAGAGCTATTACCGTTTCCAAATCAATAAATAGCTGATATTCATTTCTTATACAGGTACAAGACCAAACCCTTTGAGCCACAAACTCCTCACATTCATCGGTAGTTGCTTTCTAATCCGGTCTTTTAATCCAGATTCAAATATCAGTATAAAATTTAAAGCAGTGTCGTCAATATCGCAAATATCACAATATACCGTGAGTTTTTAAAAGCGATAATATGAATATTTTCTTATCGCCCACATCAACATGATGTTTTCCAATAATATCGCAGGTCAATGGAAAATATCACCCTGTCCACACAAATGACCTTTTAAGACCCATTTTTCGGTTTTTTTAACCTCATTTTGAAAAACAAAGGTAGGGAATTGAAAGCAGAGGAGTTCATCCCCGTTTTATCAAGCTAACGAGGGAAAATCCAGTATTTTCATCATCATTAGCAGAACTAGTGTTGAGTGGGGATTGATTCCAATCTACCATTTCCATATTCCTAGATAAACATAAAATTGTATGCTTCCATTTTGTTTCTTTTTCAAGATTTAGTATAGAGTTTGCAATGTCCACTAGATTTGCCTACTCTTACCAACTTTTACCAACTTTTAATGGGAGGTTTAACGCTTATCTAGGTTTGATTTGATTTGATTTTTTATTTGCAGAATTCTTTTGTGTTGATTTCCATTTCTTTGTGTGCCCTAGATTTCATCAATGCCCTACAAAAATGCCAAAGGCATTGGATCCACTAGGCAATTATGGTGATCTGGTTGACCCTCATAATCGGCAAAGGTTGAGGTGCAAATTGTGTGGGAAGGAAATGAACAGTGGAATAGCTGCTTGAAATACCACCTACGTGGAAATTTGCCCTGCATCTACCCCAGAAGTTGTCCTTATTGCCAGTCAATCAAGAATTCTTGATATTGGTAAGGAGAAAGATGAGAGAATCAAAGACAGTAGCTAGTAGAAGACATTTCACTTCCACTATCTTTCACCTCAGCACCAACACCTACTGCTTCCAAGCAAGAGAACCACCTTTTCCTATAAAAGGGGTGGAGGGAATGGATGATTCCATAGTATATTTATCACTGTAGAATCTAGATGACTCATTTTGATGAATCATGAGATGTATTTAGTATTTTTTTTATGTGATTTTGTGTCAGCCTTTCAGGACTTAGGACCACCTTCAGGATTCAGTATCAATATGTAATGTATCACTGGACATCTTATACATTTTATA
>ML778552.1:2294042-2316490 GCA_009831015.1 Picea engelmannii
TTTTTTGTATTTTTTTTAATTTTGTGAATATTTTCCCCAATTTTCCCGATAAGTTAAAACCCTTGACTATATATTCACCAACACAATATTTGCAACATTGCTTTAAAGTACAATCCTAAAATGCACGCTGATAAGGCAGAGTGGATGAAAACTCGAAAACAAGGTCTCAGCATTTCTTAGCCATTCAGGACTGAGACAGAATGCCACCTAAACATAAAAAAGCATAAGATTTTGAGCTATTGAAAGAATTTTGAGGTGCAATGCGACTTCTCAAGTTCCAAGCAACAAATCAGTTCAGTTATTCCAACAAATTGCAAAATAAAGATATGTTAATGTTTTGATAATTGGGCAGGCACAGAGCCTAAGTGAAATGCCTAGGAATAGAAAAAAAAAGCAAACTTGCCTGCAAGCTATCTTAAACTTGAAAAACTAAATTACAATTTGGCTTTTGGTGGAACAAATCCTGTAACTACACAATGGGTATCTGTATTCTACAATCACATAGTGTGTCCAGACTCATATCTTACATCTCCAAGTCGTTTATTCATAAAGTCGTTGGCAAACTTTGCACATCTGACTCATTATTGTATGCATACAGGCACTTTCCGACTGCTCTCTAAAATAAAATAAAATATATCACTATCATGCTGTTTCATACAAGATTCAGTTAAACAAGTCTGTTAAGATAGGCCATTGCAGTCAGAATTTAGAGTAAGTCAGAAATCGTTGTTTCGTACGAAGACACATAATGAATAAAATCTGTGTACTATTCCATTATCTTGATGTACCTTCATGATCTGCTTCAAGTACAGGAAGTCACTGTATTTAAATCTATTTGCCATCAATCAACTCATCTGTAGATATACGATCCTTGTGAACAACCTAATACCTTCAAACCATAAGCCTTCTACTGATATCAAATTGTTCCTTAAATGAAGAAAGGATGGTAAACTGAATTATACACATTTATCATTTAGGCCTACTGTAAATAAAAACTTTTGCTTTGACATACAATGTTACAAATGTCTGGTTCAGCTTCCTGCTGTGGTTTACAGTCATGTTGGGGTAAAATTTAAAAATATTGGAAGACAGCTAAATATTACTTAAGTATGCCTTGATAAAAAAAAAAAGAGTTCTGGCATCCCTGACTCCGAAATAGAAATTAAGTTTACACGTACCAATTACTTAACACAGAGAAGAGCAATAATAGTAAGCAGTAAATGAGGAATATCAATCATTCTGTAGGGCACAATCAGTTATGTAATAATGATGTAACAGAATAATAAAATGGCCTTGGACAGGAGTAATTTTATACAGTCTTCGAGACCTCTGGTAGTAAGCTGGTCCGGCCAAAATATCTTTCTAAGGAAAAATAAAAAAACAGATAATCTGCACCAACAGCAATACAGAACATTTTTCTTCATCCCCCTTTCTCAAGAATACCAGATATAGAACAAAGCAGACCTAGATCTAGAGACATGTTTGAAATTGCCGGTTCAACACTTGCGAACAGGGCATCGGTTCACTGGTGATCGCCAAACTATTAAGCTATTCACCAGGGTTTCATTCTTGTTATAGTCTGTTTCGCCCAGATAGCTTTGACATGAATTTAAAAGGGACGAGGCCGATGTTAGCAGAATAGTTTCCCCTTAGACCTGGCACCTAAGCTGAAGGAAATCCACTCTATGCAGTGCAGCCCTTAGGAGCATGTTCCTTGAAGCACTTCCAAAGAAAATTTACGAAGGAAAAAAAAAACAAGAAAGCAAAAAAGCTTTGACACTAGGTGATCTTGCACCTGTTTAGCCTCGGGGAATAGGAAATATTATGGACCAGGAAATCTCCCAATATTATATAACCACTAAAATTAACCAATTGATCCAAGAATACTCTATTCTGATAAGATGATTTCAGGCATTCTGTCCATTTTAGTGACCTAGATTTGATGAAACACATTAAAATACAACTTTCTAAGCATAAAAGTTTGTGAAATTTTCTACAATTGCAAAAGAAGTCATAGCATGGATTATGTAAACTTATCATTGAACAGACACAAGGGATCCAACGGAGTTCCCAAGTCTTGTGAAAGAACTAGGGCTGGCCAGGCTAATCCCACTTCATGCCAGACCTGACCTCAAACTTAGCCCTACCAGAGTCCTCTCCATTTGGGTTTTCTTAGCAGCCAACCATCTTCCCTGACTTCATCCCAGATTCCTCATTCCTTTCACTGAAATCTCCCTCTCTGGCCTCAACTAAGCTTCCCTTGCCTTCATCTTCCTCTTCCTCTGAATCAGAAGTGGGAACATCTTTGGGCACTATCACAACAAGTTCCCCATCCCTGTAAATTGCAGTTGACAGCTCTGGCAGAGTGGATGAAGGCAGCCTAAAGCGCCACATATCCAATTCCAAATCATCCATCGAAAACCTGAGTCTTCTGCTAGCCTCCCGAATCACAACCTTAATCACCCCGGGAGCTATTTCTATAATTTCAGCCCTCGCCTCCTGAAACGCCAATGCCTCGTCACAGCTCACAACGAACCTGAAACACTCCCCGTTCTCCTCTACTGCCACAGGGACCTCTGAGTTGAAGGGCAGTTCCAGGACCCTGCAAAAGACATGGGGAAGCCGTCTCAGCTTCTTCTGATTCAATGACGGAATCCCAGCTGCAGCAAGGCTGGAAATTATATCATATTTCAAGGTAATACTTTTCTTCCTAGCAGGGCAAGTGTCCATTGCAAGAGACTAGAAAACCCAAATAACAGAATAAGAATTGCAATCAGAAGCCCTCCTGTAAGCTTTCAAGCACTCATGACAATGACCCACAATCAAAAAAGGAGGGAAAATTGGAACGAGTATAAACTGAGCTAATAGCCAATTTCCTTGCGGGCAGGAGAGTAAGTGTGGGTTGTAGTTTGTCCATCAGGATTTTCATGAATGTATAAATTGACAAAAAAATGATCCTTCTGATAGATCCAGTTATCTTAATTTACAGTTCAACTCAAGGTGCATGCGGGGTTCATATTCTCTGCATGTCATGTTGTGTCACAACTCACCTCTGCTTCTTTTGGGTGGCCAGAGAGGGGTGCAACGAAGCTTCCTGCTAACTGCCAAATCGGAAATCGTGCTTAGATTCCTTTCAATTTGTTTCACCATTATTAATAAAATCTTAAAATAACGGAGGAATATAATAATTATAACAATAATTTACTTTTTAAAGTTATGATTTAGCGAGATTTCTCGGTTTGTGGAATAAAGAACTTCTCTGGATTTATTTATGGATAAGGGATTTTAATTTAAAGAAAGAAAAAAATGGTAACCAAACTTATTCAAAATCAAGATAATCTTTTTAAATGGAATTTTAAAAATTAAATTTATTATTTTAATTTTTTTTTGTTTGCTGATTTGTTTGTGATTTGTGAAATTAACTTTTTATTTGAAAAACCACGACTCAAGAAAGCATTTAAACTCTTTTTAAAACTATACCAATCTTTAACATAAAACTGTCCTACACATCAGGACTTATTATTTTAATTTTTATTATTAAACAAAATGAAAATAATTTATTTTAAATATTTTTAAATTTATAATTAAAATTAATGTTATTATAATATTTATATAAACTTAACATTAAAAATTAATATTAATTTTTTAATTTTATTCCTTTTAAAAAAATTCAAAATGCTTAGGATTAGGTTATATCTATGTTTCACGTATGAAGGTTATGAGAATTGGTTTTTCCCTCTGCAAATTTTTTTCCCCATTTGTTTTATATATTTTTTGAATTATTATAATAAAGATTTATTAATATAAAATTTAAAAGGTAGTTTTTAATATATTTTTGTAAATTATTCTAATAAAAATTGTTTTATATATTTTTTGAATTATTATAATAAAGATTTATTAATATAAAATTTAAAAGGTAGTTTTTAATATATTTTTGTAAATTATTCTAATAAAAATTAATAATGATGTTGAATAATGTTCATTAAGATGGGATTTGATTTATCAAATATTAAGAAGGTAATGGATTGATTAGTTTTATTTAGAAATTTATTTATGTGTTCAAAAAGCAAAGCATTAAGGAGGTTAAGAAGGTTGGTAGTCTCACATATCTTTTGAAATTGAAATCTAATCTAGGTATAGGCTGGACATTTTAAAATATTTTTGTAAATTATTCTAATAAAAATTAATAATGATGTTGAATAATGCTCATTAAGATGGGATTTGATTTATCAAATATTAAGAAGGTAATGGATTGATTAGTTTTATTTAGAAATTTATTTATGTGTTCAAAAAGCAAAGCATTAAGGAGGTTAAGAAGGTTGGTAGTCTCACATATCTTTTGAAATTGAAATCTAATCTAGGTATAGGCTGGACATTTTAAAAGGAAGTGTTTTTCATCTTCAACCCTCTTAGTGCCACAAAGATGACATATTCTTTCATATTCTTTCATGTCACTTCGTTTTGTCAAATGCCCAATTTCACTATGAAGCTCCTAAGAATTGGTTCTTATTTTAGCAATGTTGATTTTCTTCTTTACACTAGTCAAAACAAAGAGATACCTCTGATCTTTTAGATTAAGGTTGATTGCCTCCTTATAAAATCTTAATTTTCTTTTGTTCTATAACTCTTTATTGCACCATTATTTTTCCTTAAATTTAAATATAATATATTTTTAATATTATCCTTATTTTAGAAGAGATAAAAAGTTGGATGAAGGAAGGGCAGAAAGTGACACTGGCAGACATCTCATAATGGAATAATAATGGCACTTGGAAGGGTTGGAATATTGGGGACTACCCTCCCCGGCTACAGGCTCAAGCTCAGTTTCTATTATGGGTATTAAGAGGGGTTGCTCCTCTTCAGAAGACCACTCGGGACATCCATGGTTGGTGCACAAAAGGGTATTCAGTCAAAGAAGGGTATAGAGCTCTACTCAAGCAGTCAAGTCTTCTAGAAAGATCATCTTGGTGGATCAACATCTGGAACTCGGATGGTATCCCTAAAATTAATATATCCCCCTGGACTCTTGCACATGGGAAGGTTCTCACAAAAGAAAAAATATTGAAAAGAGGTTTCCAGGGTCCTTTTAGGTGTTCACTATGTGAAAAAGATTATGAAAGTATACAACATCTCTTCTGGGACTGTGAGTTCACTAAACAAGTCTGGTTCATTTTTTTAAAGAGTTACATGGAAAAGTTCGATGACCAGCTAGCTTTCCTCCTCTAATGGGAAAATGGGAAAAGTATTATCAGGGCTCCTTTTAAAGAAAAGATATATTAAAAAGAACTTGGAAGGCCTCCCCCAAATATGTATGTTGGCAGATTTTGCTAGCAAGGAATCAAGAGATATTCCAACAAAAGAAAACATCACCTCAAAGTGTTGCTAGCAAGGCGGTTACTCAAATTTCAGAATTTCTAAACTCAAAAATATTGAGCAAGGAGGATCAAAGCTCTATGGAGTGAAGAAGAAAAAACATGGTTCTTGAAATTTAACCTCGTGTTAATCCAAAGGGATAAGTCTCATCATCGATCACGTTGGCAGCTTCATTCCCCAAGTTTCAGTATTGTGTCATGGCTTTGCTCACAATCTTGTCATGCACTTTGTTTTGATGGAGCTTCAAAGGGCAATCCAGGGGAGGCAGGTGTGAGGGGGTTCTCATAGGCCTCGGAGGAAATAAAGTCTTAGATTATTATTGGAATTTGGGAATCAAAACTAAACTAATAATATAGCAGAAGCCTATGCTCTATTTCAGGGAATATTATTAGTCACACAAAAGCAAATCAAGACCTTGAATGTGGTCGGGGACTCCAAAGTGATTATCAGTATTATGATCTCAGGTTCCTCGCCGAAGGATCTTTTGAAAAAGAAAATTGTGGATTGAATCCAGCTTCTCTCGAGTGATATTCACATGAGATTTTCCCATGTATTTAGGCATAATAATTATAAAGGGGACGTTCTTGCCAATCAAACAATTAGAAAAGCCCCTGGTCTTTTGGGGGTCAATAGCAAGGAGACTTATGCTCCTTTACCATGATCAAGGGCCCACTTATTTACCCTCGCTCAAGGCTCCTGCATGTTTGACACGTGGGAGGTGGTGGTGGTCTCGTGGAATCTGTTTATACTCATGGAAGTTGATAAGATGGAGGATGGGAAGGGTGACTGCAGTAACTCGAATTGTGCATGTGAAACTAACCTCCTGGGTAATGGATTCAAGTGGAAGGTACATGAACTCTGATGAGATGGAAGCCTGGTGCAAATTGTTTCTTCTAGTGGACAGTGGGATGGTACATCCAGGGCTTCGTCAATTAGCTCAGAGAAATTCATTCGTCACCAAGTGATCTTCTGAGGTATTGAAGGGTAGCCAAATATGGTTAATTCATCTTGGGAAGGTACAAGCCTCAGTGTGAATTAATGGCTCTAGGAAAATTCACTCGAATTATGATTTTGAGTGGCTTTGCGGCGGAAAAATGGATAAATCTGGAGCAGCAACAGACAGAGAGAATAACAGTTGGAGTGTTTGTAGAATATTCGCTCTGGTGGGTTTTCTGTGGTGAGAAGTGACGTTATTCACTCAGGGTCCAATTTACCTAGGTTGATTGCTCTGTGTGCTAGGGTGGAAAGTAAGTCTGGGCAATTTCTCCTTGTGCGACTTAGGAGGAGGATGGACTGTATTCGAACTTGGTGAGCCTGGGTGATTCAAAACAGTCAGAATGAATTGGGAAGGAAGCGGTGGAAAGCGAGCTCCTAGCAAAGAAATTAAGGAGTCTAAGGAAGAAGATCGTCAACGACTTCATATATGGGTGGCGAAATTAAGCTCCATTGTCTCTTTTGTCTTGGAAACACTTTCTTAGCATTGTAATTCAATCGGTCAAATGCAGGATGAAATGTATGCTTTGCGAAGTCATAATGAGGAGATGAAATCCAAAATTGAGCATTTGGAAAGGAACAATGAGCAATCGTCTCCAACAGGCAGCCACAACCAGGAATCAAGGAATGACTCAACAACATATGTTTGTCCACTCCTAGATCTCAACGAGCCCTTGGTACAAGATATAGAGGAAGAAGGAGTGTCAGGCATCAAGCAAGAACCTGGTAGTTTATTAATCTCATTATGTAATCTCCATGTTTTATTTTTGTATATGTATCAATGATATCTTCTACCGGATATACTCTTTTCAGAACAATAGTAGGCTAAACCTCTGGAGAATTAGTAAGGGAATAGATATAGTCATTGTATAACCAACAACACAAAAGTTTTGTGACATCTATAAAACTGATATTGTACTCAGTGATCTTGACCACACCTTTTTAATGACATAAAATTCTCCAATTTTTGTGAAAAAATATAAATATTATCCTTATTTTATAAAATGATTTCTCCTTTATTCACAATATTTTACCTAAATCTAAGCATCCTTATATCATCCCAAAAAATATTTAATATTTCTAATTCATTTTTCAAATTCCCTTCATTTTTATATTAATAAACTTATTTTTATATATCAAATATCTTTTCATACCTTTATTTTAATTTAAACTTATTTTTATATATCAAATATCTTTTCATACCTTTATTTTAATTAAAAAACAAATTTTAAAGTATAAATTGGTTGCGTGTAGTATCTTTAAATTATAAAAAGTTTTTTATTATTTTATATTTTTGGTTTTAAATTATTATAATAAAATCTTTAATAAGATAAATATTTTGAAGGGTGACTTTTTCAAATTGGTTTAGGCGTACTATCTTTAAATCATAAAATGTTTTTTATTATTTTATATTTTCTCTTTAAAATTATTATAATAAAAAATTTAATAATATAGATATTTTGAAGGATGATTTTTTCTATTTTTTTTTTAAATTAAAAGATTAATGTTTATAATTCACTTTTGTAAAATTGTAAAGACAACTATTAGAAATGTTTCTAATAAATCTTTAAAACTCGACACTATAAACACATACAAATTCTGAATTAAAAGGGGAAAAAGTACTATATAAATAGAAAGTAAGAGTGGCTTGTACATCTATCTAAATTTGATCGTAAAAAGTTTTGGAGGCAATTCTAATTCGTCAAACTAAAAAAAGTAATATGATTCCCTTGAAGAACTAGAATTCCTACCTTAAAACTTTTACGAATTCCTTAACACCATGGACACCATTCCAAACGTTCCTACAAAAGATGAAGTTTTTTTCTATGGAAGACATATAATTCAAGGTAAAATGGCTTGCACATGGGAAAGCTAAGGACATTGAAGGCTACCAAGCTGAAAATTTTAAAATTGGAGGGCTTATCTGTTAGAAATAAAGAAAGTGTTCGTTTTTCCATAGACAATATAGCAATATTGTCACCCAACCATAGGCACAAAGGCCACCCCTGAGAACCTTAACCTTGACAGATAGAATAATTCCAGAAGCGGAACAATAACCAACCAAGGTAGAACGCCTTCCTCCAAAGCTAGCGCACCAAGCAAGAATAACCACAGACCAAATAGAAAGTCCAAACCATAACCAAGAGAAAGTCCAAACCATAACCAAGAGAAAGTCCAACCAAAAGCCAAAATATGAGTTGAAGCAGTTGGAGCTGCACTCCCTCTCTAAACTTGTGCACCACTAGTCTTATGCAGTTGCGAGTGAGTGAATGTCAAATGAGCTCTAGCGCCCTCTATTTGTACTAATCTATCTCACTTGACTGGGCTGACTTCTCTTTCTAGAGGCTAATAACTCAATATTAAATATTCTCTTGAGCCAACTTGTCTTCTAGGGTTATTATCCAACGTTTTAGGTTTTATCTTGCTTCCCGAAATATTCTAGTCTCGTTAAAGGTTACATATAGTGGTTAATACCTATCGCAGCTACCATGATATGAACACTCTCCTAGCTAGGGAGGTATTAAAAACAATGGTCTTGAGCACAAACAGACCATTCAACCGATAACATCATCATAGCCACGCATGTTATCTCATGATCACGTAGATCAACTCACGAGTAACATCATTACTATCAGTATCATTTGATAGCATCAACTGCATCATCTCTCGAAGCCATACTCCATCTGAGTAATCAAGCATGATGTTGAATAAGTCACTCACTCCACAGAGTGATACAAGGACCATTCTTTTAATTTGGACATACATCCTAGAAGAATGATTGTCCCAACAGATGTTGAAAGCTACGCCATGGGCTACAGAGACCATTCCTACAGGAATGTCAGTCTAGGACTATTTTCTAATCGGCTCATATGTACCATAGAGATCCGTCTCTACCTATATGCCTTAGAAAATATCAGTCTTGAACCATTTTCCTAATCGGGCCACAATCTATGCCTTAGGAAAATATCAATCCATGATATGTCAACAAACTATCAACCTGGACCATTCTCCACAGAGAGAATGTCTATCCACCAGCACACTGACTATCCATCTAGCTAGAAATCAACTCCAACACTAGTGGTAGTCTCCATGGCACTCAGATAGTAGCATATTTTTGATATAACGTCATCCAATAGAGACCAATTGTGTCTATCCATAGTAGTATACAACTATTATCCAGTGGTACACAACCACTCCTAGTAGCACACTGCTACTAACCAGTGATACACAATCACTACCAGTGGATCACATCCACCATAGTAGCATACAACTACCGTCCAGAGACATACAGTCTCCACAACAATCATATCATCTGATATCAACCTGCATAAACAATATCATGATACAAACTGATTCATCTGGTCCATTCTTCCACTCACATCTGTGAGATCTAGAAGAGCATCTGCCCTTAGAAAGTAAAATATCAGCCATGGGCTATCTGGACTATTCTTCCCAAGCATAGAAAAATAATTATGCCTGATTTATGAGCATGGACCATTCACCTAACTGGGCCATTCCTACGGCACTAATCATAGTGCAACCTGGAAAGAATGAGTCTTCCCTAGGGAACGCTTGTCCCTGATTGTTGAACCTAAACCATTCACCTAACTAGGCCATTCCTCTGGCACTAATCACAATGCAACCTGGAGAGAATGAGTCTATCCTAGGGAATGACTGTCTAGACCATTTCCTATGGAAATGATTTTCCTGCACCAACCTGCAAAAGCAAACCATTTTTCGAAATTGATCACAACTGTGAACTTCAAAAGGATGACTTCCCGACGAGGTGGACCATTCTACTTGACCACTACTTAGAGTGACTTCCAAGAAGAATGATTATCCTAGACCATCCCCCCACACTGGCCACAAGGGGAGTTGTTGTCTATGGTACATCAACAATCTATCAAACCATTTTCATTACGAAAATGACTGTTCGATCTGGACCATTTTTCGAATTGGAAAATGACTGTCCATCAGAAATCTCGAACCACTTTTCAGATTGGAAAGGAACTTCCCAACCTGGACCATTTTCTGAACTGGAAATGATTGTCCATAAATAAATAACATATTAGTGCTCCCTCCCAACCTGGGAGTAATCACTTCCTTTTTCAATAATGAAGTCGTCTCCATGAGCCCCAGGTTGTCCCTTAAGTACGTAAATTTTTCATCTTGGATAGAGGCTTTACCAAAATATCTGTTATCTGCTCATCTATGAAGATATACTAGAGAACCAATTCTCCCCTCTGGAATTTATCATAGAGAATATAATGCTTGATCTCAATGTGCTTCGACCTGTCATAGAACATCGGGTTCTCTGAAAGATTCACATAGCTCTAATCATCATAATATATCACAGTCGAATTCAACACATGATCATACAATCCATAAACCAACTTACGGAGCCACATTGCTTATGTACAAGCATCACAAGCTGCAATATACTATGCTTTTGCAGTGCTGAGTGAAATAGACTTATGTTTCTTGCTAGTCCATGACATCGTGGAAAAGCTCAAACTGAAACATATCTAAGTAGCACTTCTCATGTCATTTTCACTCCCTGCCCAATCTGAATCGATAAATCCATGTAGTTGTATATCATAACTCAAATGTCCCACAAAAAAAATATCTAGCTGAGTATTCTCCAAATACATTAACGAGCCAGTCAATTGTCAATACAAAGATGGGTCTAATGGATTATTGTATCTCATCTTCTTAAGATCTTTCATCATGGGAGTTTTCCATAGATTTGGAATCCATCATCCTAGACTTCTGAAGAATCATTTTAATACACTTCCTCTATCATAGGAAGTTTTCACCACACTTTTGTTGTACATGAGAGGCTCTACACCAGGTTGCTTGAATCCATACAAGGTCTTCTTCTATCTTCATACATGGGTCTCTTTCTGGTATACCTCAAAACCTTGAGGTTTCTCTACATAGGCTTCTTCTTCAATTACTCTATTTGAGAAGAACAATATTTACATTCATTTGATGTAAACTCCAACCCATGGATACTGCAGGAGTTATAATGGCTCAGGTATGTCTAGTTACTGGAACAAGTTGACATCATAGTCTTCTCCCTCCTTCTGGGAGAACCCTCTAGCCCTAAGTATCACCTTGTATCTATCAATGCTTCCATTTATAAGTCTTTTTCACAATTTCTCACATGCATTGCTCTTCATCACGGCTTCCTTCCATTCCTTCTGCTTGACTGATTCTAGTGGGTTCAAACTAGTTCAATTGGTTGTTTTGACTTTTCTTTCTTTCTTGGAATCTTCATGTTCTTCCTCGTGTTTCTCTTTAATGTTGAAGTCCATGGAATCTTCTATAGATTACATGCCCTTCTTTCCTAAAGGCTCCAACCTTCTACCATAGGAACATAAATTAGATGGATAACCAATGATATTCAAGGCTTCTTTTTGAAGAAAACTTCTTCTAGAGTCAAATTAAATACGTGTTTCTTATCATGGCTGCTACTTCCAATGAAGAACATGGGTAGATACTTCATAGTATTTACAGATTCTTCTTCAATGGATCATATCGTTGGGGATTAGCTCCCTCATAATCTTGACTTCATGCCTGAATGAGCAATATGCATGCTCTTCTTTTGGAATTCTGTGATCATCTCCCTCCATCTGAGAGAGTCCATGCTTCTGTCTGCTACATCTCTCTTTTTTTTCTACAAAGTGTCACAAGCCTGTTCCGGTTTCCTTTTGATTTCTGACTTCCTTTGAGTCTGGCTCCTCTGAGTCTCTTTAAGTTTGTTTCTATCTGTTTTGATTGTTTCCCATGTGGCAGTTGTGTCATCCTTATAAATTTCTTCTATGACAACTTCCATAAGGATTGTTCAGCAAACATATTTCACAAGGGTACCTGCCCGGAACAAGAACAACAAGAGCAAACAAGAAAAATCTATCTAGAGGAGATGTTAGTTCATCTTGTAAACAAGTACAATAAGCATCTATATCAATGGTATTCATATGAAGTCAAATATTTATTGCACCTAGCGATAATAGAGTCTTTCAAAGACTTCTTTCACACTTTTTAATGTAGCAACTATCACCCTTGATATACACAAATTTTAAGCTTAACAATTTAATCAAACTTGGAACCTAAAGCCTCAATTGTTGTGGAGGGTGCGCTTGTTCCTTTGAATGCACTGAATCCAATATTACAGCTTGGACAAGGTCTCTAATACTTTTCGTGCAAATGCACTCAGGTTTTGCTAGATGATATAACTTGGATAACATATACAAGTGCATACCTTTGAAGTCTTGTAGCATCGTCCACCTTGTCTTCTAATCTGAAACTAGATACCATCTTGACAAGAAGAGATTAAAAACTCAATCACAAGATTTAATGATTAGAACACTCTAGAATTTCAACTTTGACTACAAAATCAATTTGACCAGAAGTCAACCTTTTACTTTGACTTTGACAATCAAACTTTGACTTTGACTTTGACAAAAAATTCAAACCTAACGTTTTTGCTAGATGAGAGTATCAAGATGTGCGCTACACTAGGGTGCACTAGGATGTCAAGGAATTAGGTCAAACATTTCATCATAAGTTCCTGAACACAAGGGTTAGGGTTTGTTACAGTTGCATAATAAAAAAAACTAGCTGCAGTTGTAACTAGTGCCATAACGAGCTTAACAAATAACTTCCCAATATATCTTCCAGTGGTTAGAATGTCTAAAGATATTGTGGGCCCATAACCTGTTAGAAATAAAGAAATGTGTTCATTTTTCCATAGACAATATAGCAATATTGTCACCCAACCATAGGCACAAAGGCCACCCTCGAGCACATTAACCTTGATAAACTGAATAATTCTAGAAGCAGAACAATAGCCAACCAAGGTAGCTCACCATGCTCCAAGGCTAGTGCACCAAGCAAGAATAACGAAAGACCAAACATAAAGTTGAAACCATAACAAAAAGCCAAAATCCCAGTTGCAGTTGCACTCCCTCTCCAAACTTGTGCACCACTAGTGTTATGCAGTTGTGAGTGAGTGAGTGTCAAATGAGCTGCACCCTCTATTTATACTTTACTATCTCACTTGACTGGGCCAACTTCTCTTTCCGGAGGCTAATAACTCAATATTAAATATTCTCTTAAGCCGACTTGTCTTCGAGGGTTATTATCCAACGTTTTAGGGTTTCTCTTGCTTCTCGGAATATTCTAGTCTTGTCAAAGGTTACATGTAGAGGTTAATACCTCCTGTAGCTACCATAATATCAACGTTATCCTCATCCCTCGCATATACAATCTCTTAAATTTAGCAGTCCAACAGGGCTTCCCTAAACCATGGACACAAAGCCTCATTGTACCTACTTTTAAAAGCGGGGATAAAAACATTCCCTCTAATTGTAGGGCCATTATGATTAGCCCCATTTTATCCAAACTGTACAAAATTATTTTGGAAAATAATATTAACCTATGGCTAGAAAGCCATAGAAAAAGAGCTAAAGGCCAGTTAGATTCAAGAGATATTATTCAACTATGGATTGCATTGTTACACTTAGGATCATCGCGGAGGAGTGTCACTCTTCAAGAAATATTTTGACATAGTACCCAAGACAAACCTTTGTGGTAGGTTGGAAGAGATAACAGTGCATTTTCAAGTTGAGGGTTGTTGCAATAAGGTTGTATGAGAATGTTATTGTCAAGTTTAGGATCACTGAGGGCTGGTCAGAAGAAATTAACAACAATATTGGAGTCAAGCAAGGTTGTCCCTTATCCCCTACCCTTTTTGTCATATACATTGACAAGTTTGAAGATTATTTGGAAGAAGCAGGTTGTGTCGACCCAACTCTCACTAGTATAGTCATCATTCTTCTTCTTTATGCTGATGATATTGTTCTTATGGTGAGGAGTCCCCATGATATTTCCAAGCAACTAGGAATCCTCAAGGATTTTTGCTCCAATACAGGTATGACTGCTAATACTGACAAAACAA
Organism: Picea engelmannii; assembly: GCA_009831015.1. Lineage (NCBI taxonomy): Eukaryota > Viridiplantae > Streptophyta > Pinopsida > Pinales > Pinaceae > Picea > Picea engelmannii. The sequence continues at coordinate 2,308,372 of ML778552.1, forward strand.
AAGTTATGATAATTAAATCCAATAGTATCACCTACGATACTTTCATATATGACAACAACAACTTGGAGAAAGTGCCTTCATACAAACATCTTGTCATCGATAATCATCACAAGCTCAAATGGAATTACAACATTGAGAAAAGGAAAAATGGAGGGTGGAAAGCTTATTATGGGCTTGAAAACAATTGTAAATCAACGGATCTTTGGATATGGGATAAGAAAAAACTCCTCTTTGAGACTCTCATTCCTCATGTTATTTTATATGGATGTGAAGTTTGGGGATGCAATATCTCTAGAGGGTCGTGGAGAAAGAGACAACATATCCAAAATAATTTTATAACCTATAATCTCAAAATTAAAGGAAATGTTCCCTATCATATCCTCTTCACAGAAGCAAGCCTTTCCCCCATTGAGAGCACAACTATGACATATATCTAATGTATAAGAACAAGTTAAACAACATGGAAGACAAGAGGTTTCCTAAAATTGCTTCAAACTCCAACCAAAACCACCGTTGTCTCAAGTCGGGATGGCACAAGGATGCCCAGTCTTGGCTAAACCATTGGGGAATAAAGGAAAAGGTCATATTGCAGAATAAGGATAATATTAAAAATATTATTATATCAAAATTTAAGGAGAAAATGTGGTGCGATAAAGAGTTAGAGGGAAAAAGAAAATTAAGATATTATAAAGAGGTAATCAACCCTAATCTAGAAGATCAAAATTATTTCTCTATTTTGACAAGTGTAAAGAAGAAACTAAACATTTCTAAAATAAGAACTAATTCTAATGAGCTCCTTAATGAAATTGGGTGTTGGTTGATTCCCAAAATGTCGTGGGATGAAAGAATCTATCACCTCTGTGACATTGAGAGGGGTGAAAATGAAAAACAATTTCTCGTAGAATGCTCGACATATACCCATATTAGATCTCAACTTCAAAAGATTTGTCAAACTACCAACCTTTGTGACCTTTTAAATTAGCAAAACTATGGTGATCTTGGAACTCTTCTCTTAGTGTTTTTCCAACACATAAATAAAATTATAAATAATTCCAGGTAATTCCTTACATTCTTAGGTCCAATAGATCAATTCGGTCTTAGTGGACAATAATCATCATCACCACCACCACCATCATCATCATAGTAATAAACTTATTATTATATATTAAATAGTTTATCATAACTTTATTTTTAATTAAAAAAAAACCAAAATTTTAAAATAAGAATTAGTTGAGGTGTACTATTAAGAAATACTTATTCTTAACCAATCAAAAATAATGTTAAATCTAAATCAAAGACAAAAAGACAATTTTAACCTATATAATATTTGCAAGAAAACTTGTATCCCATAATATCATCACAAATATTATAATAATAGAATCATATATTTTCAATTAGCATTTACCATAAGTTTAATATATGAAACCAAATACTACTTTCCATTACAATCTTTTACCCCCCCCAAAAAATACAAATATCAAATTTTAATAATATAAATGGTTAGATTGTTTTTATTTTTATATGTCTTAAATTTATATATATATAGATGTGAACAGATTAATGTGGCTTTACCCTCCTTGTGTTTTTTATAAAATAAAATATTATATTAAACTTCCGACGTAAATATAGGGTTTTGCCGAGTTGTTATAATTGTGGTAAGTCGGCTTGGATGTCGGTGGTTGTAACTCACATTTTGTATTGTATCTATTTGTCGAGTTACCACGCAATGAATCTTTTCTATGATATACCGGTCGTAGTAGAGAAATAACATTGAGGGGATATTTTCATATAATACATTTTTTTAAAAGTATTTGGAAGAAATATTAAGGTGGTTAGATTTTATTTTGTAAAAGTATATTAAGGTGGTTAGGTTTAGGTGTACTTTCTTTAAATCATAAAATGTTTATTTTTATTTTTCCTTTATAATTATTATAATAATTTTTTTAATAATATAGATATTTTGAAGGTTGATTTTTTTTTTATTATTTTTTTAAAATAAAAAATTTAATGTTTATAATTATAATATTTTTTTTTTAATAATATAGATATTTTGAAAGTTGATTTTTTTTATTATTTTTTTAAAATAAAAAAATTAATGTTTATAATTCACTTTTCAAAATGTAAAATTGTCAAGAAAATTATTATAAATGCTTCTAATGAATCCTTAAAATTCATAAATACATACAAATTCTTAATTAAAAGGAAAAAAAATGTATTATATAAATAGAAAGCAAAAGTGACTTTTACATCTACCTAAACTTGATTCTTAAGAAGTTTTGGAGACAATTCTAATTCGTAAAACTAAAGAAAATAATATGATTTCCTTAAAGGACAAGAATTCCTACTTTAAAAGTCTTTATAAATTCTCTAACATCATGGATACCATTCCAAAAGTTCCTATAGAAGATACATTTTTTTCTATGGAAGACATAGAGTTCAAGGTCAAACGGCTCGCACATGGGAAAGCTAAGGACATTGAAGGATACCAAGCTAAAAATTTTAAAATTGGAGGGCCTATCCTCATCCCTCGCATACACAAGCTCTTCAATTTAGCAGTCCAGCAAGGCTTCCCTAAACCCTGGATGAAAAGCCTCATTGTACCTATTTTTAAAAGCGGGGATAAGAACATTCCCTTTAATTATAGGACCATTATGATTAGCCCCATTTTAGCCAAACTGTACAAAATTATTTTGGAAAAGAAGATTAACCTATGGCTAGAAAGCCATAGAAAAAGAGCTAAAGGCCAAGTCTGATTTAGGAGATATCATTCAACTATGTACCACCTTGTTACACTTAGGATCATTGCGGAGGAATGTCACTCCTTAGGAAAGCTTTTGACATAGTACTCAAGACAAACCTTTGGGGTAGGTTGGAAGAGATAAAAGGGCCTTTTCGAGTTGAGGGTTTTCGAAATAAGGTTGCATGAGAATGTTATTGTCAAGTTCAAGATCACTGAGGGATGGTTAGAAGAAATTAACTGCAATATTGGAGCCAAACAAGGTTGTCCCTTATCCCCTACCCTTTTTGTCATATACATTGACAAGTTTGAAGATTGTTTGGAAGAAACAAGTTGTGTCGGCCCAACTCTCACCAGTATAGTCATCATTCTTTTTCTTTACGCCGATGATATTTGATCCGAGATTGATCTTTTAAAGACTATGGTTAAGTTTATGCATGAGTTGATTTACCACTCATTAATTAAGAGAAGAAGAAGATTGAATGAATGAATGTTGTAGCCATCATAAAGAATGCAAAACATAAAGTAAACATTAAGAACATCAAACTATAACGCCAAAGATTGATAACGAACTTCGGCACAAATTTGCCTACGTCTCCGAGCCTTTGTCTTCAGTGGGAGGCTTCTTATTAATCTTTAATGCTTAAAACAATACCAAGAAAGGCTTACATAACAGCTCCTGAAACCACCTTTCAGATCTGCAACTTCTGAACAGAAACATACATCACCAATCGCTGCAACAGGTAATTCTGAGACTTTTGAGTATGAACTCGACTATGCTTAGCTCGACATATTGGGATCTGGAGGCACTTTTTTGTTCATCTACTCGGTTGCAAAAACATAATCCATATTCAGTATCCCCTCAAAATTCTGCAACTTTTGAGTATAAAGTCGACCTACTTCTGAACAGGCCCGCGGGACCTCCCCTCGGCACAAATCCTAATGTTGCGCCCTGTCAGATCCGTACAATCTCGAACTGTGTGCCAAAAACTCTTTTGTCTCGATTTCCATGCCCGACTAAATAAGCCAATCTCCGCCAAATTTAGTGACAATTAACCAAACTTATCAAGATTTCGCCAGATTTGGAGGATTCTTGCCATATTTGTGGAAACTGCCAAACCACTTTGACCTTCCAGAAGGTGCCACGTGGAGCCTCCTCATTGGGCCATGTGTCACTTCGTCATTGGCCCGAGGCACGTCAGTTGCCATGTCATCATCAGTACAGTGCCACGTCATCATTTGTATAGTGCCACATCATCGTCCATATAGTGCCACATCATCCTTTCATACTGCCACGTTAGTCTATTGTACTTCCACATGTCTTGTTGTCACTGGCCCATGTCACGTCTGTATCACCTCTGTACAGTGCCATGTGTCACCTCCGTACAATGCCATGTGTCACTTATGTACATTGCCACATGTCATTTCCGTACAGTTCCATGTGTCAATTTTTGATTGGTCCAATTCACCCTTGAAAATGCAAAAAATGACTGACATCTGGCACATCCTGGTGCTGCCACGTGTCATGCTAACGTCAGGATGACATATTGCTGACGTCATCTACCACGTCAGCTGTACGATCGTTGACCAGTTGACTTTGACCTTTGACTTTTTGCCTGTTTGGGAAAAAGTTCAGGACGCGATAACTTTCGCATACAATGTCCATTTTCGGAAAAAAAATATACAGTCGAAATCAACATGACGAGTCCTACGCAATGGCGCTGGTTTTGTCTGATTTTTAGAACTTTGAAATTTTGGCCTTCATGGATCCATTTTGGATCAATATTGTTCTTATGGTGAGGAGTCCCCGTGATCTTGCCAAGCAACTAAGAATCCTCAAGGATTTTTTCTCCAATACATGTATGACTATTAATACTGACAAAACAAAAGTCATGATAATTAAATCCAATAAGATCATCGACGATACTTTCATATATGACAACAACATCTTGGAGGAAGTGCCTTCATACAAATATCTTGGCATCAATATTCCTCACAAGCTCAACTGGAATTATAACATTGAGAAAAGGATAAATGGAGGGTGGAAAGTTTATTATGGGCTTGAAAACAATTGTAAATCAACGAATCTTTGGATATGAGATAAGAAAAAACTTCTCTTTGAGACTCTCATTACTCATGTTATTTTATATGGATGCGAAGTTTGGGGATGCAATATCTCTAGAGAGTCGTGGAGAAAGATACAACAGATCCAAAAGAATTTTATAACCTATAATCTCAAAATTAAAGGAAATGCTCCCTATCCTTATAAAGGAAGCAAGTCTTCCCCCCATTGAGAGCACGACTATGACCAGATACCTAATGTATATGAACAAGTTAAACAACATGGAAGACACGAGGCTTCCTAAGATTGCTTCAAACTCTAGCCAAAACCACCTTCGTCTCAAGCGGGGATGGCACAAGGATGCACAGTCTTGGCTAAACCATTGGGGAATAAAGGAAAATATCATATTGCAGAATAAGGATAATATTAAAAATATTATTACATCACAATTTAAGAAGAAAATGTGGTGTGATAAAGAGTTAGAGGGAAAACGAAAATTAAGATATTATAAGGAGGTAATCAACCCTAATCTAGAAGATCAAAATTTTCTCTCTATTTTGACAGTGTAAAGAAGAAAATAAACATTTCTAAAATAAGAACTAATTCTCATGAGCTCCATAATGAAACTGGGTGTTGGTAGATTCCCAAAATGTCGTGTGATGAAAGACTCTATCACCTTTGTGACACTAAGAAGGTTGAAAACGAAAAACACTTTCTCTTAGAATGTCTGGCATATACCCATATTAGATATCAATTTCAAAAGATTTTTCAAACTACCAACCTTCATGACCTTTTAAATCAACAAAACTATGGTGATCTTGGAGCACTTTTCTTAGTGATTTTTCAACAAAGAAATAAAATTCTAAAGAATTCTCGATCATTTGTTACATTCTTAGGTTGAATAGATCAATTCGATTTCAGTGGACAATAATCACCCCACCACCATCACCAAAATATTTTATCATAACTTTATTTTTAATTAAAAAAAACCAAAATTTTAAAGTAAGAATTAATTGAGGTGTACCATAATTCTAAACCGATAAAAAATAGTGTTAAGTAAAAAGACAATTTTAACCTATATAATATTTGGAAAAAAACTAGTATACCATAATATCATCGCTGAGATTATAATAATAACCTTACCCAAAAGAAATACAAATATCAAATTCTAATAATATAAATGGTTAGATTATTTGTATTTTTATATGTCTTCAATTTATATATATATCTATTTGAACATATTAATGTGGTTTTACCCTCATGTGTTTTTTGTAATTATTATAAAATAAAATATTATATTAAACTTCCGACGTAAATATGGTTTTTTGCCGTGTTGTTATAATTGTGGTAAATCGGCTTGGATGTGGGTGGTTGTAACTCACATTTTGTATTGTATCTATTTGTCCAGTTACAATGGGATCAATATTTTCTATAATATACCACCGATTATAGTAGGGAAATAACATTGGGGACATTTTCATATAATACATTTTTTAAAGGTATTTGAAAGAAATATTAAGGTGGTTAGTTTTTTTTTTTTTAAAGTATATATTTTATAACTTGTGAGTTGATTTTCATTTCAATGTGAATATGCAATTTAAGGAATATGCAATTTAAGAAATGGTAATACAAAGGTGAAAAGTATGAAAAATATTTAATTGATGAAGTATAACTTTAATCTAGTGAATCGTTTCATGGGTTAAAATTGTAGGAGAGATTTTATCTTTATGCAAAGCACACAATGATGATATGTAATAACTTTGAGATGTGGAAAGGGTTCATGGATACTATGTGTTACGGGTATATTGGGTTAAAGTGTAGTAGATTACATAACGATTTAAGCAAATGTATTAGATAAAATGTATTAGATAAAATATATTAGATAAAATAACAGCTTTTACATTGTGTAATTGTTATAAGGAGATGTTGTCAAACCATGACTTGTTGATTATAGAGATTAAGTGGACATAAAGGAGGTTGGGGAGATAATGTACCAATAGTACACAAGTATCACAAAAAATACATAAATATTTAGAACAAAAATCAAAAGAATCACCTCCCAAGTGTGTATCATGAATGACGACAATGAAGCAACTTAAATATGCGATGATCAATTACAGGTAATCCAAACAACATTATAAAACTACAAAGCTAAGAAACTAAGGAAAGTTAGTGCATTGTCAAACAACTTTCCAATGAACCCATGCTTCATCAAATAATGCAAGGTGACAAGGACGATGCATATGAGAGATAGGATAAAAGATAATATCATTGTATGAAGAAGCAAAAGGGTAAATTGTCAAGGTTAAGAAAATAAGAAATGTTGAAGATGACGAAGTAAAACTTGAAAAACCCAAAAAATAGGTGGTAGCCAATGATAACACACCAACAAAAAATCAACATATAGGAATAAGTCTTAATGCTAAGAGGACGTGCAAGAGGGTATAAAAAGATGACTTTGAAAAAATCAAAAGACATGGAAACACTGCAAACAAAATACTCGAAATGGGAAAATGATTCCCTTAGCCAATACATCACAACCCTACTCAACAAGATGGTCAAAGAGGGGTTTCCAAGTAGTTTGGAAATGAGGCTCATTTTTACCATATTCATAGGGGGAGACAAAAATAGCTCAAGAAACTACAGAACCATCATGATCAGCCTAGTGTTTGACAGGCTCATAAAAGTGACCATGGAGAAAAAAATGAGCAAATGGGAAGAGCAAAAGGACAAAAGAACCAAAGGAAAAGTTGGTTTTCGACCAAAGAACTCCATCATCAATCATTACTTCACACTTAAGCACATAATAGAAGAGACTTGGACATCAAAGGCAAAGAACTATGGTGTTGTTTATTGATTTTAGAAAGGACTTCAATGCTAGATCCCAAGGGAGAAACTATGGGAGCAGTTGACAGAAATGGAGGTCCTAAATGGTTGGATGGAAACAACACATAGGTTATATGACCACATATAGGCTAAAATCAAAACTACAAAGGGCCTTTTAGAGAGTTTTAATAGTGACATTGGAGTGAAACAACCCCCTCCCCTACATTGTTTGGTAAAGATAAGCTATAGGAATGGATAAACAACAAGGCGGGGGGAAGGTGAACATAGAGGTTATTATCATAAAGAATATTGTTGCTAAATACAAACCATCTGACAATAATATCTAGGACATTATGTAGCCTACAAGGTCACCTTGAGGCATTATAGTCCCTTTGCATGGAAGTTTGGATGAATGTGAATATGGACAAAATTAAGATAGTAGTATTCTTGTTAAAAAAGAGAATACAACAACCACAAATCAAGTTCATAGGTGA
>ML778552.1:2320010-2344701 GCA_009831015.1 Picea engelmannii
TCCTCACTCTTGAGACAACCATATCACATCTATAATTATTATACCAATTTTGCATGATATACATGTGAGGGTTCTATAAGGTTTCCAACTTATAATATTTAAATGTTCTTGTGTACACTATTAATAACTTAATGACCCTTGAGATTTGCATAATAACATGTTCTATGGTTCAAACTTATTTTTCATAATAAATTTTGTTATGAAATTATATGTTTTATATTTTGATTTTAAAAAAGTAAAAGTGTTTAGAGAAATTTAAAGAATGCTTCTTCACAACTAATTGAATTAATTTTTTTAATTAAAATTGTTTTTTGAATTTGTATGGATAAATTTGAACACAATAGTATAAATTTATACCTTGGTTTTGTTGTTATAACTTTATACCTTGTTTTTTTTTAGTAAATCCACTTGTAGTTGTAACTAATATTGTGTATCACATTTACTTGGATGGGGTGACAAGTGGTTTAAGCAACCAAGGTATACATGCATGTGGCATTAATGAGTAGTGTCACGTCTTGGTGAGGGGGTCATGTCCGTCCGCTCATTTGATGCCATGATCTGTGCCATTTTCTCTTCACTCGTTCCTCCTCCTCCAAGGATGAATGTTTTTGCCAGTACCTTGCTCCACAGATCAAATCCAAACAACCCTCGCCAAAGAGACTTTGCAACAAGGGCATGTGCAAAACATTTCAGGTTCCAAATCCCCCACCCACCCAATGCCTGGGGCTTTGAAATCCTGTCCCGGTTGGCTAAATGAAAACCAGTGGGTTTGTTAGCACCTTTCCAGAGGAACCTAGAGAAAATTTGGCTAATGTTTTGTATGATCTTTGTAGGCACCTTAGCTAAAATGAGCCAGTAAACCGACATTTTTTGGAGAACTAAATTGAATAGAACCAACATACCACCCAGGGAAAATCATCTACAGGTCCAATGACCAACTTTCTTCTCCAACTTCTAAAGAAGCCAAAGCTAGTCATTGACCCTATAGTCATTAGGTTTCAAATAAAACCAATATATTTCATACCTTGATCCAACTTTATAGAAGGGATTTCAAAGGCCTCCTCAATTCTTTTGAGCAATGCATCATATAAATTATGAGCAAGGAAACATGATTTATGACATTTTATCTCCATACCCGAGGCCTGGAAAAAATTGTTAAAAGTTCTTTGAGTACAAGCCACTCTTCATCAGTAACAACACCTTGGATTAGCAAGTCATCCACAAATAACAGATGTGAGATGATGACTCCTTTATCAACTTTTATACCCTTGAATTTCCCATCCATGCAAGCCTTCTTCAGAAGCCTATTGAGGCCTTCAACCACCAATAAGAACAATAAATGCGAAAGAAGACAACCTTGCCTCAGTCCTTTGTGGCTTCTAAGGAAATCAATTGGAGCACCATTAACCAAAATTGCAAGATTGACACTAGAAACACATCCGATAATCCACTATGTCACCTCCCATTTGAGTCTAATTTGTATCAATGTGATGGTGATGGTGATTATGCCTGGAGACGAGAAGCCCACTTTCATAGGTAAGCCCATATCTCATGATAATCCTGGAGACACGGTTCCAGGCGAATGATAAATGTTATTGAAGTGGCATAACTCGGGAGCAAAGATTGTTCCCAAGTTACCTTTCAGTCATGTCTTCATGGCGCTTCGTTTTAAATTTTAAGTTAATTTTGAACTCTGATTGATAGCATGTCATTTTAAATTTTAAGTTAATTTAGAACTTTGATTGATAGCATGTGAGTTGGTTTAAAATGGGATTAAATCTTTAGGGTAAAGTTTTGAAGTGTATAGAACGTTGATTCATGAGAATCTCAGACTATCTCTGAAAATCTAGCCAAATTCAGACTCATTTGTTTGCCTAGAACTCAGATCGATATTTTAAGTTAATTTAGAACTCTGATCGATATTTTGAACATGTAAGTTGGTCTAAAATGGGATAAATTCTTTAGGGTAAAATTCTGAAATGCATAGAACTTTGATCCATAAGAAACTCAGACTACCTATGAAAATTTGACCAAATTCAGACCCATTTGTTTGCCTGAACAAAGGGTTTGTTTGCTCCAAATTAACCTACTCCAATGTTATTTAATTTTTCAGACAAGCTGTAATATTTGTTTGGGTTTACAACGAAGTGAATGATATTCATAAAAGTGCTGCTAGGCTTCATTTATCTTCGTGTTTCTGCAGCAGAATCAATGAATAGTTATTGAGAGCATGGCCTTTGCCAACTCTCTTTTTTCTGTGCGAGTAGTGCGTATTTTAACAGAAGAAACCTCGTATGATCTGTAAACGATTTTGAATGTCCAGATGCTGTTTGATGTACACAGAGGGATTTCTAAAGATGTATGTATATTGTATGATAGATTTTATGTTATCAGAAGCAGCCATGATTTGGTCAGCTTTTCTCTCATCTGGTTATTTTTTGCTGTGCAAAAGACTGATGACGTTATTCCTTTAAGCCAAATCGATAATCACAAGGCGTTCTGTTCTGTTTGTTATAATATCAGGGTTCAAATTGATATCACAAGGCGTTCTGTTCTGTTTGTTATAATATCAGGGTTCATCTAGAGTGAATTAATTAACTATGAAAGCCCAGGAACTTGAAAGATTCAGTATGCAAATTGTGAATAAATCAAATCCAATTGACAAAACGCAGTCATCTTCTTTCAAATTTATCTTGAAAACCCAAGGGAAAGTTATTTGTTAGGCGAGGCCACATGCCCTTGGATGCTGGACTTATTGATTCATAGAAGCAAACGTACAGGATAAGTTGTTGCCTTTTAAAAGTGAAACGAATAGCAAACGTAATGTCGACGCTGATAGATCACTTATGAGACATTTTATAGGTTATACAAAGTCAAGGTTCGTTGTACGCTTTCCCTTTGCGCATGCTAATGATGGGTAAGATGATTCTTCTACTTTACACATAGTGATGATGTTGATACAAATATTGTGAAGGCTGCAAACAAAATACTCGAAATGGGAAAATGATTCCTTTAGCCAATACATCACAACCCTACTCAACAAGATGGTCAAAGAGGGGTTTCCAAGTAGTTTGGAAATGAGGCTCATTTTTACCATATTCATAGGGGGAGACAAAAATAGCTCAAGAAACTATAGAACCATCATGATCAGCCTCATGTTTGATAGGCTCATAAAAGTGACCATGGAGAAAAAAATGAGCAAATGGGAGGAAAAGGACAAAAGAACCAAAGGGAAAGTTGGTTTTCGACCAAAGAACTCCACCATCAATCATTACCTCACACTTAAACACATAATAGAAAAGACTTGGGACAACAAAGGCAAAGAACTATGGTGTTGTTTATCGATTTTAGAAAAACTTCAATGCTAGATCCCAAGGGAGAAACTATGGGAGCCGTTGATAGAAATGGAGGTCATAAATGATTGGATGGAAACAACACATAGGTTATATGACCACATATAGGCTAAAATCAAAACCACAAAGGGTCTTTTAGAGAGCTTTAATAGTGACATTGGAGTGAAACAACCCCCTCCCCTACATTGTTTGGTAAAGATAAGCTATAGGAATGGATAAACAACAAGGCGGGGGGAAGGTGAACATAGAGATTATTATCATAAAGAATATTGTTACTATATACAAACCATCTGACAATAATATCTAGGACATTATGTAGCCTACAAGGTCACCTTGAGGCATTATAGTCCCTTTGCATGGAAGTTTGGATGAATGTGAATATAGAAAAAATTAAGATAGTAGTATTCTTGTTAAAAAAGAGAATACAACAACCACAAATCAAGTTCATAGGCGAGCCACTAAAGATAATCATTAGATCTTGTGGACAATTTATTAAAAACTATCTATATTCTATGAAACTCAATGCTCTCATTAATATATTCAATATATGCATGAATTTATATTCATTTGGTATCTAAACAACCCTGTAGACTATGTGATCATAATTATACACTCTCACACACAAAATTTATGTGAGAAACAACTTTCAAAATTGAAAGATTTAATGAAAATGATTCATTCCATAAAAAAATAAAATTAAAATATAAAAGAGAATGAATACTTATCTTACAAAGTAGTAGGTTATGAAAAAGAGAATTATCTACCCAATCATATACATTTTTACTTAAAAACCACCCATGAGTTAGATAATGATAAGACAATAGACAACATAGGACATTATCAATATCTCTCAAATAATATCCTATTAGTTAAGCACAGAACCCTCATTAACATACTTGCTAGAGTCAAGATGATGGAAATGCAATTTAAATATAACCCATGCTATCTTACTTGCCATGTAGGGTGAAAACCATACTGACACAAAATCTCAACAGAAATATAATATCACAGCAGTCTATCTCATAACCTTTTTAGCTTTACTCACTAGTACAAAGAAATATTTTCTAACCTATTCTTTAGAAAACAAATCTAATACTTGCTATGTAGGATGAAAACCATACCAACACAAAATATCAATAGAAATATGATATCACAATAGTCTATCTCATAACCTTTTTAGCTTACTCACTAGTACAAAGAATATTTTCTAACCTATTCGTTAGAAAACAAATCTAATACTTGCTATGTAGGATGAAAACCACACTAACACAAAATCTCAACAAAAATATAATATCACAATAGTTTGTTTCATAACCTTTTTAGCTTACTCACTAGTACAAAGAATCTTTTCTAGCCTATTCATTAGAAAACAAATCTAATACTTGCTATGTAGGATGAAAATCATACTAACACAAAATCTCAACAAAAATATAATATCACAATAATCTGTCTCATAACCTTTTTATTTTACTCAATAATACAAAGAAAACAAATCTAATCCTTACTAACCTATTCGTTAGTAAGGATGAAAACCATACCAACACAAAATCTCAACATAAATATAATATCACAATAGTCTGTCTCATAACCTTTTTAGCTTACTCACTAGTACAAAGAATATTTTCTAACATGTTTGTTAGAAAAAAAATCTAATACTTGCTATGTATTATGAAAATCACACTAACACAAAATCTCAACAAAAATATAATATCACAATAATATGTCCATAACCTTTTTATTTTACTTAATAACACAAATATTTTTTTCTAACCTATTCGTTAGAAACAAATCTAATCCTTACTAACCTATTCGTTAGTAAGGATGAAAACCGTACCAACACAAAATATCAAAAAAAATATAATATCACAATAGTCTGTCTCATAACCTTTTAGCTTACTCACTAGTACAAAAAATATTTTCTAACGTGTTCGTTAGAAAACAAATCTAATACTTGCTATGTAGTATGGAAACCATACTAACACAAAATCTCAAAAGAAATATAATATCACAATAGTTTGTCTCATAACCTTTTTAGCTTACTCACTAGTACAAAGAATCTTTTATAACCTATTCGTTAGAAAACAAATCTAATACTTGCTATGTAGGATGAAAATCATACTAACACAAAATCTCAACAAAAATATAATATCACAATAATTTGTCTCATAACCTTTTTTTATTTTACTCAATAATACAAAGAATATTTTCTAACCTATTCATTAGAAAACAAATCTAATCCTGACTAACCTATTCGTTAATAAGGATGAAAACCATACCAATACAAAATCTCAACAGAAATATAATATCAAAATAGTCTGTCTCATAACCTTTTTAGCTTACTCACTAATACAAATAATATTTTCTAACCTGTTCAATAGAAAACAAATCTAATACTTGCTATGTAATATGAAAATAATACTAACACAAAATCTCAACAGAAATATAATATCACAATAGTCTGTCTCATAACCTTTTTAGTTTACTCACTAGTACAAAGAATCTTTTATAACCTATTCGTTAGAAAACAAATCTAATACTTGCTATGTAGGATGAAAATCATACTAACACAAAATTTCAACAAAAATATAATATCACAATAATCTGTCTCATAACCTTTTTATTTTACTCAATAATACAAAGAATCTTTTATAACCTATTCATTCGAAAATAAATCTAATCCTTACTAACCTACTCACTAAAACAAGAAAATTGTGAATGAAACTATGATAACACCAACACTCACCTTAATCTTCCATTGTTATCCTTTCATGAAAGCACTAAAACAACATCTACACGTAGCAATTTTTAACAAAATTGTCGTTTATTAGCCAACTTTACACTTCACATAAGTACAAGGACATGCACACAATGCAACCTCAAATCATCTATGACATGCACACAACTCAACCTCAAATCATAGGAGACTCTTTTGGTTCTCCTTGCAAGCTTGTGTTGAATGTGAGAATGTACAAAAAGAACACGAGTGTAAACCATCTCTTATTATACCTGCCACGACATGGTATATAGCAATCGATATATCGTTGACGACATATTAATTAAGTCCTTGACCAAATATTTGAAGGTTTTCCCAAGATAAGACATTGCACATAGCTTTTATTTTTATTTTTTTTAATTATTTAAAATTATTTTGCCATGATTCTATTGGCTATTGAAATGGCGTATTCATAGGAAGACTTATCCCATGGCAATTTGGTGAACATAATCAAGGCTAACCGACATTTTGCATTAGTAAATGCCCAATTCAACAACCATAGTATCAACATGATAGTATTTATCTTCACTTGGCTTATCAAAATCATAGATCGTAGACTAGCTCTATGTGTAATCACAAGACATATTTTCTTGCGGTAGGTATGCCGATAGGAAAATCTTGTTTCAAAATGGAATATTTACAAAGAGGGAGGTTGGTGAGGCATTAACGTGCATGTGGAATTGATGTATGTCTCTTGAAAGTTCTAAATTGAAATTCAAGATAGGTAAGGTATAGGGATGTCGCTCCTCTGGTCACATCATATGCCCTCCTCACTCTTGAGACAACCATATCACATCTATAATTATTATACCAATTTTGCATGATATACATGTGAGGGTTCTATAAGGTTTCCAACTTATAATATTTAAATGTTCTTGTGTACACTATTAATAACTTAATGACCCTTGAGCTTTGCATAATAACATGTTCTATGGTTCAAACTTATTTTTCATAATAAATTTTGTTATAAAATTATATGTTATATATTTTGATTTTTAAAAAAGTAAAAGTGTTTAGAGAAATTCAAAGAATGCTTCTTCACAACTAATTGAATTAAATTTTTTAATTAAAATTGTTTTTGAATTTGTATGGATAAACTTGAACACAATAGTATAAATTTATACTTTGGTTTTGTTGTTATAACTTTACACCTTGTTTTTGTAGTAAATCCACTTGTAGTTGTAACTAATATTGTGTATCACATTCACTTGGATGGGGTGGCAAGGGGCTTAAGCAACCAAGGTATACATGCATGTGGCATTAATGAGTAGTGTCATGTCTTGGTGAGGGGGTCATGTCTGTCTGCTCATTTGATGCCATGAACTGTGCCCTTTTCTCTTCACTCGTTCCTCCTCCTCCAAGGATGAATGTTCGCTCCATTGATCAGGATTTGCAGTACGGGGTTCAAGCCTCACCCTTGATCAACCATTATGAGTTCATCAATGATATGTGAAGTGGAGTATGACTCTTTCCCGTTGAGCATTCTGACCACTCATGGGATGCAACTTAACATGAGAGGTATTAGCTTCGGGTTCACACAGAGTTCGAAGACAATTGGGGTGGTATTTATTGGATGTGTCATAGTATTAAGCTCAATATGGGGGAGTATTTATTGGATAGTCCCATGATTGCAATCCAAATTGGTGGTGATGATGTTATATTAGGGGTACAATGGTTATAATAATTGGGAATAATGTCCCTTAATTTTCAAGATCTTTTCATGAGATTTTCTTTAGAAGGAAAGGAAATCAAGCTTAGAGGTATCCAAGGGAAACCCTCTAAAGTGATAACCTTTAAAAACATGACAAAATTACTCAAAAAGGGACACCATGGTGTAATTGCACAATTGTGCTCAGTAGATGTTCAAACATCTATATCCTCTTCTCAAGTGGATCTCCATAAAGTTATCAACAATCATTCCAACATATTTGGAGAGATGCCTAAGGGTCTTCCACTTTCTCGTGATCATGCCCATGCTATTCATTTGCAACCAGGAAGTGTATATCTAATATTTCATATTTCTTTTCTTAAATAAGATAAACGATGACAATATCCCAGTCCAAACTATTTTACCATATATTAATGGAGAAGGGAAAATCATACTAGAACCAGAAACAATCCTTGAAACAAGGATTAGTAGATTATGTAGCTGTGAAATTGAGAAATAACTGAGTACCTCATCATATGGAAGAACCTACTAGTGGAAGAGGCGACATGGGAAGATGAGTTCTTCATGTAGACACACACGCGGTTAGTCAAGTGTTGAGGACAACACTTGTTTGGATGGGAGAGGCATGTTAAGCCTTAGACAAAGCCCCATGTTAAGAACAAAACCCCTTATTAAGCCCTATATATTGAGTTACTACATTTCTAGTGTTATATTAGTAGGTCGGTTGGAACTTTTCATTGTACCCCTTCATTATAATTGTACCCTTTGTCTCCTATATATGTACCAAGGAGACCTAGTCTTAGGATCATCTTATCTTGTCTTGTGCATTGAATGTATTGTAAAAGGAGGTTTACCGCTCAAAGTGGATTATTATTCATTGAATTTTTATCATTATCAAGGCATTGGTTCATAAACGTGAGGTGTGTGGTAACACAAACCTCCATGTAGATCCAATTGCATTCTCTCTTGCTTATTTTGACTAATAGAAGAAACCCCTCCCAATATTTGGAGTTGATGGTACCATGTATGGGCCAAGTGTCAACTTTGAAATGCAAAGGGCATATAAGTTATATTGTGTATTAGTGCAACATGAAGGCATGGTATCTCTATCATCTATTTGGGCTTAGTTATTAAAACCAAAATGAAATGTAATCCTTGAAAGGATTAGATGCACGATCCTTAATCAAAGTTGGGGTCACATTAATCAAGTGCTAATCACCTTGGATTTCCAATGTGCACTTTCTCATTGTAGGACACTCCTCTCCTTGCCATGGGATTCCTCATAAATTTTAAAAGAGCCATCAACAATGGCTACTTCACTCATTTCACTCTCACTATCATTGACAACCTTATAGACCTATGCTTCATCAACATTGATGAGCATCTTAAATATCAAACTCACATAATTTAACCCATATAATTTACTAGCTTCATTTAGTTAGGAATCTATCAAATTCAACATGGCTAATAAACAAGCGAGCAAATGAAGGACCACCAACATCACAATGATTTTCTAAAGAACTGGTTGAATTACTTCTTCTCTAGGTATGAGTTTCAAATCTTGAGTGCTCCTAGCTTGTGGTATTCACACTTACAGACACATTTGTGACTCCTCAATTAGAAATGACGACTCTTGAAACTTTGTGCCCATATCTTCTATCCCTCTATCACACAACAAATCCAAAAAATGGAAATTATGGCTCCTTCATGCTCAAATGCAATTTCATCTCTCTTTAGTCTCAACACCTTATGCTTTGATTCTTGGTTATTGTATGGTGGCTCTATCACTCATGCTCTCCTTCTCTAACAAATTTGTTGGAGTGCCTTACCATAAGCTTTGATATCAAAATTGAAAACAAGAAGAGTTCCTGAGGCACAATTTTGAACACTCAAACCATAATCTAATATATTTCATTGATACACAACAACTATTTGTTACACACGTGAGTGGATTCCAACCATTGATCTTGATAATAGATTAAGGGCTTGCTTTTAACCTTATCTTCATCCACCTAGCAACCTTATCACTTTAAACCTTATCCTTATCCTTACAATTATAGCCATGTTGTAGACAAATCTATTTCTCAATTATCTCTAACAGGAGGCATAAGGAAATAAGAAGAGAGTTTAAAAAATAGTATTCCTTGTCATCATAGAAGATCTAACTCAACAAAGTTATTGGATTACATAGAAAATAATAGTCACTTTCTATAGGCAAAATTCCAAAATCATAAGTAGGTCATAACACAACAATAAAAGTTGATTGATGAACATTTAAACACTTGCGACATATAGTATGAATGCGTATATCTATAAGCTACAAACACCACACTAAAGAGAAGAATCAAGAAGAACAACAAATTTCCCTACATCAGGGAAATTTAGAAGACCAAAATAAGCATCCATGGAATATTGCTAAAGAAGTTAGTTGAAAGGTAGAGGAATAATTTATATCTTCTAGAAACATGAAAAAGTCCAAGCATATCTAGAGAAAGCGTTGATAGATAAGACAACTATAAAAGAGGTGACTACAAATCCATCCAAGGTAGTGAAGATACCACAAGCAACTTGGATTCTATCTTTGAGGCATATTGACAATTCTAGGAAGCTACAATTAGATTGCTAATGTGGAGCCCCTGTTTGAAGATTGACCATCAAAACTAACTTGGGATGAGTTAGATAGTGTGGTAGGGAAATAATCAAGGCAAAGCCTTGACCTTTTTACAAAGACATATATGTCATAATAATAGAGCCAAATATTGTGCTATTGGAGATTATGATATGCAAATGATTGAGTGTGCATACAAAAAATGGAGATACATGAAAGTCTAAGTATGCATAAGATATTCTACAATATTGTTGGACCCATCAGACTACGCATCCTAGATTGAAGGCATAAATAATTTTGTACTTGATGGATTTTAACCATCATTTATAGATTTATATAGAATATTCTATAAACACCTCAAGAAAGTTATATACAATTGTTCATCAAATGTTTATGGCCAAGTTAGCCAATTGGCTAGTTAAATAGTTTGTAGTGAGAGCTTTGCATTTTAATTATGTCTATGGTTAGATTGCATCCTAGATAAAATGATCTTTATGACAATACAATAGAAATCCAAAGAAGCTCTATTGAACTTTCATCATGGTTTACTATCTTGATGATTTTTACATGTTTGGATTTATGTTTAGTACTTTTTCTTACCCTGAACAAGATCAAATACTAAAAAACTACATAATGGAATTTGTATTTCCTGCATTTGTCCCTATTCTACACAATATTTGAAGGAAACTATCATAAATGCATGAAGTGATCTTTCCCTTGAAAGGTTGATAATGTTGACATAACTAGGCTACTTTGGATTTTTTTTTTTAAACAAATATAAACACTAGTCTATAAAAGAGCCAACAAACTTGTTCATAAATGTTATTGTATACATGTTGCTAATTGGATTTTTCTATGCTCATGTACCCAAGAACAACCAAAACCCATAAAAGAGGATACAACTCTTAAGTATTTACATCTAATAAAAATTGTCATGCTCTCTCTGGTCAATAGCCAAATGGAAAAATTGATTGAGACTTCTTTCCATTACTTCTGCAATTATATGACGATCTCACAATTTATATTATATTGTATGGACACGCCTCTTCAATTTGTATGCAAGAGGCGTGAACCTATTAATATGGAATTACACTCTTGTTTTCGTGTTACTTTTGTCTTTCCCATCATAAACAAGTTTATGAATAGGTGTTGACTTCATTGGAGGGGGTTTTAAATTTTGAAGTTTATAGTATTTTTATTAACTTATTTAATAGTTAAATAATTTAAATATTTTGTTTTTATTAAAATATTTAATAGTTAAATAATTTAAATATTAGATTATTTATATATATTTTTAGATAATTGGTGTAAAAAGTAAGTTTTAAAATTGGAAAACTCAATATCACAAATTTATTTTTTTATATAATAATGTAAAATATAAAGTAAAATGAATACTTATTTTAAAAGGTAGTAGGTTCTGAATTTTTATTTATTAAAGATGCATTTTTAGTCTTCTTTTTCTTTATGAGACTTGTTGTGTGAATGTAGGTGTATGGAACAATAATCATATATGACATCTTGCAATTGTGGCAATAACAATAAAATCTCTCCTCCTCGCCTCCCCTCTCCACCCAATTATATACATTTAAAATCTCTCCTCCTCACCTCCCCTCTCCACCCAACTAGTAAAAAATCCATAATGATTAATTAATAATTTCAATTAATGATTTGCACACAATCACCAAGTTTACATTCTAGATTTGCATAATAATCAAAATTTAAATCAAGGTGAGTAGCATAAGTTCATAACGCTTAATATTTAAAATTTAACTATCTAATTTCCAAAGTTACCTTAATTCATAAGCTAAACTTTCTTGAGGTTCTAAACCCAATACATTAATAATCAACGATATAATTTTCAATGGAAGCAACTTACATATAAAATAGTTTGTTTTTTTTTCCTCGGGAAAAGTAGTTTCATTGTTATTCAATATTTAATCAAAGGAAACTTCCCAATACAAAAAAGGTCTTAAACTTGTCTTATACATAGTCCCAATATGCACTATGACCATAATGTTGTTGTATTACAAAACACACAATTTGAGGATATTTAACAAACTTCCCTAGCCTATTTTATAAGCCTTATAGTTTCTGAAATAAGTAGTTCCAGAAATTTACAAGAAGGAGAAGTTGTTTCAATTCAAAAAATATATACAAGGATATCAATCTACCATAGCAATTTTTTAGAAAATATAAAATTGTCCACTGCTGACTAGAGTATCCTTAAAAACTTCCTCGAACTATAGCCATCCAGGCTACAACTCCAGAGCTAGTTTTGAAAGTGAATCTACCAGAGAGTTGTACTGTCTATGAACATGTAGACACTTTATCCAACTGAAATGTTGCTTGAGATCCATAATCTTCATCTTCTAAGGCCTTAGGATAAGAGTGTTCAAGTGTGACTTCCCATCAAACTAGTCTAACGCAACCTTTGAATCTCTAGCCACCATTAAATATACAATGTGACATCTCTTTGCAAATGAAAGAAGTCCCCATAAACCAAGAAGGTTAGCCTTAATATTAGAACCCACACCGGCAACAAGTTGTTCTCTAAAGAAATGATATGTACTTAACTTGAGAACGATACCCACACCACAAAACCCTCTTGCAACAACACCATCAAAGAACCCAATATGCCTATTATCAAAATACAAATGGTTCATAATGAAATCTAAACAATCATATTTGTTTTCACCTGACATCTCCTTGATAACCAACACAATTCTAGAGCTGGTCATCGCATCATTCCGAGGAAAGTCCTTAAACAATATTTTTTTTTTTTTTCTGTAGCGCTATTTACCCCAAAGCACGTGGAAAGGTACTGCCTTGTTTCTAGGAAAGGATATGAACCAGCTTAGTAAATTTTCATCTAGTGAAGGTCGATCCCAAGTTCCCTTTATCTTAATATGTTCACAAACTTCTTTTCAAATTGCTTGCATAATTGTACAATGGAAAAAAAAGTGCATGGTTGTCTCCTCAACTTTTAAGCAGAGGGTGCACACCAAGGGCCCAATTCCTCCCCTATGCCTGTAATTTTCCCCAATGAGGACACATTCATATAAGCAAAGCCAAATAAAGAGAATTATTTTGACTGGGATATCAACTTTCCACAAAGCTTTGTGCCACCATACATGTTCCTCTACCACATGCTATGTTATAAGAACATCATATGATAACTTGGTAGTCACTAATCCTGTGGATTTGATCCAAGACCATACTAGAGTGTCCTCATCAGTGTTGAGTGTAACACCACTGCTTCTTAACTTAGACAAAAAACTAGACCATTCCTCAACCAACCCACCCTCCAAACCAAGGTCCTCTGCGGAGAGCCAATCTTGTGTATTCGATGTATTTAAAGAAAAAGTGAAAGCAATGTGTGCCAAAGAATATACATGTTTCCCTTTTAAATGTTGAACTGATGCATCCGATAATTTGTACAAGGGACCACAACTAATAAAAGGGTCTTGACTAATCAGTACCCTGGTCCCATTGCCTACTAACCATGCCAACCATCTCTTCAATAGGTGCAAAGAGCCCATGAAATTCTTCTAGAAATTTGAAGCCATATGAAAATTGTAAGTTTCAATGCGCAGCGAATAAACCACCTCAACACCTTTCAAATATGTTTTTGCCAGTACCTTGCTCCATAGATCAAATCCAAACAACCCTCGCCAAAGACACTTTGCAACAAGGGCCTGTGCAAAACATTTCAGGTTCCAAATCCCCCACCCACCCAATGCCCGGGGCTTTGAAATCCTGTCCCAGTTGGCTAAATGAAAACCAGTGGGTTTGTTAGCACCTTTCTAGAGGAACCTAGAGAAAACTTAGCTACTGTTTTGTATGATCTTTGTAGGCACCTTAGCTAAAATGAGCCAGTAAACCGACATTTTTTGGAGAACTAAATTGAATAGAACCAACATACCACCCAGGGAAAGTCATCTACAGGTCCAATGACCAACTTTCTTCTCCACCTTCTAAAGAAGCCAAAGCTAGTCATTGACCCTATAGTCATTAGGTTTCAAATAAAACCAAGATATTTCATACCTTGATCCAACTTTATAGAAGGGATTTCAAAGGCCTCCTCAATTCTTTTGAGCAGTGCATCATATAAATTATGAGTAAGGAAACATGATTTATGACAGTTTATCTCCATACCCGAGGCCTGGAAAAAAATTGTTAAAAGTTCTTTGAGTACAAGCCACTCTTCAGCAGTGCCAACACCCAGGATTAACAAGTCATCCATAAATAACATATGTGATATGATGACTCCTTTATCAACTTTTATACCCTTGAATTTCCCATCCATGCAAGCCTTCTTCATAAGCCTATTGAGGCCTTCAACCACCAATAAGAACAATAAATGCGAAAGAGGACAACCTTGCCTCAGTCCTTTGTGGCTTCTAAAGAAATCAGTTGGAGCACCATTAACCAAAATTGCAAAATTGGCACTAGAAACACATTCGATAATCCACGGTGTCACCTCCCATTTGAGGCTAATTTGTATCAACATCATCTGAAGGTAGTGCCAACTCACCCTATCAAAAGATTTCCTAAGATCCAAATTAAGTATATGTGATTTCATTTTCCTTGTTTTAACTGAGTGCATACATTCTTGTGCTAGCCCAACTGCATAAAAAATCAGCCTGTCTTTTAGAAAACCAAATTGTTCTGCAGAAATACCTGAAGCCAACTTTCCTTTTAATACCAAATAGCTATATGCGAGTAAAATAAAAAGAAGAGGAGCAAATGACACCGCTCAAGAAGAAGTGGGAAGTTGCCAAAGCTATACCTCCATCAACAACTCATATTGTAGCAATTCAAGCAACAAAAATATTTAAGAATCGAATGTGCAACCAACTTTGGGGGACAAGAGTGCTCTCTTCCCAATATGATACCCTCATTTCCTAGGTTGAAGGCCCACCAAGCCTCCAATATTTAATACTATATCATGTTTCTCTCTCAATTTATAGTCACCAATCCACAAGTTTAATATCTCTAGAAAAATTCTTAGGACCTCATCGAGTAGTATCCACAATCTCTCAATCCTCTCCTATAAACTAAGATTGGAATGCATAACCTCATCATCAACTTTTCTGTCTCTATTTATCAATAAATCACACACATCACTATAATAATAACACAAGAAAGTAATATAACATTAACGCAAAACAAAATGAACTCATCACACAAAACACACTTTTAATATCACATTACCATTATGCAAATGCAATATGTGCATGTGTGGCCAACAAATAAAAACCTTGGATGTGCACTACTACTCAACAATAAATCAAATCCCGTAGCACTATATGCATTTTGTGATGCAAGATGAAGTAAGTTAATATTCTCCTAAGATGATACATACTCTTTTATTTTATGATCGCAAGAGCATATAAATTTAAATACAATGAAGAAGTCATGAAATATGTTGATAACCCACTACCACTTGTGTCATACTCTACCATCATACTCTACCATCCACAATCACTAGTAATCCATGTTGTTGCTCAATTGGTCTCACTCACCATGGGATAATTTTAAGGATGGAAAAATATTTTAAACATTAGAAACCTTGGCAAATCTTACTTGTTCTTAATATTCCAACTATAAAATGTTTGGCAATATTTTTGTAAAAATATTTAGATTTCTAAGGATTTTATATAGTTTGTATAAAATTTTGGTGTTTTTTAAGGTAAAATAATTTTATCCTATAGAATTTGTGCGAATCATTTTTAGAATGACGAATCTTTTTTTGGGAAAAAGTATGGAAAATTAGCCCATGAGCGAAATTTAGCCTCTAAAATTATCCATATAACTCACTATATCAAGAGTCCCTTTGTTAACACTAGTATTTTATGTTACTGCCATCATTATGGTGTTGAAACTCATTACATGTGTAATGTACCCATTACCAACAACCACAAAAATATTGCTCTCTAACCAACTAGAGATGCACCCATCGACCTAGGAACCTCAAAAATTCACCTTCAAAGGATTGATTTTCAATTTCTGATACCAATTAATTAATAAAGAAGCGTGAAACCAACACATGCAATAATCAATAAATATGCTAAACCATAAAATAAATGAATAACATGCCATGCATAACTTAACAACATGCATGCACAATATAAACAAATATCATAGATAATTAATACACAACGAAATATATAAATTACATAGAAAACACACACAAAGAGCACTTATCTTTAAATAAACCATTCACCAAATGGCTGCAAACGTCACATGTTCCACCCAACTGTGTTGTTTTATCTCTCAATAGCAGGTCACCCTCGATCCAGGGCTATGTGTTAGCGTCGGACGTCACTCCTGGATTGCTTGCAGGAGTAGAGCCCGACACCCATTAGATTAATGTCACGATTTGTTTTAAATGGTGATCAAATGGAGGTAAAGACTCAAGGAAATATCATTCTAACTCAGGGACTGGGTCTGGTATGTAAGGAACAAGGGAGGTCTGGAATCCTAACTTCAGCCAGTGGGTTGATTGAAAGATGAGCAGGTGGAAGACTTAGGAGGAAATTAACAAACAACTCTGGACATCCGGCTTGTAGCGGTTTGTAGGGGAAAAAATCTGAAAGAAGGATCCTCCTGGTTCAAAGCTTCAAGAAACTGAATGGAAGGCTTGACTGGATCCTCCAATTCCAAGTCGTTCGGCGTTAAAGAAATCACAAGAAATGATTAGAGACAGTGCAACTATTACAGTGATCCATTACAACATCATCCTATAACAGCTGCAGCTCGACTGGATCCTCCAATTCAGAGCTATTCTAACACAGTATAGACAAAGACAATGAAAGAGACTGGCATTCATAAGGCAAGAAGTCTCAAAGGTTCATACATAACGAGAGCAACAATGCTTCATTAAAACTTTACAATCGGGAGCTCAGCTCAACCATCGATAGATACAAAATGTGAGAAATCTCCTCTAAATACTTAGAACAAAACCCATAGAAGCCAATTCGAGACATTGCATTGATGGCATTACGCCTGCGTGTTCATTGCACCTGCAGTCTCTGGACGTTCGTGGACTTCATTCAGATGCAATCACGTTCCAAAGGACCTGTGAATGAAATGACCAGCTTACAGTCATTTCTGGACTTTCCATTTATGGAGGAAACGATGTCCAACCACCATCAACTGCTGGAATAACTGATTCATTGGGATCGGGGAAGGCCCCGGACGACTCTGTACCTATAGGACATGGAAACCTTCATATTTTGTCATTTGGATCTTGTTTGGAGAAATCATGGTAGGACTAGCGAGTGGACGTGGAGGCCGTCATGGTGACTGGAGGACTTGACATGGAGTGGTGAATGGACGGTGATCAGGCAGGGGTGATTTGGCATGATTGCTGTGGAGATGGGATGAGGGGAGGCCATACAGATGGATGTGATAGAGGGAGGACGATAGGGTAAATGCAAGTGGAAGAATACGTGGGCTTCGAAGTGTACGTGCCAGGTGGAGGAGACACAGGGGCCAGGAAGAAAATGTGGGCTGGCATGACATGAGAATAAGACATGGCGGCAAGGGATAAGTAGTGGAGGCATGTGATGAGGTTTCGTGGTTTCGGGGTTTGCGGTGCCGAGGTGCACACGTACCCGGAACTCTCGATACTCCGATCCCCGATTTGCGACGAGCTCCATTTCTTATAGTTAGCACCTATTGGTTGGAACATGAATCATATGACCACTGCCTCCATGTGACCGTAGTCAAACTTTCCATCGGGTTTTCGGCGTTCTTGACGACACGATGTGTGTGTCCACGAGACTTGCGATTCCCCGAAACCCGATGGCTCATGGCCGTTGACTTGTCAATGGTCCGCTCCTCGTTGCAAAGTTTTCCACCTGTCCTCCATGATTGACAGCCATTCCCACCTATCGGGAAATCGTGAATCACGATTCTGAACCACACGAAACTCTAGCTCCCGGGATCCCCGATATCTCGATTTCCGATGAGGCCCTCTTGCGGAGCTTTCGCCGATGGCGCTAGATGATATTGCTAACACTATGAATCCACAAGGATGGATCCTAGGCCGACTCTAAAACACACAACAATTAATTAACAAGTTCTCATGATTTTCCCAACCACACAACAATCCAAGTTTACCAACTCACTTCCCCTTCAACATGTACAACCCAAAGAAATGAACCCCTTTATCTGTAATGAGGTCCCTCAGGATATTCCACTTCTTTTATAGGGCTCTAGTGCTACTGGTCATGAAATATCAATGATGGAAACTCTAAGGATTCTCAACTGTGGATAGTTTAGTCACAACTACCATTATTCTCATGCACACATGCATCCATTCCTTTCTAGAATAATCAACAGTTACCTACAACCAACAAGAAATGGCTCTTTTCCTCCCATAATTAATTTCCCATGCCCATACCAAGACCAATAATGAAAAAGAATGAATGAGGAATGAGTAACAATGAATGAGGAACAATCAATGAGTAACCCACAAACATCCCAAAATAGGGGTTTATATAATTACATGCAATTCAACACCACGTGGCCTCTCCAAGAAACTCACGTAACCACTTTTCTCCACTGAAACCAAGATGGGTGAATAAAATATAAAAAAATGACTTATGCCCTTTATTCCCCTCTCTCATGGAATCATATCCCCCTATCTCCATCCTTGTCCATATTACAGCCAACAATGCCTTATTATTATTATTATTAATATTCAAAGTATTACATTTCTAGGCACTCTAGCCTTTCAACTTTATAGGCACTTTGGACTTGCATGAATAAACAAATTACATTATTAATCTCGAGACTCAAAACCACGGTATTTTATTCCCCTCCCCCTTATTTTGGCATTGTCCTCAATGCATATACAAAAGAGAGAAATCCGAATTTCAAAAGTATTCAAAAAGACGCGGGTACTCTTCTCGCATGGCATTCTCATACTCACAAGTAGCATCTTCAGGACCATAGCAGGTCCACTGAACCATTACCAATCCTATGGTTCGATTCTGGAGCACTTTGACCTTCCTTTCCAATATACACACTGATTGCACCACTTGAATAAAATTCCAATGAATAACATAGTTAGGATCATGCACATACTTTTTCAACAAAGAGATATGAAATACATTATGCACATTCATGGAAGCAAGGAATGCGAGCATGTATGCAACTCACCCTATTATATCCAATATCTCAAGTGGACCATAGAGCTGCTAGCTTTGTACAACTGGCCAACTTTAATGAGCTCTTCTTGGGCTTCACTTTCAAAAGCACATGCTCTCCCACTTTAAATTTTCTAGCTATCCTGCTCTTATTTGCACAACTCTTCTTTCTATCTTGTGATACTTTCAAATTTTTCTTAATTTTAACTATTTGGTCTTCCATATCCTTGAGAAATTTTGGCCCAAGTACGACTTTGTCTGCTAGGTTGTCCCAACTCACCAGAGTATCACATTTTCTACCATACAAAGATTTAAATGGGATCATCTTAAATGAATATTGATACCCATTGTTCTAGGTAAACTCAACTAAATGCAAGTAATCTCCTCACTTATATGGCTTATCCATCCCATACATTCTCAACATGTCTTCAATTACATGGTTGACTCTCAGTGTCTTCCCATCCAACCGTGGATGGTATGTTGTGATAAAATTCAGATTTGTACCAAATCCTTTAAACAATCCCCTCCAAAAGTTTGAAGTAAACTTTGTATCTATGTTTGAAACAATTGCCTTAGGTATTCCATGCAACCTGACAATTTCCCTCATGTAAATTTCTGCAATATTAGTTTACGTATGAGTCATCTTCACTGGAACAAAATGAGCATCCTTTGTCCATTTATTCACAACTATCATTATTGAATCATGTTTCCTTTTTGTCCTAGGAAATTTAGTAATAAAATCAATGGTTACCATTTCCCACTTCTTCTCTGGAATTGACAATGGTTGTAGAAAACCTGCTGGATGTTTATGCTCAACTTTCATTCTCTGAAATTCCATACATTTGGTAATGTAATCAACAACATCCTTCTTCATTCCTGGCTAGAAGTATTGGCTTCTTATTGCTACAATTATTTTCTGGTAAACAAGATGTCCGACATATGGAACATTATACATTTATTTTAATACCAAATTCCTTAGTTCTCCGAAACTAGGAACATAAATTATGTTTTTATGCATAAGTACTCCATCTTCTTTCATCTTATATTTTTTAAATTTCTATTGTACATTTTCCTACTGTAAGATTTATTTTACCTGTAGATAATGCTGGTTTGTAACAATAATCCATGTTGTTACTCAATTGGTCTCACTCACCATGGTAATCCATACGATAATCCATGGTAATCCATATGATAATGATTGTCACTTCATCACTATCATATGGCTAACATAAATCATGTACATTCAATGTAACTAGCATCAACAACCTATATCAAATCATGAATGATACCACCAAAAAATGTAATCATACATAATGTCATTCTAATATACTATGCCACCATCTCAAAGTAAACCTTCTATTTATAAAATCACAATTGATATTCATACATGTCCATGTATGTGCATAAGTCATAAGTAATAGAGAACCCATCATAAAATAAAAATCATTATTTATTCTTGTTAAGTATATGATCATGAATGAAAACAAAGCCAATAAAAATATCTCATTCGATGCCTCAAAGACAAGAAATGTACTAAAATGGCATATTCTATATCCATTAGTTCTAAGTCCACTAATCGTAAGAAAAACAATGTAAAATAATAGCGTACTAGGGTGCTCGCATGAATATGATAATTGGAAGAGTAGCAATGGGGTGCCCATGAATGCACTTGCATTCTCAGAAATGCACACGAGTTTGTGAGTTTCCAACTCCAATATACTCTCAACTACCATTGAGGCTACTAAATCAACACTAGGCAGGCATTCTTAAGAATGTCTACATGTTTATAAGAATTTGTATGTGTTCCTAAGAACGTGTACGCATTCCTAGGAACATGTGTGTGCTCTAAGAATGTGTGCACTCTAGGAATGTGTGCATATTCCTATTTGGGAATTTTTTTTAAGCCATGGTTGGTCCATTTCACCAACAAATTGCACTACACTTGAGTAAATTAAGGAGTGTAAATTGAGGAGATCTTGACAAAGCATTGCCAAACTTTGCTAATGTGGTCATCAATTGGTTCCAAGTAAGTATTTTGATTGAATTTGATTGGTTTTTAATTTCATAATTTGTTTAAATTCAAAAAAAAATCCCTTATTAAATTGCAACATACTTAATTAACATGGAGCCTGGAGGAAACCCAAACCCAACACCACCACATGAAGATATGCTAAACCGCAACCTAGAACTGACAAACATAAACATTGAAATTGATGCAGGGTTGAGGTCTCTAAGAACCCTTATACAAGACTTAAGAAATACCAGAAATTTCTCATGGCTATCACTAGCCACATCCTTAGACACCATTGTTTCTTCTATTGCAAATGCTTAGGGCCAATTAACACATATTTCTCATTGCAGGGCCAAAATGTATGCACATTTTTCATGAATGCATGAATGCATGAATATGTATGATTCTATTTCACCACTTCATTTTTTGGTTTATCATTAATGTAAAAAATGGTTCTCATACTATAGTCAAATTACCCTCCCCCCCACCCACCCACCCCAGTTTCTTGAAAAAGTATAACTTTTACTAAGTTTTCTCTCTTATCACATCGGTGATCCCATTTTTCAACATGCCTTGGAAGAAATTCCCCCTCTGGTTCCAACAATGTTGACCCAAAATCTTCTTTGGGCTCAACTTGATGTTTCACATTCTATATTTTTCCAAGTTAGTAGGAGGGTTGCTTTGAGCAACCTATCAAGCTTTGGTTCTAGTCAAATAAAGTGGTAAGAGTCATTGAATTTATTATTTCCACCCCATTAAATAGTATCAGGGGGTTATTTTCAAAGATTCATTCAAACACATAGTGACTTATCTGGCACTAGAAGAGTATCAATCATCAATTTTAAGTCATTTAGTCTCACTTCAAGTCAGTTACAGGGTTTAAATTCCAGTTTGGTCAAGGACCCAATTATCAATCAAAGGGAAATATGGATTTGAAAGTTACAACATTCCCTAACCTACTATAAATTATTGGACACCTTCATGAAAATTATCATTACCATTTTTCCCAACAATATCTTGTTGACACTCAAGTGGGCTCAATCCAACCTTGTTTGGCTTGTTTTGGGACCATAAATTTTTTCCCCTAAGGAAGGCCATCCTAGGATTATTTTTGAGTTCTAAAACCATCCCACATTATAATTCCATATGTCAAGGCTGACCAGTTCATATTTCATAAGGTGAGGACTCGGTTTATGAAATTTTCAATGTTGGCCCCTTTTGTTGGTCATTGGGTGGGTCCCATATGAGCATGATATTTGATAGAAAATAAAATGATGTCTATACATTTTATGGAAAATATAGTGGTTTAAATTATAGGTCTTGGGATAGGCTTCTTTCCAATGAGTTATCATTAGTCTGATTTTGAATTTATATGACTAGTGTATGAAGGGTGCAAGTTGTACACCTTCTAAATGGCCAGATTTCATATCTGTGAATTCCTCATCATTTTTTTTTTTAATCTGAATCAAAATGAAAATTAGGCCTATCGATGATGTAGAATAGTGCATGACCTTTCCAACAATACATGACGTGCTAGGTTTCTACCCTCGATTGTTGAGAACAAGACTTCGTAATTTCAGAACTAGTTTCAAACACGATTTTGGTGATAGCGGTTTAGGGTTTAAAAACTAATAATGATAGGTTTAGAGTGAGAAAATCATGAATTCCATGTTGTATTTGAATCCAAGACTATTCCATCAATGCCCCATTTTCCTCATTTTGACATTGGATGACCTAGTGAGAGTTGTCACAAATCTTTGAACTGGTTGAAGGGTGGATGGTCTATCTAACTTACATGGAAGAGGTTCAAATCATTCAAAAGAATACTTAATAGTCTTATCTCAGATTTTTGTGTCCACATCATCGAAGTAATCATCAATACCTTTCCGATGATACTTCATTTTCCTCGATTGGATATCATATGACAATGTGGCAACCTTCTCAAGTTTGAGTACTTTGTGGGCCCCACCAACAAATCATAGTTTGAAGGGAAGATCTTCATGGAAAAAAATGAGGGCATAGGTGGAATGCGATCAATTTACAAAGTGCATAGTATTAACATGATCATGGATACCTTTCCAATGGTGTGTCCCACATTGCATTTTGACTGTCTCATCTGGCTTCATCCATAGTCTCCTTTAGTGAAATTCCTTAGGAAAAGTCAAAGTCAACTTAGATGACTTTACATGTCATTTGATATACATACATGCACATACATACATATATGTAGGGGAAAATGGAGGGAATTCCATGCATCTCTCCCATGCAAATAAAAAATAAATTAAAAAATTTAGAAAATACAAAACTACCCTCCTCCTTCCCCAAGGTTTCATTTGCTAGGTTCGTTGGGGAGGGGAGGGATCTCTGGTTCAGGTACAAGGAAGACAATCCATACGACATCCATAAATAACAAGGAGCAAGTGACATCAAGCCAAAACCCTATAAATTTTTCAATATGCCAAAAATGTGTGCTTGCCACTGTGTTTGATGGATGTTTTCAAGTTTTTACTAGTGGTTATGAGTATGTGTTGGTGTAATTATTTCCAAGGATGAGTTTATGGATAAGTTTGAAATTGTTGGGTTTTCATTGTTGTTTCATGATTCATGATTCATGGTTTATAATTTTTGTTATAGATGGTTTAGTGGTTTATGAGTAATTTCCTTTGCAAAAATTTTGCAAGAGGCAAGGGATTTGAACCCCTCTTGGGAACTACGCCTAATCCCTTTACCCCTCTTAAATTTTCAAAGTGTTGGGATGTTGCATATTTAAGTATAGGTGGAGTTGAGGGAGAGGATATTTGAACACACAACCTCCCCCTCATCCTATTTAAGTGGGAAAAAAAAATAGAAAGAAGGGGGGGGTTGAACTTGCGACCTCCCCCTTTGTTCTAGCATGCAAAAATCCAAGCCAAAAAAAAAACATATGTGTGGCCCCAACCCACCACCACCTAATCCCTAGTGGCAACCTTATGAAATGGCTACCCTTGCGCCACTCACTGATCTTTTCCACCATCAAGCCACAAGGGGAAAGGGGAGGGGAGCTATCCCTCCACTTAGGCAGATCCACCATTACCCCTCCATTCCACCACCATTTCTTCAAAATTAAATATTTTTTTATA
>ML778552.1:2345222-2396372 GCA_009831015.1 Picea engelmannii
TATATTTACAAACTCTATATTATTGAAAATTTAATTCCCCCCCCTTAAAGGTCATTGGGTAGCTTAATACTATAAATTTCTTATTCAAAGGTCAATTTTCACTTAGAAATAGCCTAGACGACTGCAATGAAGAGTAGAATACAACTAGATCCATGTCACTCAAAATTCTAGCCCAGATTTTCAGCCAAACCTTCAAGAGTGATAATGACCCTATTTTGACTTTAAGACAAGTGTTGGGAGGGAGTCTAATTGGAGACTTTTGGGGAAATTTTCAAAACAAAAAGATACCCATTTCATCTACATGGTTGTAGAAATGTAGTTGCCTATCATTTCTGAATTTGAATTCCAAATTTAGGGTTATTTTCAATTTTTCTCCAGATCAACCCTTAAACCAACAGTTTCCTATAACCTTTTAAGGGAAAAATATCACTCATCCTAAGCCCAATTTGCGCCAAATGAAAGGAATTGGGATGATAGTTGATAGAATATCAATATGAATGCACACAATTTCCATAATCTCTAGAAGAAGTATTATGCATCGCCAACGATTTCCATACATTGTTGAGTTTTTGAGATTCCTTGAAATCCTTCCCCCAATTATTGTCCCTCATAGCATGGCGTTCAGATATACTATCGATACAATAGGAATGCAGTATAAATAACACATGAAGTGTTGCAAGAAAATAAATAATTCAAAAACAATATTTTATAGTTGACCATGAATATTACAACTCCACTAGATCGAGGAAATATTTGCAATAAAAAAATAGATATTCTAGCAACCTTGTATGTAGCTAGAGACCAAAGGTCTTGTACCAATAACCTATTCAAATGTGTATATAACAACAAAAGGTTCAATAGAATTACACAAGAATTGAAAATTTCATTTAAATGTGGAAGGAATCTACCACCTCCAAGCATAGGAAAGGAATCTTCTATGGATAAACAATCACTTCGCAGGGAAATCAATAATAGGATTTTTGATGAAAAATTTGACATCGGGGGAAGGCCCAAAGAAATAGTTGCAAGCTTCCTAGAACTCGTAAAAAAAAATCCAAAAATATCAAACCTAACAATTATTGTAGTGTGAAGGAAAAAGAAGTGGAAAAATTCATATACTGTAAAAGTTTCTAATGACACGAGTCTATGATAACTGTCTCCCTCCCTCAAAGAAAGGATCTAGATCATGGTTGAATGCCTTCTCTTTGCTAACATTATAAGACAATTGTAGGGTTTGCCTAGATTTTTCACAGAAATGACACATATCTTGCCTTTTTCTTCTTTATAATCCATAATTTTTAATGTGGAACAACATATGACTACACGAGGAAAGGATTTACAAGTTCCACGTTAAAGAATTTCTTGAACGAATCCTTTTGGTCAACTTCAAAAAAATATTCTGATCATGTGAAAACATTCACTAATTCATGATCTTATTGAAATCACAAGTTGATTCGTTAAGATATTTGAAATTTTCCTTTGTGCACAACTTGGGTCGTGCATTTCACACATTAATAATCACAAGCTCTTTTTTGATGGGCACATCCCTACTCGAGGATTTCTTTCCACAATGAATTGTTGCGGGAACATGTGAGGCGTGTGGTCACACAAGCCTTGATGTAGATCACATTGCATTCTCTCTTTCTTCTTTTGACCAATAAAATAAATCCCTCCCAATATTTGGAGTTCATAGTAGCATGTGAGGGACAAGTGTCAACTTTGAAATGCGAAGGGCATATAAATTATGTTATGTATTAGTGCAACATGAAGGCATGATATCACTATTTGGGATTAGTTCTTAAAAACACAATGAAATGTAATCTTTGAAAGGATTAGATGCATGATCCTTAATCAAATTTGGGGTCACATTAATCAAGTGTTAATCACTTTGGATTTCCAACATGCACTTTCTCATTATAGGACACTCCTCTCTTTTCCACGAGTTTCCTTGTAAATTTTGAGATAACCACTAACAATGAATACTTCACTTATTTCACTCTCATTATCATTGACAACCTCATATATCCATGCTTCATAAACATTGATGAGAATCTTAAATATTCAACTCATATTATTTAACCCATCTAATTTACTGGCTTCATTTAGTTAGGAATCTATCAAATTCAACATGGCTAATAAACAATAAAGCAAATGAAGGACCACTAGTAACACAATGATTTGCTAAAGAACTGCTTCAATTACCTCTTCTTTGGGAAGCAATTTTGAATCTCAATTTCTCCTAGCTTGTGGAATTCACATTTGCAGACACAATTGTGACTCCTCAATTAAAAAGGATGACTCTTGAAATTTTGTGCCTAGAGCTTCTATCCCTC
This sequence comes from Picea engelmannii, assembly GCA_009831015.1. Taxonomy (NCBI): domain Eukaryota; kingdom Viridiplantae; phylum Streptophyta; class Pinopsida; order Pinales; family Pinaceae; genus Picea; species Picea engelmannii. The sequence continues at coordinate 2,347,556 of ML778552.1, forward strand.
TAGAACACAACAATTCCAACAAATAGAATGATGGCTCCTTCATGCTCAATTGTAATGTCATGTATCTTTAGTCTCAATACCTTGTGTTTTGATTCTTGGTTATTGTATGGTGGCTCTACCACTTATGTCCTCCTTCTCCAACAAATTTGTTGGAGTGTAATACCCCAAGTTGATCCCAAATTGTAAATGTACATATGGTGTATAGGCTGGTGAGACCGTATGGTTTTTGGGCCTCAGTTCCCGTTTATATATGTTTTGGGATGGTGTGCTAGTGTGATATTAGGTCGGTGAGCCTGTATGATGAAATGTTGTTGAGTCTGGTATTGTAAATTGTAATCACACTCAAACATATTATAAAATACATCGTTGTTGCAGACCAAGTAAGACAAGAGAGTATGGGGGGCTAGGACTCCATGAGATGGAAAAGGAGCTAAGGGATTATGGAAAAGGGGCTTAAGCCAAGTATTAAATAAATCCTAAGTCATAGCCTAAGTCCTTATGTCATTATTTTATCCTAACTGAGGGGACAAGTTCCCAAGTGGTGGGGAAGGAGTTCCTTGGTTTCCACTTGTCAAAAAGGGAACATGCATACTTAAAGTGGGAACTTAATGGAAAATTCGTTCCATTCTCATCATTCTCATATTTAATTCTTTCCATACTTGCTTCAAATAATTTTGGAGTGTGAGCTAGATAACAATTGTAACCTTGTTACACTGTCAACCCTATGAATCCTAGGTGGATTTGAGTGTACAATTCTCCTTGGGTTTCCCGAGGGAAGGCAGGAGCCCTGCAGGAAGAATTGTTGGGAATAGGTTTCCCTAGGTGTGAGCCCTGGAGGGTGCATGGAGCCTCCATAATAGTAGCTAGAGTTCCCATAGTTTATGAGACTTCTTGGATGACATATAGTGGACCCCTAGAAGGGAAGTGGGACAACTCAAGGGACAACGATGTAGAGAAGGGGGTACATCTTCTTTGGTTGTGCAGGGTGATGGGGAATGAGACACTATAGGTTGGAACTGTTGCTGGATTTTGGTACCTTGGACTAGCCATTGTTGGTGTTGACTGTGGGACCGTAGTTGGCTTAGGTAACCTTTGCCTTGGTGCAGTCATAGACCCAACTCGGAGGTGACCTGATATTGAGAGTGCTAGAACAATAGTTTCTATGGTTGGGTGGAACATGTAAGGTCTATAGCCAATTGGTTATTTTCTTAAAAGATAAGTGTTATTTATGTTATGTTTGTTTTATACTGAACAATGTATTTTTGAGGTGCTTAATTATGTAATTATTGTGCACATTTATATTTATGAATGTCAATATGTGTTATGCATAAGTTATGCATGGAATTATGAGTTGTTAAGACTACATAAGTGTTTCATATGCGGGGCACAATATTATAGATAAGTATCATAGCCCTGTTGGGCATAACTATTAAAGGTATCAGATGAATAATGAGTTAATTAAAATAAATTTTGAAAATTTCGTATTTGACAGAAGTTGGAATGACATATGTTCGAAAATGAGTCTAGGGTGTGTTAGATGGAGTGCCTTACCTTAAGCTTCGATATCAATTTTGAACGCTCAAACCATAATGTAATATATTTCATTGACACACAACAACTATTTATTACATATGTGAGTAGATTCTAACCATTGATCTTGATAATAGATCAAAGGCTCACTTTAACCTTATCTTCATCCACCTAGCAACCTTTTCACTTTCAAACTTATCCTTATCCTTACAATTATAACCATGTTGTAGAAAAATCTATTTCTCAATTATCTCTAACAAAAGGCACACGAGAGTTTAAAACATAATATCCCTTTTCATTGTTGAAGATCAAACTCAACTAGAGTTATTGGATTAGATAGCAAAGAACAATCACTTGCTATAGGAAAAATTCAAAAAGCATAAGGAGGTCATAATGAAACAAGAAAATTTGATTGATGAGCATTTAAACGCATGTGGCATAGAGTATGAATTAGTGTATCTAGAAGCTACAAATACCTCATTGAAGAGAATATGCAAGAAAAACAAATTTTGCTACATTAGGGAAATTTAAGAAGATCAAAATAAGAATCCATGGATCCTTGATAGATAATTTATATGAAAGGTAGATGAATAATTCATATCTTCCGAAAACATGAAATGAAGTGTTGAGTTTGAAGTCCAAGAATATTTGGAGAAAACATATTGACAATTCTAAGATGCTACAATTAGATTACTTTCCAATGTGGAGCCCCTGTTTGAAGATCGACCATCACAACTAACTGGGGATGAGTTAGATAATGTGGTTAGACAATGCTTGGGGCAAATACTTGACCTTTTTGTAGAGACATAGATGTCATAATAACATAGATGGATAATATACTATTGGAGACTATGATCCACAAAAGAATGGGTATGAAAACCACAAATGGAGATACATGGAAGTCATATGAATCAGATAATCTACAATATTGTTGGACCCATAAGACTATGCATCATAGATTGAAGGCATAAAGAAGTTTACAACTAATGGATTATAACCATCACTTGTAGATTTATATAGAATATTCTATAAACACCTCCTGAATGTTATATATAGTTGTTCATCAAACATTTATGATCTATTTATCCAATTGGCTAGTTAATTAGTTTATAGTGAGAGCTTTTCATTCTAATTATTTCTAAGGTTAGGTTTCAACCTAGAAATAATAATCTTTATGACAATACAATAGAGATCTAAGAGAGATTTGTTGAATTTTCCTCATGGTCTACTATATCTATGGTTTTTTCATGTTTGGATTTATGTTTATGAATGGTTTGGTACTTTTTCTTAAATTGAACAAGATCAAAAGCTAAGAAACTACATAATGGAATTTATGTTTCTTCTATTTTTACCTATTTTATGCAATTTTGAAGGAAACTATCAAACATGCATGAAGTGATCCTTCTTTTCATTGAAAGATTGATAATGTTGAGATAACTAAGTTACTTTGGATTTTTGTTAGACAACCCATATGAACTTTAGTATATAAAAAAGCCAACAAACTTAATCATAAGAGTTATTGTATACATGTTGCTAACTAGATTTTGCTACTCTCACGTGCCCAACAAAAACCAAAACCCATACAAGAGGGTAGAGACCTTGTGTATTTACATCTAATAAAAATTGACTAACCAAGAAGAGGAAGTGTGATAAGGTCAGTGAGCGTTAAGGTAGTTATTGATGGTAGAAGTCACTGATAGAGGAAGCAAGTCAACACAAGCTTGGGTGAGAACAAAGTGAATAAATGAGTGAACAAAAAAGTGAATCGACCACAAAGACATGGTTATAGGTGAAACAAGGTTTAGGAGAAAAATCAATGTTGATGAAGTATAGGTCTATGATTTTATCAATGATAGTGAGAGTGAAATGAGTAAAGTAGTAGTTGTTGATGGCTTTTTCAAAAGTTACAAGGAAGTCCATGGAAAGGAGAGGAGTGTCCTGAGAAAGTGTATGTTGGAAGGCCAAGGTGTTTAGTACTTGATTAATGTGACCACGACTTTGATTAAGGATCATGCATCTAATCCTTTTAAGGATTACATTTCATTGTGATTTTAATAATTAAGCCCAAATAGTTATATCATGCCTTCATGTTGCACTTATACAGAAAATAACCTATATACCCTTCGCATTTCAAACTTAACACTTGGCCCACACATGTTACTATCAACTCTATATATTATGAGAAATTTCTTTTATTAATAAAAAGAAGCAAGAAATAATATAATTAGATCTACATGGAGGCTTATGTGACCATGCACCTCATGTATTCTCACAATAATTCACTATATAAAGATTCCCCATAGGGATGTGCCCATCTAAATGGATCTACATGGAGCTTGTGTGACCATGCACCTCATGTATTCCCACAATAATTCACTATGGAAAGAAATCCCCCATATGGATGTGCCCATCTAAAAACACACCCTGTGATTATTAATGCGTGAATTGCATGTCCCATGTCCCAAGTTGCACATGAAGGTAAATTTCACATATCTTCGAGTCTTCCCCCAATGTCAAACTCTCTCACTTGCCCTTTGAAGTGATTTCTTGTCCATAGAAGATTCATTTCCTATCCCTATAGACGATGGATTCCATTTGAATGGAATTTGAATGGATTTTCGTGTAATTCGATTGCACCTTTTATTGTTTTAAACACATTTGAATAGGATATTGATGTAAGACCTCCGGTCTCTAGCTAGATATATGGGGTTGTTGGATGGGTTGTTGGATGGGTTGTTAGATATATATATATTTTAATCTGATAATCACATTTAATATTGTGTAGCAAAATAAATATTGATCATCCATCATATATTGCAATATATTACACATATAAATCTACTCCATTTTTTTACATATAATGAATGCCATAACATTATGCAATAGTGACTTATATTAATCTCTCTGTCCAACATTATGTTGGGCGAACAATATCCACCTGACCTTGCAAAAGGTGATATAGAACGTTGGATTATCAAACTTTATCATTGAACACAAAGGATTTCACAGAGTTTCAAGTTTACTTAAAAAATTAAAGTTAAGACCATATAATTCCATTTTGAAACTAAAATTCAAACTAACTTGAACAATGTTATTTTTTAGATTTTCTTTATAATAATAAAGAACCAAAATTATTTTTTAATTTTAATATTAAATTATCTAAATATCTAATGAATGTACTTTACGTCCTTTTTTGGCACAAGGAACCTTAGGGAATAGACTTAACCTCTTATTTTTTTTGGCACAAGGAACCTCAGCCCTTAGAGTTGACTTCTTAAGTGACCTAATCTCATAATCCTTATCATAGAAATCTGCTTCCCTGACAACGACATCTTTAGGCACTGTCACAACAAACTCCCCATTACTGTAAACTGCAGTTGACAGCTCTGGCAATGTGGATGAAGGCAGTCTGAAGCGCCACACATCCAATTCCGCTTCATCCTTCGAAATCCTGAATCTTCTGTTAGCCTTTCGTATCGCAAGCTTAACGACCCCTGGAACTATTTCTTCAATTTCGACCCTCGCCTCCTGCAACGCCAATGCCTCTTCACTATTCACAACAAATCTGAAACACTTCTCATTCTCCTCGACTGCAACACGGACCTCTGAGTTGAAGGGCAGTTCCAGGACGCTGGAAAAGACATGGGGAAGCCGTCTCAGCTTCCTCTGATTGAGTGACGACGGAATCCCAGGGGTAGAAGGGCTGGGAATTATCTCATCTTTCAAGCTAATATTTCTCTTCTGATCTGGGGGAGTGTCCATTGTTGGATGCTAGAAAACCAAAATAGCAGAATCAAAATTACAATCAGAAGCCGCCTATAAGATGTCAAGCTCTCATGGCAATGATCCACAAATTTGTTTTTGGAAAAAAGGAAGGAGAATGAATTGTAACGGTTATAAACTGAGCAATGATCCACAATTTTTTTTTCAAAAAACGGAAGGAGAATGAATTGTAACGGTTATAAACTGAGCAATGATCCACGATTTTTTTTACAAAAAACGGAAGGAGAATGAATTGTAACGGTTATAAACTGAGCAATGATCCACAATTTTATTTTAAAAATAAGGAAGGAGAATGAATTGTAACGGTTATAAACTGAGCAATGATCCGCAATTTAAAAAAAAAAACAAGGAAGGAGAATGAATTGTAACCGTTATAAACTGAGCAATGATCCACAATTTGTTTTTCAAAAAAGGAAGGAGAATGAATTGTAACGGTTATAAACTGAGCAATGATCCACAATTTCTTTTTCAAAAAAAAGGAAGGAGAATGAATTGTAACGGTTATAAACTGAGCAATGATCCACAATTTTTTTTTTTCGAAAACAAAGGAAGGAGAATGAATTGTAACGGTTATAAGCTGAGCAGAGAAGTTGTCAGCTTACTTTCAGTGCTTGGAGCAGAGAGGTTCTATGAAGATTCCTGGTAAGTTGACAAATGGAAAAATGGATTGAAACTTCTTTCAATTGCTTCCGCAATTATAAGTTCCTCTCAATAATGATCTGAAAATTTATATTATAGTGTATGGGCACGTCTCTTCAATTTGTATGCAAGAGGCGTGAACGTATTGATATTATTATTGTAGTACTTTAGTTTGCTTGGATATCGCTGGCTGTAACTGCCATGTTGTATTACATATATTTTTCTTTATAAAATGCATTCATCAAAGATCAGGGTAGGCAAATAACTCCGGGAGAATCTTTTCATGAAAGAAGTGATTTGAAATAAATACAAAGGTGGTTTTATTATATCTATTGATTATAATTGTTTTCAGTTGTTAACCAAAAATTGAATGGAGTTATTATCGAGTTATAATACATTAGCATAGCCTTCGTGGCTGATGAGCCCGAAGGTTTTGGTTGGTAAAATTTCTAACCCATTAATGGTTACACAGTAATTTTTTAATCATATTAAGTAAATGTTAAAAAGTAAACAGGTTAACTGATGCCCTCGAAAATGCAAAAAAGTTATAAACATGAGATTTCATTCATTGACTTGGAAGGACTAAGAAGAATATACCAGCATCTTCAATTGATAACCATAAAATTGAAATTTATGGTTAAAAGATGATTAAATGTGCCCATTTCCTATAGATATAAACTCTTTGACCTAAAAAATTTTGATTAAATATATCCATTTCCAATAGATATACCACTTTAAACATAATTATACCACTTTGAATTTGATTCAAAATTTTTAAATTTGAATCAAATTCAAATATATGATTGATTAACTTATTCTTAGTTTAAAAATAAATAACATATAATATAATATTTGGTCATGGTTATCACAGAGAATCAAGGCTGGCCATTGATTTTTGTGCAATGAAGTTATTAATGTTAAGGGCCATTGATTTTTGTGCAATGAAGTTATTAATGTTAATTGTATAAACTTTTTGCTATTACATTGAATTATAAATAAAGTTTATTAAATTTAAATTCAGGAAAAATCATTATTATAAATAAATAAATTATAAATAAAGTCTATTAAATTTAAATTCAGGAAAAATCATTATTATACTTATTAATTTTTATGTATAAGTTTTTAACAAAATATTCAAATTTTAATATTTATATTTTTAAATTTTAAATTTAATATGTATAATATTTTTTCAAACACAATAATTAATATTATTAATTATTTGTATTACTCATTTTACTTATCTGATTTTGGAAAGGTAAACATATACGGAGAAATATATGTATAATATTTTTTCAAACACAATAATTAATATTATTAATTATTAATTATTAATTATTAGTGTTACTCATTTTACTTATGTGATTTTGGATTCTATTTATCTGATTTTGGAAAGGTAAATGTATAAAGAGAAATATTAATTATTAAATACGTTTGATACTCATTTTACTTATTTGATTTTAATATTTAAATATTAAAAGTGCATATTTTAGAGATATTTTTTTAATCTAACAATAAAATTGATAAAATATTAAATTATTTATTAAATTAAATCTTTCTAAATTTAATTAAAATGATTAATGTATTTTTTTTGGCTAGAACAGTGTGGAGATCCTCATCCAAGTCTTAAAATATTAAATTATTTATTAAATTAAAATTTTCTAAATTTAATTAAAGTGATTAATGTAATTTCTTTGGTTAGAAGGGTGCAGAGATCCTCACCCAAGTCCTCAGGGAAAAGGAATTTGGAGTTTCTCCGACATTCAAGAGTCTCACCTGTTCAACAATTGGGTGCCTTGGGCGTGCGAACACACCAAGGGGCTTTCTCAAGCATGAGGTGAAGCATGGGGTAAAATCGACCAAGAGAAGGGGCACACCAAAGAGGTTGGGGTGTGCTGGCATGAGGAGTGCATCAAGGTTGTGGCACGTCGGTCCTAAGGGATGTGATGGTTGATGGACACATAGGTTGGTTTGGGCGCACAGGTTCAATTGGGCACACTGGGTTTGCGAAGGGGCGCAACAATTCATTTGGGCATGATGGTTCACAAAAGTGCATGACACACCCAAAGGACGCGACGATTCATGATGGTAACCTTTGGAGTCCATATAAGAGAACAAGGGTGCACAAGCAAGGAAGACAATTTTGCACAACAAGGCGAGCAAGATCAAATATGTGATTCTAAGGAAGACTTGGGCGAATAGGGCGAGCTCCCTCAAGGAGCCAAGTCACTCCACATGGGAGGACTTGTGTTTCCTTGAGGTGATTCTGATAGAGTTGGGCCGACTTCCTTTTGGAATGAGTGTTTGGGAAAGTCTTGTTGTAGGGCCGAGGGAGGTATGCTATGAGACAAAATTGCAGGCATGTGTGAAGTCTTGTGACAAATTCTAAGAGATGGCAAGTCTGTGGTTGATGCATGTTTGGGGTTTATTACCCCCCAGGCTAGGGGTAAATAAGGAGATGATGTCTCGAGGTTCATAGGTTGAAGACATGGAGTGTTGAGAGCTATATGAGCAAACAAAGCCCCTTCTCTCACCACACACCGCCATTGATCGAAAAAAACAACGTCAACTACACCAGCTTGGCCCATAGAGGACAACGGGTCTTGCTTCATGAGGTAACAAGTCTGGTCTCGTGGTAAGTGTCACTTTAATAATTAGAGGGTATTCTTTGGAAACACTCATTGACTTTGGGATTGATCTACCCAATAGGGCACCATGTCAACCCTCCCATACTTAAATTTGACAAATTTTACAAGGTCTTTGAGCACTTGTTGAAGTTTGAAAAGGGTTATTTTAATGCACATGTTCAGGTGGTTATTTTATTAATTGTGGATTACTTGGCATGATACATGTGACTTGTGGACCCTTGGAGGGTGTACTTGTTTTTCTTTGCAAGACCTTGCTAGGTGAAAGCTTGCCATGAAGGAATTATGCCATTTTGACCTTCATGAGGGTTGGGAAACCCATAGGATGGATGCCATACCCCACTATATGGGAAGAGGACCCCAGAACCATTGTGCATATGATATGATGAACATTGTGATGCAAACCCCACCCTCTACTAGGGTCCGCGCGACCTCCCGGTCTAGGATCGTTCTAGTCGGGAGATGAAATTAGCTCACGGGCTCCTTCTGAGCCCCAAAATCCCAATACATAGGTCCTAAAAGCTTCTTCCCGAATGAAAATTTTCATTTTCAGGAGTCCTCGAGCACTGGAAAAGCCTACCACTAGACCGAGGGCCAAAACCATGGGCCAAAGATTCTCTCTCCGAAAGTTTCGGGACTTTGGGACTTTTCTATCCTCTTATCCCCCAACACATGAGTAACAGTTTAATTCCGCTAACTGTCGAACACTAAGCGGTGAGATCAACGGTCTTCAACAACTGTCGAGATCGATGACTCATATTACGTTTTTCGAGCTTCGATGATTTTTGAATGCACCAAAACACACACAACACTTGTGAATTGTCGATCACCGAAAGGGGTAGATCCGATGACTCCTATTATTCCACTAGATTAATGACAATCCTCCTTTTTCACACTCCATGCTTCAACAATTTCTTCACAACACCTTTTCCACAAATATCTTGGATCACCAAAAAGGTAATTTCACTGAGTCTCAGATCGACGGTCCACAATGCTCCGACCGATGGACGGTCCAGATCAATTCCTTTCGGGATTCGACGATTTCCCTTGGTCATCAAACAACACAACTTCTTGTATCTCCAGACGTCGAAACGTTGAACGATTATCCTTCTTCCATGTGTCCCCTTCTAGATCAATGTCTAGGATGCCTTCGGGGCTTCATGGTTTTTCTCCTTGTCTAAACAACAACGTAAAATTGCCAAAGTGCTAAGTTCCCGAATTGCAGGATATTGCGCCACACGTCCTCTCTAATGGATGGTTGGGATTGACTCCAGACTTCAGGAGTCCAAACAACACTATGCTCTATTTTCCCCAGAGTGTCAGACCTCCAGATTGTTGTTTTTATTTATATGAGATATATTCGATATATTATTACAATGACGAGTGTTCCATATATAGGGAACATATGGTGACCATCCATGAAAGGATGCCTCCCTTGAATACTCAATAACTATTTATTATTATCATTTACTTATTATATATGATATTTAATAATCAATAATTATATTATTAATTATTTTTCAAAGAGAATGTCTTCCCAATGTTGTCCAAAAATCAAAACTCCCTCTCAACGAGGGAGACATTTTGCATCATACCAAGCTTGTCTTTGAAGTATACAAACTTCAACCTAGACTCATTACACTTGTATTTTAGTCTTGGGAAACGTATCTCTTCCACCTGAATCGAGGAGAAACTCCTTCCACGACTCTCCCTCTGAGCCAATTAAATCTCTCTAAGATCAGGCTCAATCTGGGTCCACATGTAATAGCATATAGCATCTTGTGTCTTTATCATTCCTTGTCAAATCACCATGACTAAGACAAAGACCACGCCAGGATATTTAACCACAAGTACACACCTATGAGTGAATGTCAGCCTAATGCTAACTGACATGTGGAAAGCACTTCAAGCACCTCGAGTCCATATTATTCCTTGTCATGATCAAGGAAGCACTGCGTCTGGGCCCATTTACCATAAGTGCACCTTTATGATAAATGTATCCTATCTCCCTTGGTCTCCAACCCAATCTAGGAGAAGGTCCGCCTGATGCTGAAACATCAAAAATCCCTCTTAGTTAGGGAGGTATCTTTCCATAGTAGTACACAACTACTTTCCAGAGACACACAGTTTCCACCAATGGTACAAAACCACCATAGTAGCAAAAGGTTTGTCACACATGGCATTCCCATGTGGACTTCTAGAGGTTACTCCCTCTAGGAACACTTAGGGTCAACTCCCCATAGTGTGTGACGTCAAGGTCAACTCCCTTGACATGTCCTCATGTGCTCTCCACAAGGGACGTGTCCTCATGTGCTCTCCACAAGGGATGTTCCTCATGTGTTCTCTAAAAGGGACGTTGGGATATAAGCCAACACACACTTATCCCTTCTCAGATAAGTGTCCCACTTAATGCACTCAACTCAATTCACAGAGGAGTACGAATTGGATAATTTCTATCGCACATAGCACTCCCATGTGGACTTCTAGAGGCTACTCCCTCTAGAAACACTAGGGTCAACTCCCCATAGTGTGTGACATCAAGGTCAACTCCCTTGACATGTCCTCATGTGCTCTCCACATGAGACGTTGGGCTATAATCCCAAATGCACGTATCCCTTCTCATATAAGTGTCCTACTTATCCCTTCTGGGATAAGTGTCATCATAGATCAAATCAACTCAGTCACAGAGGAGTACGATCTGGATAATGTCTCAGGAAGCTGCAAAAATCAACACTCCCTCTTAGCAAGGGAGGCATTCTCTGCCACGCCAAATATGTCATGAAATTAATCGAACTTCGTCCTGGTAAGGGGTTTGGTAAGAACATTAACAACATGTTCATATTTAGGAAGGTACTACACCAATATTGCCTTCCTCTGCACCATGTCTCGAATGAAATCCTGCAAGAAGCCTCTGAATTCTCACTGCTTCCATGAATTGTGTCACTGGATGCGATATATTCTACCTCTGAAATACTGAGTGTTATAGAAGTCCATTTCCATGAATCCTGATTGATATCAAGCTGATAAAACACCCTCTGGTGCCCTTTTTGTCAATTGCACTCTCTGCTTGGTCAGAACTATATATATCTCTGCAGCCACTCTTCATATCCTTAAACATATCCAATTGTCCCACACCGGTACACCTACTCTGCTGCAACTTAGTCTGCTCAAATCATGAGTTCGCTTAGGGTGGTTACTACAAAGCATTATCTGTCTCTTTGCTTGAGAGTAGAGGTCCTCCACTCTCTTTGCAACTACTCTCTTTGGGATTGTGCAACTACTTCCTTTGGGACTCTGTAACTGCTAAACACTGATACTGAGAGTATCTTCTCTACTCTGTCAACAATTTCCCTCCTCTGGGGCTACTCTCTGTGGAACTGGCTCCTCCACTCTCTCTCTCTGTAATTGGTTCCTGTGCAACTGCTCTATCTAGAACTGAGAGTGGTTCAATAATTGCTCCTTCTAGAGCTGGAGGTGACTTCTCCTTTTGTCTCTGATCTCTCTGATAATGAAGGTATCTCTTCCTCCTTCTCTGGATGTAACTCAATCTCTTCTCCCTATGGATGTATTCTATCCTCCCTCTCTGGGAGTGCCTCTACATACACTGGAAATTCCCATGCTTTCCTCCTAAGCATCTCATGGCTTGACTCATGTACCGGTATTTCTATAACTTCTCCCTATGAGTCTCATACTATATCTTCCTCCATCACATGGTCCATCACCATAGCTTGCATTCATGGTCACTGGAAATGTCTTTGCTATTTGGCATGGTCCTGTCCTGGGAGGTACATTGCTCCTAGAGATTACTTGTCTTTGAGCATCATTTATGGTGATTTCACTCCATGACATCATGTTTGGAAGGTATTGACATCCATGTTTGATTATTTTCATGAGCTAGATGATTCCCCTTGAGTCTTGACTTCAAAATATATCACGCTACCTGCCATGTGATCTTACTATCCACTAACGAGGTTCCCCTTTTTGGAGACTACACCGGAGAGAAGATCAAGGGGACTGATCTTCTTTTCTCTTTCATTGCTTGCACACTGGAAATATTGATGACACACATAACAATATTGATCACCCATACCAGGGAAAGTGGATAAAATACAATAATACATCTTCTGATCTCTCGTACCAAGGAAAATGGTCCTTTAAAGAATTAAGGGTTCTCGTATCATGGATAATGACCTTGTTGTGAGTTTTATTGTTACCCAATGTCTACTAGAATCATTGTTGTCATGAGAAACTGAATTCACCGATAGTCTCACACAACTTTGATTGTCACGGTGAATCAATGTAGGCTCAAGCATCTGACCGAATGAATATGAAAGGAGCTTTAAAGCCACACTGCTTCGCAGACTGCCACACTAGCTTCTATGTATTCTTTCTCTGTTGTACTGAGTGCTACATAATTTTTCTTCCTGATAAGCTGGGAAATCATATCAGAACCCAAGCTAAAGCAACAATATGAAGTGCTCTTTCTATCCAATGCACTCCCTGCCCACTTAGAGTGGGTATAACCTTGCAAATTTACATCATCGTTTGAAACGTATTTCAAATCATAACTAACTGTGCCACACAAATATCTAAATAGTCTTTGTTGATGTAATAGGTCCACATGAATGTCTCATCACTCCTGGAAAAAAAATCATTCAACCAAGATGGTGTATGATCCCGAATTTGAATTTCAAGATCTTGGTTTCTTTCAAAAAAAAGTGAATACGTGGAAAAAACAATATTCATCCTCGTTGTCCAAAGAAATCAACCGCTTTCTCCTCTTATTACTTGGAGAAATATCTACTGCATCATTAAAGGAATTAGTAGACAAATTTAACCTAGACCAATTGAGACAATTTTTCAACAAAGGAGGCTTCTTCAAGTGGTTGAAAAGGTTTTTGTTTACAAGCTCAAAATCAATGTTAGGATAGTTCCTCCTAGATGAAAATGCCTTTGCATCCAATGGAATAGAGAAGTCCAAAACCCTACCAGTAACCTCCATCCATCACTTTCGATTGGATTCACTTAAATTCAACAAGTTAGGATATTGAAAAACCTCAATCCCACGAAGGCATTGAGGATTTGGACAAGCCTCTGTAATGTTTTCGTTGCATGTGATGAGTCTAAACAAAACCTCTCTCGATACTAAAAGGGAACTATGGCTCTCCAAGCCTAACATTCCCATTCATATAACTACGAAGTTGCATCTTGCCCAACACATTTTTAGGCCTCTCCTTGAAGATCCAATTATACATATTCTCGATATCATGTTGAACTAGGAACAAATCAAGGCCGAGGGAAAGATTTTTGAAACATATAGTTTCTTTCACCCTCTTTAGTGAGCTTGTTCTTGGCGGTTTCACAATATTCATGGGCGCTTGAATCCATCAAAAGTAGGATAGTTCCTCCTAGATGAAAATGCCTTTGCATCCAATGGAATAGAGAAGTCCAAAAACCTACTAGTAACCTCCATCCATCACTTTCGATCGGATTCACTTAAATTCAACAAGTTAGGAGATCAAAAAACCTCAATCCCACGAAGGCATTGAGGATTTGGACAAGCCTCTGTAATGTTTTCGTTGCATGTGATGAGACTGCACGAACCCTCTCTTGACACTAAAAGGGAACTGTGGCTCTCCAAGCCTAACATTCCCATTCATATAACTACGAAGTTGCATCTTGCCCAACACATTTTTAGGCCTCTCCTTGAAGATCCAATTATACATATTCTCGATATCATGTTGAACTAGGAACAAATCAAGGCAGAGGGAAAGATTTTTGAAACACATAGTTTCTTTCACCCTCTTCAGTGAGCTTGTTCTTGGTGGTTTCACAGTCTTCATGGGTGCTTGAATCCATCAAAAGTAGGGTCGAGGGGTTCTCCATCGACATAGTTGTGAAGAAAGTTTCTTGAATTTTGTTTTCAGAGATATTGGATTCCAATTAAATCAATTACTATCAAAATAACAACAATGGTGGCCTTCGTTCTAGTCATGTAAATACCTTTGTTCAGTGTCTCTTCAATATTCCTCCTTCAAGATAACCAACCCACCAATTAGAGACATATTAAAGGGAGCTACATCATTGTCACTGATGATAATCGTAATCCACTTAAACCTCTCACCATTTTCCTGGGTGAAAATCCCACTCGACCAGTTGATCGTGTCAAAAATAAATTATCTGCACGTCGTTTGTCTAGGTCTCTCAAGAAATCACAAAGAAATGAATCAATCTTAATTTGTATTTGATGCTCCTATTGCTCGGATCTGAGGTGTGTGATTTTGGCTGAGGGATCCTAGAGGGTTGTGTTGTGTTAGCAGACCAATGAGAAATGCTTCATCGATGTGATCAATTCCCTTGGACACCATGGAAAGTAAGTGCGCGACCTCCACTCGATCATGTCATCATGATCGTTGTTCTCTTTTTCTCTGTGGTAAAATTTGTCCCAATTATTTCCAATAGATGCCCAACAATCTTCAAAGAAAATTTAGATATGAGATTGTGTCGCTATCTCTCTCGTTTTCCTAGGCCCTCTCGTGAGGGAGTAAATCCGATTCCCGCTCTGATACCATGTTGTTTTTCTTTATATGAGATATATTCGATATATTATTACAATGACGAGTGTTCCATATATAGGGAACATATGGTGACCATCCATGAAAGGATGCCTCCCTTGAATAATCAATAACTATTTATTATTATCATTTACTTATTATATATTATATTTAATAATCAATAATTATATTATTAATTATTCTATCAATGATCTTCAACAATTGTCGAGATCGACGACTCAGATTACGTTTTTCGGGCTTCGACGATTTTTATCGCACCAACACACACAACACCCATGAATTATCGGTCATCGAAAAGGGGCAGATCTGAAGGCTCCTATTCTTCCACCGGATCGACGACTCTCAGCCTTTTTTTCACTTCAGGCTTCGATGATTTCTTCAGAACACCTTTTCCACAAATCTTTCAGATTGCCGAAAAGGTAATTTCGTTGAGTCTCAGATCGACGGTCCACAATTCTCCGACCGATGGACGATCCAGATCAATTCCCTTTGGGCTTCAGCGATTTCCCTTGGTCGGAAAACAACACGACTTCTCGTATCTCCAAACGTCGAAACGATGAACGATTATCCTTCCTCCACATGTCCCCTTCTAGATCAACGACTAGGATTCCTTCGGGGCTTCGTGGATTTTCTCCATATCTACACAACGACGTAAAATTGTCAAAGTGCTAAGTTCCCGAACTGCAATATCTTGCGCCATGCGTCCTCTCCAATTGACAGTTGGGATTGAATCCGGCCTTCGGGAGTCCAAACAACACTACGCTCTATTTTCCCCAGAGTGTCAGACCTTCGTATCTGCTGCCATGTGTCCTTCCCTTGATAAATGGTCCAAATCTACTTCAAACTTCACGACTCCAGAGATATCGACCTTCTCTTCCTATTTTTCTCCCAGAGTGACTATCCTCTGGACCTTCTAATCTTCCGATGCATGTCTTCTCCAATGGACGACCCAGATGAACTCCGGGTCTCCGGGATTTCAAGGGTTCCTCCACTCCTAACTTCTTCTGAAGTGATAATAAACCAAAGTACATGATCTGCTGACACGTGTCCTCGGACTTTAGACAACCATGATTCACTCTGGCCTTTGGGACTTATGAGGTCCTGATTTCTCTACATGCCAAATATTCTAAATGCGCGAAGTCCGAAGGACTTTGCCAGTTAAACCTCGCGCAACTCCTCTTGATCCATCAAATTTCCTCTCTCCTGCAACCTCCCAAATTGATCTTGACTGTAGATATTCGATCCTCTATAACTACTCCTTTAAACTTGATCCACGACTTCTCCAAATGCGCGAAGTATTAAAGAATTATAGGGTTAAACTTTGCGCTTCTTCTCTAGATCTAAGGGTGACAAAAGACCTTGGATCCTCTCGAACATATCTCCACTATTCAAATATTAAAAAACAAATCTTCTCCTCCTTGAAGATTCTAATTGCTATCCTTCCTAAGCTTGACTACACGAGATAAATAGAATCTCCAATGCCCTCCTGTGTGCTCCTCTATCACTTTAGATCTTTTGACTTAGAAAATTTTCTAAGCTCCTCTTGTGGAACTTTTGTACCCACTATCTCTTTTGAGTTTTGTTCCTCCGACGTTTATAAACCTATGGCACACTCCTTGTAGCCTTTGAACTTATGAGAAGTTTTGGACTTAGATATTTTTGAAAAAAATCTCCCCTACGCACTCCTTGCATTCGTCCTCGTTGACATTCTTTAACACTTAAACAAAGTGTTTTCCTGACACATTCCTTGCACAGGTCTGCTCCAATATTTTCTCTCCACTGAACAACTGTGCACTCTTTTCACTTCAACTAAATAATTGTGCACTCCTTGCAGTTCCACTGTAAATTCACGTTATCTCTCCTGAGATTCTAAGTCTATCTCGACTCGGCCTATGCACTTGTTGCGGGCTCTATGCACTCCTTGCACCAGGAATCTTAGAAGATAAAACAAATTAAACTTACAGAAACATTCAAAGGTTTCCACACTTAACCATGAAAAACAATATCCATGCATAAAAGATACATGAACAGATAAAATACAGAGAGCATAAAGAAACATCACATGTGCTCAAATAATTCATATGAACACAACACCATACATTTGGAATCAAACCTCTGTACTTGCATCCATTCAGTAAAATATGTACATGGACTCATACAACTCTCTGCAACTCTTCATAAACTTCAACTGCTCTCTTAGTATCAATAATAATAACATTCAACACCCTCATTTGAGCATACAATACATATATTTATACATCGATGGGCTTCTTGAGCATTCCCTCCAGACTACCTTAGTGCTATCCTATCATAGTTATTACATTCATCTACTAAGGACTATTACATTGAATGGAAATTACATTAAGATATGAGTCGATACTCGGTATCTGTACAACCCTATTTGATAATTAAGACGATTACAATCTCAGTGGCCTTATTTGATGGCTCATGCCTAAAACATTTAAAATATTTAAATTACAATCCTTTCAAAATAGAATGGTGTGCCCCCCTTGGAATTCAAAAACAATTTGAAATCTACGCGTTGGGTGTTGAGTTGTCCTCCACCCGGCCTCTATAATTGCTGATAGTGATGCTCTTGCATCATACTCCTCTGGCCAAAAATCCGTGGACTCCTGTCCATGAACTCCTGCACTATTTTTGCATGCTTTTAAATGTCAGATTCATTTACCCAACTAACATCCTCTGCTGGGTGACCCTTCCACTTCACCAGGTACTCAAAATAAGTCTTTCTCTTGGTCTTCTTACCAATCCTCTTATCTATGATCTTATCCATCTGTGGATTTTCTTCTGTTGGCATCTGCTTCTCCCACTGAATCTCCTTCGGATAAACTGATCCTCCTATATCATACATTCTGTAAGGGTACATGTCTATAACATTGAATATGGGTGATATTCCCACATCCTCTGGAAGCTTAATCTCATAAGAATTTGCATAAAACTTTCTGAGGATCTTACATGGTCTTATTTTATTCATCTTCAATTTGTTATATGTTCCCCTTGGGAACCTCTCTTTACTCAAGTGTGCTAAAACCTTATCTCTAGCTTTGAAATGAACCTCTCTCCTTTTCTGATCAACTTGGATTTTATACTTCTGAATTCTCTCCTGCAACTGTCTCTTTATCTAATCATGAAGCTTCTACATCTCTGCAGTAAAGTCTTATGCTTCTGCACTCCTAAACTGTTGGAGTTACTTCAACACACAGCCATGATTTCTTTTTCCTAAGGTTTTTATTTGTTTATTAGTCATAATTAGTCATTATCCAGTCTCCTATATTTTAGGAGAGAATATTCCACCTGGAGAATATTCTCTTTCAGTTCACACTTCAATTTGACTAGTTGAGTTGAGTTTAGATGTTGCATTGGGATCATCACCATGTAACATTGGGATCATCACCATGCTAATTCGACCTTGCATTGGTATCATCACCAAAGTGGCGCATTAGCCTTGATTCCTTGAGTTAACTCCTCACTACTTTCTGTTCAGTCAGTTAACTGAAGACTAGTTGACTAGTTAACTCAACTAGGTGGCAATTCACTCCTATAACTGCTTGAGAGACTAGAATAGGTGGTAGTTCACTCCCGTAACTGTTGGTGTGTGTCCAGATCACTCTAGACCACCACTATGGAGACTTGGTTCACCTCAAGTCAAACTCATTGAGTTATACAGAGTATATCATGTGTAAATTATTCATTATTCACAACGGTTAATGAAAATTCTTCCATTCTTTCTCTCCTTCTTCTTATTTTTCCAATTCTCTCTGCAAATGTGTGTATCATTGTTTAGCTAGATCTATTCTATGCAGGTCAACAAATTTACATAAACTCATCATGTTTCAAATCCATTAACTCTGAAATTCCTCTCGGATGCATTCCATACACTATTGAAATGGAATTTTTCTAGTGCTTATGTTTGGAGAATCATTATAAGCAAAATCTGCTTGGGGAAGAATTTGATCCCACGGTTATGATGTTCAGTGACAAAACTCCTCAGAAAATTCCCCAAACTTTGATTTACCACCTCAGCTTTTCCATCTATCCAATAGTGATATGTTGAACTGAAAGACAAATTTGTCCCCAACCTTTTCCATAGGGTTCTCCAAAATTTTCCCATGAACTTGGTATCTTTGTCTAAAACTATGCTCTTTGGCAAGCCATGCAATCTCACAACTTCCTTGAAAAATAAATTGGTTATGTGCATAGAATCACTAGTTTTATGGCATGATATCAAGTGTGCCATCTTTGAAAATCTATCCACAACAACAAATATGGAATCACTCCCCCTCTGGGTTCTTGGAAATCCCAACAAAAAATCCATGCTTATGACATCCCATGGCCTGTTTGGAATAAACAATGGCTGGTATAGACCAATGTTCTGTTGCTTCCCTTTTGCATACTGGAAAACTCTACATTTGTCCACAAATTTCTTCACATCAGATCTCATACCTGGCCAATGGTATGAAGAACTCAGTTGCACATAAGTCTTGTCATGGACGAAATGTCCAGCCAATCCTCCACTGTGTTTTTCTTTCAACATGTTGTCTCTCATTGAGCATTTCTGAATACATAGTTGGCTTCCTTTGAAAAATAGTCCATATGAATTAGATACTCCATCCACTGGATTTTGTCCCTTAGCAAAGGGTTCTCACATGCTTCATAAGCCTCCTTAAAATCTGGATCTTCATGATACATTTCCTTAAGGTGTTCAAACCCTAAGGTCTCCACTTGAAATTTCTGCATAATCAGACATCTCCTGCTCAAAGCATCAACAAATTTGTTAGTGCTACCACTAATGTGCTTAATAACAAAAGTAAAATTCAGCATTAATTCTACCCATTTATCATGTCTTTGGTTCAATTTTTCCTGTCTAGTTCTGAATTGTAAATCTTGATTGTTACTGTACAAGACAAACTCCTTTGGAAAGAGATAATGCCTCCACTTTTTCAGATCTTGCATTACAACATAAAACTCCTTATCATATGAAGAATGTTTTCTCTTAGTGTCATTCAACCTCTCACTCAAATAAGCAGTAGGTTTATTTTCTTGGCTCAAGACTGCACCAATAGATGTTCCACTTGCATCACACCTCACTTGAAATATCTTCTTGAAAAATGGAAGAACTAGAATAGGATGTTCTGTTATCTTCTCCTCCAATGCTCTGAAGATTTTTTCAGCTTCTTCTCTCCAATTAAAAGACTTATGCTTTTTCTTTATGGTGTCCATCATAGGTGCACAAATGCTACTAAAATTCCTGTAAAAAACTTTCTAATCCACGGAAGCTTCTCACCTCAAATATGATTTTCGGAGAAGGCCATTCTTTGATTTTCCCCTACCTTCTCTGGATCCATCTTCAATTCATTTGAATATATCACAAAACCAAATTATATGAGTTATGTCTTCATGAAAGAACATTTCTTCATATTTATCAAAAATTTCTCCTGCTGCAACCTCCTCATCACTAATGTCAAGTTCCTTAAGTGTTATTCTTCAGTTTTACTGAAGACTAGGATATCATCCAAATACACAATTACAAACTTACCTATGAAGTCTTTGCGTACTTCATTCATCAATCTCATGAATGTGCTTGGGGAATTTGTTAATCCAAATGGCATAACAAGCCATTCATATAACCCTTCATTTGTCTTGAATGTTGTCTTCCATTCATCTCCTTCTCTCATTCTTATCTGATGATAGCCACTCTTCAAGTCTATCTTAGAAAAATAATTTGCTCCACTCAAGTAATCCATCAAATCACCCATTCTGGGTAAAGGGAATCTATACATGATGGCAATCTTATTGATGGCTCTAGAATCTGTGCACATTCTCCAGCCTCAATATTTCTTTGGACTAAACACAGTTGGTACTGCACATGGACTCAAACGTTCTCTGACCAAACCCTTATCCTAAAACTCTTGGACTTGATTCTCGACCTCTTCATTTTCTTGAGGTGTCAACCTATATGCTGCTTTGTTTGGAAAACTTGCTCCTAGAATAAGGTCAATGTGATGATTGATACTCCTAATGGGTGGCAAAGAGAGAGGTAACTCATCCACCACAATCTCAACAAAATTATCCAACAGTTTCTGAATTTCTACAGGAAGATCATCCACATAAGTACTTGTAAGGATGAATCTGGGCTTCCTCACCACAACAAAATGGATCTCATGTTCCTTCTTGACTTCATTCAAGAGTTCATTTCCACTCATGAGAAGTATGCTTGGGATAGCTTCCTCTTTTACTTTCTCATCCTCCATTGTCAACAACATATGTGTACAACCATTCCTCTCAAGGGTGTAAGTATTTTTTCGCCCATCATGTATGACATTTCTGTCAAATTGCCATGGTCTTCTCAATAGAAAATGACAAATGTCCATGGGTATTACATCACACAAAATATCATATTTATAACCTCCTAGATTAAACTCAACATTGTACTGTCGAATTACCATGACTTGGTGTCCCTTCTACAACCACGATACCTTGTGTGGGTTCAGATGTGCAGTTGTCTCCAACTCCAGATTTTCCACCATTTATGTGGATACTAAATTATCTGTGCTCCCACTGTCTATGATTACTTTGCATACCCTGTCCTTGGTCTTGCAAGCAGCCCTGAACAAATTGTTCCTATGAATTGGCTCTTTTTCTTCTTTCTTTAGCTTTAAGAGAACTTTCCTCATCATGAGGGATTTCCCATCTTTTGTTGCTTCTGCCTCCACATTCCTTCTTTAAGATATCTTCTTCTCTTACAAAGCTTAATTATGGCTCTGATACCACTTGATGCAGACCCCACCCTCTACCAGGGTCCTTGCGACCTCCTGGTCTAGGATCGTTATAGTTGGTAGATGAAATTAGCTCACGAGATCCTTTTGAGCCCAAAAATATCAATACATAGGTCCTAAGAACTTCTTTCCAAATGTAAATTTTCGTTTATGGGAGTCCCCGAGTGCTGGAAAAGCCTCCCCGGAGACCAAGGGCCAAAGATTCTTCCTCTGAAAGTTTCAGGACTTTGAGACTTTTCTATCCTCTTATCCCCCAACACAAATTCCGCGAACTGCTGAACACCGAACGGTGAGATGAACGGTCTTCAACAACTGTTGAGATTGACGACTCAAATTACGCTTTTTGGGCTTCGACGATTTTTTATCGCACCAACACACACACAACACCCACGAATTATCGATCATCTAAAAGGGGCAGATCTGATAGCTCTTATTCTTCCCCCAGATCAACGACTCTCATCCTTTTTCACACTTCAAGCTTCGACGATTTCTTCACAACGCCTTTTCCACAAATCTCTCGGATCGCCAAAAAGGTAATTTCGTCGAGTCTCAGATCGATGGCCCACAATGCTTAGACTGATGGATTCTCCAGATCAATTCCCTTTGGGCTTCGACGATTTCCATTGGTCATCAAACAACATGAATTCTCATATCTTCCGACATCAAAACAACGAACGATTATACTTCCTCCATGTGTCCCCTATTAGTTGGAGGATGAAAATAAACCTATCAGTTGGAGGATGAAATACCATATTTTTCCTTGTTATTTTGGCCTTAATTGAGCTTCATCTCCCCCCTACTCATATACAAGGAGGGATAAAACCCTAATAATTACTCCCCCACAATGTCTTAGGGAGTGATAGTCCCCTATTCATCACCCTGTGCTCAGTTATGGGGGGGCAATGAAGTTGTTGCAACCATCATGCCTTGTTTTGTGAGGTGGTTTCTGAGAGTTCTCATTTGGTTAAGGGATTGGTTCGAGCTATCTCCTATTCAAGGAAAGTTCAATATTGTTGGTTGAGACAAATCCTCCTTTGACCACATCCTCTCCTCAAAACTATCATATGGTTGTGATGCTTCCAAGCATATATAATGAAGGCCATGCTTGAGTGAAAGGGGGGAATAAATTCAGAGTATCATACTTTTGATCTTGAGACATTCAAGAGAGGAGGAGAATTGAGAGCATCATACTTATGACTATGTGAGATCCAAGGGGATGGAAAGGAGTGCTTGGAGGAGCTGATGCAATGTCAAAATTGAGATTGTAAGTGCTTCCATTTTGTTGGTTTTCCATTAATACATAACTTGGTCTATTCCTCTCATGTATATGCGTTCAAGTATATGCATGTCTATTATTGTTAAACTCATCATAGATAGATATATTTTTACTTAACAATATAGTGTGGAAGAAGGAGGTTTCTCTTTGTTCTTTGCAGGTCTACCTAGGAGCTTGGACATCAAGATCAAAGGCTGGAGTAGCGAGGACAACTGACGAAAAAAGGTAAGTCGTCCATCCCTTTATTCTAATTCTAATTGTTGAAATAGGTCTAGGGGGGAAGTATTTCACCATTTTTTTTCTTTTGTCTTGGATCAAAGAGGGGTCTTGATCCAAGAGGGGTTTCACCTGTTTGCAGGGGGAACTTTACCACAACAAAAAGTTGGTGACTTCGTTGGGGAATTTCTCTTTAGTATTTCCTTTGTATTTTCTATCCTTTTGAGTCTTTATTGATGCTTGATATTCTTAATTTTCATTGTTCTTATTTGATCGTTCCCCTTCCCATATCATCATTGGGAAGTTATCTAAGCAAAACACATGAACCTATCTCATATCTGGGAAAATTTTGAGTTTTTTAACCACTTCACAAGCTTCATCACCCCCCTATAAAGGAGTACATAGTGATGAAACCCTGATTATCCCTCCATGTTAGTGTATTTAGGAGCGATAATACCCTAATCATCACCCCGTCTGCATGGTTATAGGGAGGATAGTCCTTATTCTGGGTGAATTTGGATTCTTTTTTGCCTCCTTTGTCTCTGTGTTTGTCTTAGAACTTTACATTAGAATCCTCCATGCTTGATTGTGGCTATGCTTGATTGATTTTTTGTTATTATCACATGTTTTTTGCCTTTTTTGAGTTTTCATTTCCTTCAAATTGAGAAATGGTAATGATTCCCTAGACTAACTTGATCCTCTAGGTCATTCCATTTCATCGGTTGTTTGATCCTCATTAGTTGTAGCTTTTAAAACCATGGGTGATTTTAGGGGCGAAATTTCACTCAGGGGCGAAATTAAAGGGGTTCCGAATTTTTATTGGGCGATTTTTTTATATTGGAGTGGTTTTTTTAAACTTTTATTTTTCGTCCCTAATTTATTTAAAAAAAAAATAGTATAGAGGGTTAGCCCAGGTTTTTATGAGGGAGAGAATAAAAAAAATGTATTTCGCTCCTGCATTTTGGAGCTCCAAGCTTCGATTCGCCCCATTTCCAGAAATACAGAAATTTTGGGTAGCGAATTCGCCCTCACATTGGGTATAAATCATGGTTTACGGTTTAATCTGATCCAGTTTTGTGGTATGGGAAACTACACTTTTCTATTCGCCTGATTTCCAAAGAATAAGGGGATTTCTGTTAGTGATTTCACCCTCCCATCTGCTATAAATCACGTACTATTTCTTTGTCAACAAGCACAACGTTTGGAGGGTATTAGAAAGACAAAGAAATGATCAATTATCAATAACACAATTTTTGAATATTTGGCACAACATTTGGATATCCAGAATCCATAGGAAAGCACGGTACACTATTTCGACGAAATTGTAACTTCATATTTCTTTGAGAAATTGTTTATTGTGGTTGTAAGTAATGTAAAATACTTCATGGGTTCATTTTTTTCAGGGCCTAATTTCATTCACCTAAAAACATAGTAGAAGAGCATAATTAAATTCAAATACCCACAAGAAAATTGAACTTTTCTTTTGAATTCCAGTATAAACCCGAGTATTTGAATTGTAAGGACATATAGTGAAAATATGTGTACTTGTGTTGTCTTCCTGTGTAATATTCATGTGGGTTATCAGAATCAATGCATGGGTGATTAATGATCACATCATGGAGAAAAGAGAATTACATCGGATAAATAACATGGTTATTGGGAAAATCCTGCCCTTAAAAATCCAAAAAGAGAAACATATGAGCCCGCACAGCAAGATGAAGCGACTTAACATCTCGATGGAAAACACAAACTTTTATTCTCACAAGCAAGGCCAACTTATTCTTAAATATCCTTAAATATCCTAGGCCAAAATGGGAGGGGTCCTGCTGAAAAGTGAATTTACATAGACTGTTCCATAAAAAATCAATTGCAATCAGTGGGACTGTTTGCCACAAGGAGTTACAATTATTCCTAATCATCCAAATGTGTCCCATAAGAGGACATTTCCACAAAATAACAGTAGTGAAAAGGAAGTGAAATTTAGCTTGGAACCATGTCCAAAACATTTTGGCAAATCGACATCTCCAAAAAGAATGTTCAATCATTTCATCCTTGCCACATAGAACACAAGCAACATATGTCACACCGAGTTTATGAAGCCTACTCCATTTTCATAACATGTGGCGTGAGATAAAGGAGATTGATTCAAGCATCCCATATTTTGTGCCTAATTTCCCATCTATCAATCATTTGGATATTATCTACCTTTGGCAACAATTGGGGGAGAAGATGGCTACCCTACAGGCTAAGTTGGACACTGAGAAGTCACATGATAATATAAAAATGTGAGAGATTATAGAGAAAGTTAACTTTTTACTCAAAGAAGAAAAATCTATACAATGAGAATTTCTAGAAGGATACTATAAAGAATTAGCTCATTTATCCTACAATATAGGATTGGATGGGTTTGCTTCAGCACTAGGAAAAACCCATTGAGGAATTAAGAGAGAGATTAAATAACCGAACAATGAGGCTCGAGCACTCAATAATCCTTTGGAGAAGAGAGATAATTTTTAGGAGATTTAGGTTGTGGATAATAAAATCACTGAGCTACATGATGCAACCTTAGTAGATAGAAATGCTCTCTAAGAGTTTAGACCAGGCTACGCAAGACACTTAGATTTGTAGTAGTTGGAAGAATTTGTAGATACAAAATGGGAAGAAATAATGTATATGCAACTAGTAGAACTAGATTAAGAGAAAGGATCAATATTTCATTGTTGGTGTTTCAATTGTGTTAAGTGGACCAAGTAGTTAGATGCATTCAAGAAATTTTTGGCTCATGCTCTTACCTTTATTCAAGAATTTGCCTCTTCATTTCAAGGGGAATTAGAAGATCAGTTAACATCAAAGCAATAGAATTGACTCAAGGGTGATTCAATGGGTGTGCTAGAGGCTTGTTGGCCTTCACTTGCTTTGGGATTTTTGTGCAAGAAATAAGAATGATGGGAATTGTGATATTTGGATAGCTTTGACCATTTCAAATGGACCCTCAACTTTAGCTAAAGAATAACTGGGAAAAAACGTTTTTGCAGGTTAAGTTGGGTAGTATTTATTATGTAAGCATAGTGTTGTGAAAGACAACCATTGTTAGTTAAGCCCAAAATTGGCATGTTAGGGATACCTTGAAACGCCTTGTCAAATGAAAAGAAAAGGGATGGATCCTAGTTTGGTCATTGTTATAGTCAAACTTATACAACATATAAACATAATTCCCAACAAAAATTCAATGACTTTATTAAATAGCCCTCTTCATTGCATCTTGCTTCAAAATAAAATTATCATCCCACTATGTTTACTAATGCATGCTCAACATCTCCTGAAGCTTAATCTACCTGCATCAACTAAGGGGTATTTTTGCCTATACCTAGCTTATACTGCAAATCATTGTTGTTGTTTCCATTACATAATCCTTTGCATTTAAATCAGATGGAAACTCATTACAGAGACCTTTCTGCAAGATTTACAACATTTTCTAGTCTCTTTGGGTCTTATAGGACTTCCTTAGCTTGCTTTTGAAAACCATTGACATTCTTCACAGTCCTTCAAAGTGAAGTGTGACATAGTTTCCTAAATATTCAGACATATTCTCAACACCAACTGTTACAAATCCATTATGAATCCAGTAAGGCACAATGTTGTCATTACAAGTAGTAGATCTCTAAGCTATCTCATTTTCATGATGGAAAATATAAGATCCACCCCTCCACCATGAACATAAAAAACAGTAACCCAAATGTGCAACACTCATTGTATTGTAGTCAATATTCCATCCTGGCTCATCAACTACTATTATTTTCTTTTCTGAATCTTCCTGGCGAATTCTAGACTTGCCTAAAATGTTGCTTACTATCATCTCCATTTTCTCAGGCTTCAATCCACCAGTTTCCAAGTGATCATGGAAAATGAGATCATCTACAGAAAAACCCATACTTGATTGTAAACAACTGATTATAGATGAACTGCTTAGCTCTTTTGATGCAAAATTTGACTCTGCAACAACTTGAATATTGGCCTTTTATGAAACATAAAAAGGACTTGCTTGCAGTGGAGAGATATTTACTATACATAGAAGTGTAATATGTGTATTTTTCTCCAATGTCCAACCATCAGGAAACACATCCTTCTCTTTGCTATTTTTACCTTTCAGAGTGGAGATTTCAACTACATAATTTTCATGAGAAGGTATTTGAGACCTTTCGCATGCACAATTAACATAAGAAGAAACACATTTATTACATCCATCCCCATAGTCTAAATATTCCACACTAGTGTAGTTGTCCCTGGAAAATGTCACTGGCATGGTCGCTTCTATCAAGTTGTCCACAAAATCATCCATCCTTCTGCATGAAGATTGTAACATTACATCCAAACAATTAGTACAATTGGAGATGTTTAAATCAAGTCCATTGTTTCTTTCACAATCCCTTGCTGGAACTTCAAAGTTGTTTTCTTTCTGATAAGCGGAAAGAATACCAGTTTTGTTGTCTCTCTCATAATATTTTTCTAGAATTTTCATGATACCACTGATTTTATTTGAAAACAAACCTTCACTGATCCACTTCTCTGAGGTAGAACCAATTTCATGTTTTTCAGCACTTTGATCCCAAAAAAGAGAGCGACAGAGATGTTTTTCTTCCACCTTTGATGAATGTAAACCAAACAAATCCTCCAACAAGCCTTTGTCATCTTCTTTGATATGAGCCAATCCATCAGAAATAAATATCTCTTGTCTCTCATTAACGGTAGCTTCGGTAAGTGATTTTGTACCAATATTAAACTCATCATCATTATCTATTTTTTCATTAGCAACAAATTTTCTAGATAAAGAAATATACATGTCAATAATTCCACCATTATTCAGATTCATAAGGGATGATATGTTATTACCTATGACAGGGATCTCGTGACTTAAAGGAGATAACATTGTTTCTCTGAGATTAAAGAGATGTTTCCTATGTCATATTTATTATGGTTTATTATTTTTATCTATCAATATCTTAGTAATGTATTT
This sequence comes from Picea engelmannii, assembly GCA_009831015.1. Lineage (NCBI taxonomy): Eukaryota > Viridiplantae > Streptophyta > Pinopsida > Pinales > Pinaceae > Picea > Picea engelmannii. Next base: position 2,376,028 of record ML778552.1, read on the forward strand.
ATTTTTATCTTGACAAAATTATATCTACTATGATGCCAAATGTGATAACGTAGATTGATAGATTATACTACCATTTTGAATATTAATGTAGTAATAGAAATGGAGGAAATTGAAATTTTATTTATACTTTTAAATGAGGCATGTTACAGTTGGACTGTTAGTTTCATTGATATCTATGGTTGCGATATCACTTTCTATAAGATTGAAATCATTCAAGGTAGTTTTATTTTCCTAGGTAGCTTCTATTTCAACCATTCACACATCATATTTCTTAGCATTGTCTAGTCAAATTCCTTGTCGGCACACTAGTTGTTAATTCTTCAGATTGCTTTAATTTGGGTCGAGGGAATAATCTAGCCCGAGTGTTGTCATGATTCGAGGTATTCATGATTGAAAATTGCTTTGTTTGTTGCAAGGCAGATCTTCCATCATAGGATTTTAGGTAGAGATACCCAAGTTTTTCTGAGCAGTGGTTGATTAATAAAGGTGGCAGGGTATTTCTTATGCCAAATTAGGTACATATCCCTCCAGTCCTTCAACATTTATATGGAATTATCCTATCTCTACAAATGCTATCTTCCAAATATGAGAAGTACAATCTATATGCAAGAGTGTACAATGAGAACCTAATTTAACAGAGTATTACAGTTTCAAATTGTGAAGAGACAATGTAATCAAGCCAAGCCATAAAGTGATAAATAAGTTGCATTTGTTGTTCACATCATACTCAACACGATTGGGTTTTTTTAGTTAAGCAGAACCAAAAGGGCCAAAGGATAAATGTTGTTGTGTAGAAAAAATGCAAGGGTGGATCTTGATTGAATGTTTGCATTGACTGATTCAGGAGACATCAAGTCATCTATCCCATCAGCCCAAAAGGAATTGTCATAGATCCATGCATTGTGAGAGATTACATCGCTAGTCTAGACAAATTGTCGTAGATTCATATTGTGTTTGTGAATAGAATTGATAAGAAATATTCTACAACAGTTTCAACTGGATACTTTGCAAAATGTAGAAATGTTACCTCAACATTACTTTAGAAATATCGTGATACGGTAGCAGAGGAAAACAAGCACAAACATAATATTAACCTTGTAATAGATCCTTCAAAAGTAATTGCAAAGAAGCTAATGATTATCAACAGAAGGACATATGTGGGAGATCTAGATAAGGCACTGCTATTGTCTCTGGAAGACGGTGTCAATGTTCTTTCCTTTTGTGAAATACATTGTGATATTAGCATAAAATGTGCTTCACTAGAGATTGCTATCAACGGGTTTAAGTGATGATCCTATAGATATTCCAGTCAAGATCCTTGTTGATATTCAGTGCAGAATCATGAACATCCTCAATCTTGACCTTACCATTGCCACTGAATTGGCCTTGAACAACCAGTAAAAGCATGTAGCCTATGAGGAGTTTATTGGCAACAAGGTTTCAGAAGCATGCTAACAATAGGGTGATTTATTATGAGATTATTGCAAGGGTTTTTGTGATGAAATAAGCATTTCTTGAGGCCCATTCCCAGTGGCAGCAGTGCACACTCCTTGAGCTATTACTTCACATTTGACTCATGACAGGGTGGAACCTCCAAGGAGAAGCCAAATTTTTTTATCACACACACACAAGGGTGTTGCATGGAAATAATTAAACAATAGAGGGTGAAATATTGAGGCTTGTTTTATGCTATAATGGGCAGTAGAAGGGGAACCACCCTTTAGGTTATTTTTGGATAGGATTTATATAATAGAAAGGGCCCACTCAAGGGGATATGATAAATGTTATCCAACACAAATCACTGGTGGTTAGTGGTGCACCTTACAGGGAACCACATTGTTTATTTTTGGTAGCTTATGAGGGTGCATTGAGTTGGTATCTACTATCTTATTTTGAGGCTCATTTCACATTAAAACATTCAATAGTCATAAATTTCAACATTAAAGGGACTATGTCCTATTCTGGGGAAGCATGAGAGCCCACTCCCTTATTTCTATGTTAAGACCGATCCATGCATACAATAAGAGTGTTTTTGTGAAGAATAAAACTTGCACATTGAGAGTCACATAATTCCACTTTTGGATCCTTTAGGACAATGCATAGAGGAGTTACATGTTCCATCCTTGAGGAGTTAGTGTCATCCATTCCAGGAATACATGAGGGGTTTTATTCAGTAGTTACCAACAACAAAAGAGTGTTGTCCTTCATTATACTTCTCAAGTTTAAGAGCAATGATTTATGTTAGTGTCAGTCAAAGTTTCCCAGTCACCAATGATCAAATATATATGCTCTTCCTAGGTTTGTTACGGTCTTTTTCAATTTTTTATCGTTTCATTGAGTCTTCAAAATAAAAATTTGATCGTTGGTTAGTTGGTCTAGGTTTGTTACTACTCGCAAAATTTCATGTCCTAGTCATCATCATCATTTAAATTTGATGTGTTATCACTCAAAAGAGTCGTCATCATCATTTCAGTCCCATCATCATGATTCTCATTCATCTCAGTGTCACCATTAGGTCACTAGGGTCGTGGTCATCATATTGTGTCATTTCACTCATAAAACTACTAAAGGCAGGAGTAGTAAAAGGAAATCTCTTTCAAGTTTGGTTTAAGTCATAAAGTGTTTCAAGATTGATGTAATTTGTTCTAAAAAGTTTCAAAGTTGTTTCAAATGTTCCTATGCTACTCACGTTCAAAAGCAATGGTGAAATTGGTGGGCCACCCCACCATTTTGAAAAAGTGACATTTAAAATCTACATAGACCATTTCAAGAGAATTCTCTCAAATAAGAGCTCCCACATCTTCATCAATCATCTCTCCTAATTTTCAGAGCAAATTGCCTCGAAAAAGAGCAAACCCTAGCAATTCGTTGCTCATTCCAGCATTTTCGCTACGCTTTCAACAAGTTCGTTGTGTTTTTCCCTTTTGCACTCCTTCCCCTCACTCATTTCTTGAGATTCCACTTTCCCTTACTCTCTAACATTACCCCATACCCCAATAAATTTTCTCAAGAATTTAGGAAACCCCTAACCCATCATTCCACTTCATTTTCCAAAAATCTTTGAAGGCACATTTTCCATAAATGACCTTTTTAGTCACCTATTTGCAGAGCATATTTTGTCCCATCAGAGATGAATATTGAGAAAATGGAGGAGGTTTTTGTTCATAAGAGGAAAAATTACAATAACATATCTCACGTTTTAGACATGTATTACAGGGTGAGAGATACATTCACATCTTCACAACCTATTTTTCTGATTGTGCAACGTCCAGTTTTAGACATCATTTTGCAGAGAATATTGCGAACAAATGGGAAATTAGTTTTGAAAACTGGAAGAGGTTTTTGTTAAAAACATACCAAATAACAAAAACTGCTCTCAGTTTTCTAAAATGTCTTATGGTTGGAGAGATATTGTGCCATATTTGAGACCAATTTGTGCAGAAAACCCAGAAGTTTTGACAATTTCTGAAACTGTCATACAACAAAAAACGTAGCGTAGGGAACACTATGGTTTTATGGAGGATTCCAAATGACAAATGGTTTGTATTTTAAAAATCTTCATGACTTGTACATCACTTTTGACTATCCGGAGGCAAATGTTGGTCAACTCTAGCATGCATGAAGAGCAAAAAACCACTTGAAAATGACCTTTTTGCCACATTTTGGAGCAGCACGCTACGCTTTATGAGTACTTTTGGGAGAAGACGAGTTTGAAGGGCCATATCATGTCAATTTTCAGACTCTACATGACTTGTACATCACTTTTGATTATCTAGAGGCAAATTTTGGTCAACTCTAGCATGCATGAAGAGAAAAAACCCACTTGAAAATGACCTTTCTGCAACATTTTGGAGCAACACACTACGCTTTTTGATTACTTTTGGGAGACTACGAGTTTGAAGGGCCAGATAATGTCAAATGTTTCAAGGATATGATTTTTTGTTGTATCAAGTGCCTTTTATTTTCTCTTGAGTACATTAAAGAAATTTTTTCCTATCTATTCAAATCCAATCAGAAATGCAAAACAATACACAAGTCCCCTTTGATAGTTTTACCTCATCCTAGAAAAAATGAAAATGTATCTTTTGATTGTGAAAGAAACTCCAAACCAGATCCATATGACAATCATAGTCCAACTGAGATAGTTTCTTCACAAAAAATAGTCATGTCTGTTGCCCGATATGCTCCATTAAAACTGTTAGCCCCTTTGCATGAGTTACCACAAAATTATGCTCAGAAACTGCCCAAATTTGATACTACAAGTACGACCACAACCACACAACATGTCAGTAGAGTTGTTGATTTTATGGATTTGGAGGAAGTTGATTATGAGGATGTCAAATTGAGGTTTTTTTCTCAAAGCCTCATGGTAGAAGTCAAGACATGGAACAAAGGTTTAGCAGCAGGAAGCATCTCCTCTTTACAACAATTTGAACATATTTTCATTGAGAGATGGGAGTTCAAGGTGAACCCTTTCCATATCATGGATGAGTACAAGAATCTAAAGAGGCAGCCTGCTGAGACATTCCAAGACTTCACAAACAAGTTTAACAGATTTTACAATGCTATACCTTCAGATATTAAACCTCCGCAAGGTTTGGCTATGATTAACTTTTCAGATGGTTTTGAGGACGAGATTTCTTATCAACTTAGAGAGAGAAACCCCACCACTTTGGAGGCCATGCAAAAAACTGTGGTTGATGTTGAAATGAATCTGTCGATAAAAAGGAATAGAACAGAAACTGAAAGTAACGGAGCAATGAAAGAGGACAGTCCCCCATTGTCGGACTGTAAGTTGGACATAATACTTAAAACTATGGAAAGGTTAATGCAAACATTGTCCTTGCAAGATGAACCCGTTGTTAGAAGGAAACAAAGAAATCCCCCTTTTCAAGAACAATTGGCGAAAGGAGAAGAGGTTGATTATTTGTCTCATCATGATATGTACACTGATTATTTCATTTTTTCATTTAAGGATAGTCTTGAAAAGAAATCACCATTATGCACTCAACAAGAGGAGCTTACACCTGTGGTTTATGACAGAAAGGACAAGTTTGATTAAAGTTATGAATTAGGTGAGCATTTATACAGCTTGGACAACGAACATGAAGAGGGTGATGAAATTGCTGAAGGTAACTCCTTGCCTTTATGTTACGCTACATTTGAATTTATAAAGAAAAACTATAAATTCACCAAAGCAAAGAAGCAACTTGACACTAATTTAAAATGGCAGCAACCTCTTATTGTATGTGATATTCCTATTTTTTGTGGTATGAAGGACTCACACAATTTGAAAACACAGTCATTGATTCAAGAGCCTGTAGTTACCTCAGAGTTGCAACGACCTTCTTTGGTTTTAAATGATCCAATATCTGATTATTTGGATGAGTTTTGCAATCCTAGAGGTTCTCCTTTGGCTATTTGTGAGCCTGAAAACATGGGCGAGGAAGATTTAGTTCGACAAACATCATTTTTGTTTTGTTCATCAAAAGTTTCGTTACATTCATCACAAAGGTCACAGAAAGTCTTGCATCCTTATCATGACAGTTTTAAGTTGCAGCTTCAAGAAAACACGAATGTTGGGAAAGTTTTAAAATCAGGATATGAAAATCACCTAGAGCAGAGCAGTAATATGTTAGATGGGATGGAAATCAACGTGCATTCTTATGAAGATCCTTTTGCATCATTCCTGAGGTCAGCTGGTGGGCTTATGATCTGCAATTTCATTAAGATTCAATCTGTTCACAAGTTTTTATGGGAGTTTCCTTTCATAAGTTTTCCCTTCTGGCTCATGAGCAAGCACTTGTGGAGAATTCAATTAGCAGAAAAAATCCTTACATGGTTGCATTGGCTGTTCCATTTCACTTGATCAGGTGATGTACAGATCAATTAGAGTAGGTGTGATGAATAAGATCAATGCTGAGCATCTTCTTCAGTAGTATCTTCAAGTAAAGTTTGCAATTGATAGTGTACAGTTCAGTTTTCAGTTTGATTTGATGTTGGTTTGAGGTTTGCAGTTGTTTATGACTCCATGCCCAACAAATAAGGCATTGGTCTATGAGTTCAGAGATCTGGTGTTCTTGACACCTCCTATGGAGCTATCTTCCCCATTTGGAGCCAGTGTTAGTGTCAGTCAATTTTTTCATGTCACCAATGATCAAATATATATGCTCTGCCTAGGTTTGTTAGTCTTTTTCAAATTTTTATCGTTTCATTGAGTCTTCAAAATAAAAATTTGATCACTGGTTAGTTGGTCTAGGTCTGTTACTACTCCTTGAAAAATTTCATGTCCCAGTCATCATAATCATTTAAATTTGTTGTGTGATCACTCAAAAGAGTCATCATCATCATTTCAGTCCCATCACAATGATTCTCATTCATCTCAGTATCACCATTAGGTCACTAGGGTCATGGTCATCATATTGTGTCATTTCACTCATAAAACTACTAAAGGCATGAGTAGTAAAAGGAATTCTCTCTCAAGTTTGGCTTTAAGTCAGAAAGTGTTTCAAGATTTATGTAATTAGTTCTAAAAAGTTTCAAAGTTGTTTCAAATGTTCCTAAGCTACTCAAGTTCAAAAGAAATGGTGAAATTGGTGGGCCACCCCACCATTTTGAAAAAGTGACATTTAAAAGCTACAAATACCATTTCAAGAGCATTCTCTCACTCACTTAGCTCAAAGAATATATCCCACATATTCAACAATCATCTCTCCTCATTTTCAAAGCAAATTGCCTCAAAAAAGAGCAAAACCTAGCAATTCGCTGCGCATTCTAGCATTTTCGCTGCGCTTTCAACAAGTTCGTTGTGTTTTTCCATTTTTCACTCCTTCCCCTCACTCATTTACTAATATTCCACTTTCCCTTACTCCCTAAAATTACCCCCTACCCCCATAATTTTTCTTAAGAATTTAGGAAACCCCTAACCCATCATTCCACTTCATTTTCCAAAAATATTTGAAGGCACATTTTCCAGAAATGACCTTTTCAGTCACCTATTTGCAGAGAATATTGTGGCTCATCAGAGATGAATATTGAGAAACTGGAGGAGGTTTTTGTTCATAAGAGGACAAAGTATAATAACCTATCTCACTTTTTTCACAGGTGTTACAGGGTAAGATATACATTCACATATTCATAGCCTAGTTTTCTGATTGTATAAAGTCCTGTTTTAGACATCTTTTTGCAGAGAATATTGTGAACACATGGGAAAGTAGTTTTTAAAACTAGAGGAGGTTTTTGTTCAAAACATACCAAATAACAAAAAAATATCATAGTTTTGTAAAATGTCTTAAGGTTGGAGAGATATTGTGCCATTTTTGAGACCAATTTGTGCTGAAAACCTAGAATTTTTGGCAATTTATGAAATTGTCATACAACAGAAAACATAGAGTGGGGCACGCTACACTTTTGATGGAGGATTCCAAATGACAAATGGTTTGTATTTTAAGACTCCTCATGACTTTGAAATCACTTTGGACTATCCGAAGGAAAATTGTGGTCAACTCTAGCATGCGTGAAGAGCAAAAAACCACTTGAAAATGACCTTTCTGCCACATTTTGGAGCAGCACACTACGCTTTCTGAGTACTTTTGGGAGAAGATGAGTTTAAAGAGCCAAATCATGTCAATTTTGCTGCTTAAGCATTTCATCATTTAGTAGACATCCCCATATTTCCAAAAAACTTTTCAGATCTGTATTTGGACCTCGGGAAGGCCTCCAAAACTCCATTTTTCCTAGCACGCTATGCTTTCTATCAGTTTCACCACGCTTTGTCCTGGAAGTGGTTTTTTCAGCAATTTTTTGCCAGATTCGACTTCTATGATGTAAAATGTTACTTTTTGATGTGGTAATGATGTAATAGGGTGTAAATGAGTCAATTATAGTGATTTTGAGGTAGATTCATGCTTGGACATCAATTTTTGGTCAAATGTATTGGTTGAGGAAAAATGGGGATTGATTGTAACCTCCCTAGATTCTTGTTTTTGTTGGAGAGAATCATGTTTTCAGTTCCACTAGTCATGGATTCGATCCCTGAGAGAGGGGAGAGTTGTTTTGGTCTATATGTATCATGTATTTTGTCATTTTGAGGGTTGGACTTTGGAGACAAATCACTTGTAGCTAGTGTTTCACCATTTTTAATCAAAGGAGGAGTTGCAACTATTATCTAGGAATTCATGTGCAGTGAGTTTTTGATGATGTATTTTATCTGTTATAGTTTTATATGAATGATATACATGTCTCCTTACCATATCTTCTTTCTTCAGTGATTTTTCTTAAAGGTTATATGCATAATTCTTTCCATGAAATCTCTGTTTTGTTGGGAATGCCATTTTGTGTAATTTTCCTTCTTGATTAATGAATTCATGGTGCACATGCTCATTAATACCTTCTTACTCTTTCAAACCCTATACTACACCTACAAAAACCTACAACCATCACAAAATCATTTCTACCTTGCTCCTCTATATATTCGTTGTTGTAACCCTTTGATACTCTGACCTTGCTTTGGTGATTACTTCTCTGATCCAGCATTATACCTGCAAACATTCAAAACCTATTGTGCTAAATACCTAGCCTAATATATTTTCCCTTCTCTAGTCACCTTTTTGACTGTGATAATTGAGAGAGCCCTCTCTGGTTTGGTAGGTCTAGATACCAATTCCAAACATTGGTTTGAGGTTACCTCTATTGGTCTCCTTTTCAACCTTGGGAGAATTGGTGGAGTGATAACAATTCCAACAAGAGGGTGCTCCATTTGTGGAATTTATAGAATTTAACGATGAGGAAATTTATGGAGTGGGCTTGGATTTCCTTTAGAAATCTCAATCACATGTGAAAACTCTCCATATTTCATTATGCGTAACGCTATCTCTAAAGGATGAGAAAGTAGTTTAAGGCTTCTAATCAGAGCTTGACAGAAGTGGTGGTGAGGATCAAAACATATGAAATTTGTGGTGAAATGTCATCAAAATTGATAGAGGGATATGCAAGAGTGTACAATGAGAACCTTGACAAACACAACCCCTGATGCTTGCAACATTGTCTAGAGGATGGAAAAATTATGGATTTTTTTTCAAATATGTAAAATGAGTATATTATAGTTTAACAAATAAAATTTCCTATTATTATATATGGTTTTATACTTTATCGAAAAATTCACAAAGACTTTACAAGTTTTTATAATTAAGTGAAAGATTCGCCAAGATTTTACAAGATTTTATAATTCAGTGAAATAATCGCCAAGATTTTACAAGATTATATAATCGACTAAAAGATTCGCCAAAAAATTATATATATATATATATATATATATATATATTATTGATAAAATAGCCTTCAATTTTTCCTATGTATCATGGGGATTCGCCCAATTATTATACATATAAATTTAGGGGGGGTTCTTAAAATAACCATTATTTAAAACTTCTGTCTCTTTGATTCCAAAACCTTCTAAGTGTTTTGCTTGATTGATTTGGGATCCTTTTCTTTGATTTGAAGGTTTCTTGTGTTGCATTAAGCCTTGTTTTTCGAGTCTCCCATTCTTCTCTTCTTGGAAAACTTATGCTCTCTTGAGCATACTCTTGAGCTCTTTTGGACTTGTTGCAACTTGGCATTAATATTTTATTTTTTTGCTATTTGAACTTTGAGGTTTCAAACAATGATTTTCATTTACTTTGCATGTTTGATTTCTTGTTGAAAGTGTCCTTGTGTTTGGATTCTTTCAGCCTAGTTGAGTGCTTACTTTCTTCATCTTCTTGAGCTTTTGGGTTCTTTGCAAGTGTCATTGAGTCCTTCCTTTTTTTATGGAAATCGAAAGCCAATAAGAGCGTATTTTTAGTTTTCAAGAAATTTGAAGAGAAGAAAAAAAAAATTGCATTCTTCTTTTATAGGTGGAGTTTTGGGTATTCACTTATGTTAAAGAGATTTTTTCCTTTCCTCAAATAGAATTCATTGAAATAATTTTTTTGCATTGCTTTCTTTCTACATGGTTTTGGAGTCAATTCATTAATACCATCAATTTCATCTTCGTATTCCATATTGAGTAACAAACAATCATTAAAAGGAACACGGTACATAATCTAAAATCAACTAAACTTTGTTTGCTTTGATAGAAAACCAACAAGTCTAGGATTTTAGGACCTTGATAGTAGGATGGAGAGTTAACTCTTCAAGGATTTTAGACGAGATTGTAGAATACTAGAGAGAGACAAATATAGTAGTAGCAATTAACATTAGTCGGTAAATCTCATTTAACAGAGGATCCAAACATGAGGTCAAGTGAAGTGATCGATTGATATTTACCCTCCTCTGTTCTCCTTGTTGGACAATTGCAAGTTTGGGGCTTTGAAGAATGGAAATTCCCCAGGGTGACACCACTTATTCTTAATTTTTGGGTCACATATTTATGTCCGGTATTCCCAGTCCCATTTTGTAGTCTTGATTTTCGACTATACCCCCCTCCCCCCCAACTATTTGTTGTAAATTGATAAACATAGTAACCTCTCCTAGGATTACACACAGGTGACTGCAAAGGGGGTTTCTTATACACAGAAGGTTCATTGTGGTACCTGCAACAAACATTCAATATCTGCTTCAATGGACCGAGAGGTTATTTTCCCATGAGATCTTACTTGCACCTTGGAGCATTGTTGTGTGAGGTTATTGTAACGTTGGTCCTCCCTATATCGCTACATTGAATCTTCCCAGTTTCACTGTGGGGATACCACTATGGTAATTTTCCTCCCATGGTCATGAATGCCCCTACTTCTACCCAAGCAAGTTCTCCACCACAAGAACCTAAACTTTCCGTTGACCCTTTTCCTTCTTCATCTGCCATGTCCTCTTCCATTTCTCCTTCCTCTCCTGGTGAAATCCTTGATGCTAGTAACCAGGAGGCTAAGAATAAGAAGAAAAGGAAGAACAACAAGAAGAAAACTAATCAAGGGGGTGATCAAGTAGCCATTGTCATGAGGGATGATAATGTTAAAAAGTCGACCAACATAGTTCACAAGCCCAAATTCCCTTCTAGACTTTGTAAGGGAGACCACCTTCTTAAACATTTCCTTGGTATTCCCAAGGTCTTAGAAGTATGGTCCATGGGTTCTCAACAACCCATGTTTCTAGCTGAAGCAAGTCATGATGGTGAAAACCTATCAACCAATAATCATACGGTTAGGAGAAAAAAGAGTAAATCCATGATTCCTTGCTAGTTATGAAGGGAAATGCACCTCACTTACCTTTTCCCTCGTATGGATGAAGATTCACAATTGTTGGAAGACATTGTTTTTCCCAGCAACAACCTCCAGCGGCTTCCCTTGATTCCTCTCCCAACCAACTATTGGTTGATGAAGTGGTCGATCCAATTCAATCCTTGCTCGATCCCACTCTTCCTTTGGAGAGTGAAGTGAATACCACTCAGGTTTTTCTTGTCACTACATATTCTTCCAGACAAGGGGGAATTTCACCCGTTTCAACAGAACCCCTCCACACATTGAGGTCATTTCCTTTGATTGGAATAGTATGGCAGAGCGTCACCTTCCTTCCTACCTGCCTTTACAAATCACAGTGCAGGTTTGTGATAAGATCATGATACATCACACTATTGTTGATGAAGGCTCTTCTATTAGCATTCTATCCTCAATTGCTTGGAAAGCATTGGGTTCCCCTCATCTTGTGTCGATTACCCATCATATCTTGGCTTTGAATAGAATATCAAATGAACCTTTAGGGATCCTTCCTCAGATTCTCATCATCTTAGGAGGAAAAACTATCTATATCGATGTTATGGTAGTCCATCGCCCCTTGGACTTTAAATTTCTCCTTAGGTGGGACTATGTCTATGCTATGAAAGTTTTCATGTCCACACTCTTTCGAGTGATGCATTTCCCTCATAATGGAAATGTTGTGAACATTGACCACATTTCATTCGTTAGTTCCCATCTGACTACCGACCATCCAAAATCCCTAAATTTTCCTAATATGAAAGTGATATCCCTCCCACCACAGGTTAATTATGTGGTATCATGTCCCATGCCTTCAACCGCTAATGAGAAGGATCCTCTCACTGTATTCTCATATTCTTTAGACTTAGATCCATTAGTTCACATGCTGAACACTTCAATGGGGGTTTTGGAACCTGATCTTTCCCCTGTTACCCATATCGAGTCTCTTGACATAAATTATTTCCAAAACATTTTTCTTTTATCCTATGAATACCTCTTGGAAGCCATGGTCAAGGTTTATGAGAGTAGTTCTCTTTATGTGTCAATATAGTTAAAAAAATAAATATATAACCATGAGCATAGTTCATTATCTGTTTCAAGATCGTTAAAAAATGAGATAGACCCCCCTCCAATTGAGTCAAGTATTCCACTAGATCTATTACTTGAACCTTTATTTCCTTCATTTGTGTTAGTTGATCCTCTTTCTTCCTCCCTCTCTGGTGGGCATATTCCTATTAGTATCGAAGAGTTTAATAGGGTGAAGAAGAAGAGTCAACGAACAAAATGAAGCTTAGGGGGAATATCTCTAGCCTCTGGACATCATGCTAGAGTTAAGCCGCTAGCTTTTGCCAATCATGCTAGGGGAAAAGTACTAACCTCTAGACATCATGTTGGAAAAAACACACCAATGGATATCACTCAAAGTGCGAACCTATGAACATCACATTGGGAAGAAACCCGTCAATGGGTATCATTCCAAGCATATTTCATTTTTTGTTTCAATCTCTTAAAAAATGAAACCAACCCCGAGCATAGTTTTATCCTCTATTTCAAGCTCGTTTAAAAATGAAACCAACACCGAACACAGTTTAATCATATGTTTCAAGATCGTTTAAAAATGAAACCAACCCCGAGCATAGTTTCATCCTCAGTTTCAATCTCATTCAAAAATGAAACCAACCTCGAGCATAGTTTCATTCTTTATTTCAAGATCGTTTAAAAATTAAACCAACCACGAGCACAATTTCATTCTTTGTTTCAAGCTCGTTTAAAAATGACACAAATAACCATGATCTTAGTCTTTGTTCTTTCTCATGCTCATAAATACATGAGAATAAGTTATCAAGTATACTTTTATCACTTTTTCGGGCTCGTAAACTATACAAAAAAAGAACTATTTGAGTGTCCTTTAGGCTCTTTTCAGACTCTCAACATGAAAATATTGTCGAGCGATATTGTTTCCTTTCACACTTGTTAAAAGGACTTGAAAGGGCATCTATTCGGTGTAATTTTAACCCTTTTTCAGACCAAATGGACTACTTACAAAAAAGGAATACTCTAGTCAACCTTGACTAGAAGAGTACTCCCTTGTATTGTTTTACACTTTTTTAGGCTTGGGAGATTAAATTTACGAAAAAGAACAACCCTAGAGTCTTATTTAAGTTCTTTTCAAACTCTCTAAACATGAAAATACCATCGAGTTTATATTCTTTGGGCTCATAAAATTATACATTGAAGGACCCATATGAGACCGAACCCATCCTTCTTTAGGTTCGTTAAACATGTGATGAGGGATTCATTGAAGATGAGCTATACTGAGCATCTGTTATGCTACTCAAGATTGTTAAAAAACAAAGAGTTACTCATAGTCCATGGTGGGGGGGGAGATTTGAGGGAAGTGGTTCAAGTTTTGGAAAGCATTTGAGGGAACATGTTTGTGTCTTGTCTTATAGATGGGTAATCTGCTTGTATCTTATTCATACCAATCCTATGAGTCATCATACTCTTTTGGCTCATGCGAAGAGTGCCCCAGTTATTGTTTCATTATGTTTTGGTCTATCTCTCATTGGTTCAGTGCTACCAAGTCATTTGGTGTGCCTCATAATGTTCAAGGGAAGTTTAAGCCCAAATCAAACACTCTGCAATATTACCAACCTTCATCCTTGTGTCGATGATGGGGGAAACATCATGGCCCTCATTCGATGAGTATGTTCCTCTCGAATGTTAAGTTTTGGATCAAGCATGATATTTATTTCATTTTCTGTTTAGCATTACTTGAACGATAAATATTTGCAGCAACAATACAAGCTGCAGTAAACCAAGATCAAAAGAAGAATAACCATGCACAAGAAGACAAGAAATATCCTGGGAAACCCTTCTACACAAGGGAAGAAAACCCGACAATCCTTTGTTATATTCTCAAGAGAAGATCCCCCATCCACTACCAAACCTAACATACAAAAGGGTGTTTCTATGACTGAGAAAACTAGCTCTTAGAAAAGTGTGAGTTACAGTTCTCATAATTTCATACCTCAACTTTTGAAATCATGATATGACACAATGAGTGAGTGTAATCCACAATGGGGATCCACCTTTATTTATACAATAAATGACACAACAAAAGTGTGTCTATTGGCACAATAGGGCCTACCTGTACAACTTAATAATATAATAAATATAATTAATAATTACACAATATTAATTATCTTTACATGGTGGGGCCGACTTGTACCCTTTACAACACAATTAGGGTTACAAGTAAATATTACACTTAAACATTATAGCAATAGATCCACACATCCACTAGTGCTCAGTAACTAGGGACATGTCCATATGTGTTCAGCTACATGGACATCATACTCAACAAAATCATGTGGAGTACCACATTGTCTCAAATATCACACAGAGGAGAATGATACACCCATCACATGGGCACACCCAACCACTGGGGGATGACTCAACTCTCTAGAGGAAAAGGATGCCCCAAACACTGGGGGACAACTCAACTCTCACACAGAGGAGAATGATGCCCCATTACATGGGTATGCCCAACACTGGGCTCCCTCTCAGGTCAACTCAACTCAGTCATAGAGGAGAACATATCCTAGAGGATGTCTCACGAAGCTGCAATCATAAACACTCCTTCTCAGCTAGGGAGGAATTCTCCACCAGGCCAATTCTCTCACAGAAGTACTCGAACTTCATCCTAGCAAGTGGTTTGGTGAATATATTTGCAATCTTCTCATGTGTAGGAATGTATTGCACGTGTACTTCTTTCCTCTGCACCATGTGTATGATATAATGATATTTTATCTCAATGTGTTTCGATTTATTGTGAAGCATAGGATTCTCAGAGAGATTCACACAACTTTGGTTATCACAATGAATAATGGTAGAATCCATCTCATGATAAAATAAACCTGTCAGGAGATTGTGAAGCCACACTGCTTCGTAGACTACCACCCTCAACGCTATATACTTTTCTTTTGCGGTACTCAAAGCCATGGAGCTATGTTTCCTACTGCACCGAGAAACCATGGCAGACCCCAAGGTAAAAAAACAATCGGATGTGCTCTTCCGGTCCACTGCGCTCCCTTCCCAATCTGCATCGGCATATCCCTACAATCTCATGTCTACACTAGAGGCATTTCTTAGGCCATATCCACCTGTGCCTTGTAGATATCTCAATAAATGCTTTGTTGCTATCCAGTGAGTCTATCTCAGTCATGTATCACAAATCCCTCTGGCTTCTTGATGTAAAATACCTCCTCAATATCACCATTGAGAAAGGTTGTCTTTACATCCGTCTGATGTAGTTTCCAATCCATAGATGCAACTAGTGCAATGATAGTATGGATGGAAGTGTATCAGGATACAAGAGAAAATGTCTCCTCTTAATAAATTCCCTCCACCTGTGAGAATCCTCTAGCTACAAACCTTGCTTTGTATTTCTTGACACTTCCATCAGATGCATTCTTGATCTTATAGATCCACTTGGAAGTCACTACAAACTTCCCTTTTGGTATCAGAACAATATTCCACACATCATTCTTCATGATGAACTGATACTCTTCTGTCATGGCATCTTTCCATACTAGTTGACCTGTTGCTTCTCTATGACAAGAAGGCGCAGTATCAATGATGTGGCTCATGGATGAAACATAGCTCAAAAATCTCTTTGTTTTATTTCTCTCTCGGAATGTGCCTTGAGGAGTTGCATGTCCCTCTGCCTCCTGCAGAGTTTGTCGAGCCCAGACATGCCTTTTATGGCCTACTACAATGTCTCTAGGGACATCAACTGGAGCAATTGGATCAACTGGATCAACTGGACCAATGGTTGTCTCCCTATGAACTGTTGAACAGGGAGAAGACACTATTTATTCCTTCCTCTCTAATAGTTTGACTCCCTCTGAATCAAGTGACTCCCTTTGAAGTTTGAAGGATATACAATTTCTTTTTTTGGTGTTGTTAACCTGGAGACATCCCATGTCTTCTCAGGTCCTCTACTAACTTCTACAAAACTTTGTTGGCCTCTCGTACTAGGATAATAACCAATATGACCTCCCATATTGATAACAATCAAAATGACCTCTTGTACTAGGATAATAACCAACCAAAAAAATTTGGACTCCCGTACCAGGGATCATGGTCCTCGAATAACTAAATAAGAAAAGTTGTCCTCCTATAGTGGGATAATAACCAAGATGGCCTCCCATAGGGATAATAACCAAGATGGCCTCCTGTGCTAGGATAATAACCAACCAAGAAAAAATGGACTCACATACTAGGGATAATGGTCCAAGTCATGAGGGCTCCAACACCAGGGATAATACCCTTCATCATCAAAATGCAAGCAACTACAGAGTAATGAAATCAAATAAGGAATGTAGTACAAGGCTTACTTTAGTCTGCAATCATGATCAATCTTGCTTTCGGTCCTCCTAAGAAAGCTTAGATAGAGAAGAACTCCCCATCGTTCTTGCTTGCATTCCTTGACTTCTCTTGAGGTGGCTAATGTTGCTTTCTTTGCACATTACTAGCTGTAAGTCTAGTCTCCTTGAATAATGTGCACTTATAGCACACACTTCAAAAGTCACCTCAAGGATCATTCTTGAAGTTTTCAATGTACCTCTCACATCAACTGTCTTCAAGATTTCATTATTTGGAAAGTACTTCATGTTTGATAATTTTGCAAATGTGTCTATCACATCATCTTCATAGCTCACCTAGCCTTGTATCTTCACATCTCATTTTGGAGAAAACCCATCGACAAATTGGAATATAACCTAGTTATATTCTAAGTGCTTTGCAGTATAGGTTATCACTAGATGAAATACCAACAGATTGGTATGTGCAATAATTCTGGCCTATCCGCTCTCAAGTCATCTCAAAATTAGTCCCCAAATCAGCTTTAGAAATTACCTTACTGTATTGAAATTTTCACCCTTACCTGCCTCAGACATTTACCTTAGGTTTGCTTCAAATTTTCCACTTAAACTACTCGGATCTATGCCTCAGATCTGTCACTAAATTGGCCTCAAAACTATTATAAATTTTCTAGAATTATATCTTAGAAAATTACCTTTTCGCTGCCTCAGAAATCTTGTTGTCATGGTTGGGCTTGCTCCCCAAGCCTGTGGCTATCTTAAACTTCACCCTAGAAAGGTCTGGTCCTTTCCTCACACTTTCTTGCTATAGGTCTATTGTTAGGGTCTTCTGTGGCAGCCTTAGAGGGGCCTCTCCCTTGCTGCGGTCTCCCTCTAAGGTCTTTAAACACTACTCTAAATCTCACTAAACAATACTAACTAACCTTCAAATTTGTCCCCTATATAGGTATGGAATTTCTCTCAACAAGTCTACAAATATGCTCCCAAACTGCTCTAACAGGCTATAACAGCCTCAAAACTACTGACTATAACAACCTTCAAAGGTTGTCCAAAACATGTTGCTAGGGTAGCTTATTTTAGGTTGTAACAACCCCTTTTTCTTTGTTGTTCCATCCTCACAAAAGTGTTCCACAACTGTGCCTTCCCTTCTCCTATAGGCCGAACCCTTAAACTTCCTGTGGTTTCCCTATTCCTTACTGTTGAGCCTCCCTAACCTACTATACTAGCATTCTGTACCCGCGACTACCTCATAAATTATCCCACAGGCCTCAATCCCTACCAAAGGTCTGTGGCTGCCTTAGAGGCATGCGACTAGCCTTTTAAGCACTCAAACAAGCCTCGGCCTAGGATAATAAGCCTGTGACCAACTTTAACCTTCACCACAGAATTAAGGGGAGGGTCCGACCTCTATCCTTACACTAGCAGTGGGGGCTAGCTTTCTTTAATCTCCATGACCTTCCTTGAAAATGTGCAACGGTCATATTCAATACCCGCTCTAATACCATGTTAAGTTTTGGCTCAAGCATGAGGTTTATTTCATTTTTTGTTTAGCATTACTTGAACCATAAATATTTGTAGCAACAATACAAGCTATAGTAAACCAAGATCACAAGAAGAATAACCATGCACAAGAACACAAGAAATATCACGGGAAACCCTTCTATAGAAGGGAAGACAACCCAATAATCCTTCGCTATATTCTCAAGAGAAGATCCCCCATCTACTACCAAACCTAGCACACAAAAGGGTGCTGCTATGACTGAGAAAACTAGCTCTTAGAAAAGTTTGAGCTGCAGTTCTCATAATTTCAGACCTCAACTTTTGAAATCATGAGATGACACAATGAGTGAGTGTAATCCACAATGGGGATCCACCTTTATTTATACAATAACTGACACAACAAAAGGTGTGTTTATTGGCACAATAGGGCCGACCCGTACAACCTAATAATATAATAAATATACTTAATAATTACACAATATCAATTATCTTTACATGGTGGGGCTGACTTGTACCCTTTACAACATAATTAGGGTTACAAGTAAATCTTACACTTAGACAATATAGCAAGGGATCCACATGTCCACTAGTGCTCAACCACTAGGGACATGTCCACATGTGCTCAGCCATAGGGACGTTATACTCAATATAATCATGTGGAGTACCACATCGTCTCAACTCTCACACAGAGGAGAACGATACACCCATCACATGGGCACACCCAACCACTGGGGGAGGACTCAACTCTCTAGATTAGAATGATGCCCCAAACATTGGGGGATGACTCAACTCTCACACAGAGGAGAACGATGCCCCATCACGTGGGTATGCCTAACATTGGGCTCCCTCTCAGGTCGACTCAACTCAGTCATAGAAAAGAACGTATCCTGGAGGATGTCTCATGACGCTACAATCATCAACATCGACTTCAACACATTATCCAAGGATTATACTTAGAAACCAGTCAACACCTTGAAAATTGCATGCCTCAATGGAAGGTATCCTCGCTTTAGAAAGTAATTTTACATCATTGACCTTTGACTGAATGATTCCATGAATGTTTGACTTCATCTCATTTATTCGCATTCGCTAGAATGTACTAGGGTACCTTGGGAGTCATTGTCATCATTGGTGATTTCCCTCTCACTTCTTAACGATATACATCAATGATCGATAGTCAAGTGGTTTCTACCATGTTTGACATCAGTGCATCTATTTTCATGGATAGAATCATACCATTTTAGGATTGAGACAAAGACCCCGGGAACTCCTCAGGCACCCAAGTTGTGATGTAGACTATTTGAGTACTTAGAAGTTTCAAGTATGGTCATCATGCTGACAATATTACTAATATATATGATGTCACATAGATCCACTTTGTATTGGTTCGTGGCTATGTTTTTTCATATTGTAGCTCCACTGTGTATTCTTTTGTGGCTACGACCTAATTGATTCATGGAAATATGGATCCACATTGTATTTTTGGTGGCCATATCCTTAGTCATTAATTTGATGGATCAGCAGTGTATTGGTCGACGGACATGATTTGATTCATTTCATTATGAGCATGGGTATGCCTACCTCGGGGATGATATATATATATATATTGTTTGATATTTATTTGCAACTTCCTCCTGAATCTCCTATTCTAGCACCTCCACATGCATTTTTTAAAAATTGTTTTGTCCACCAACTTTCCTTCTAACTTCACACTTTAGGGGGCATATGTTACACACCTAAGTGTCACATTACCAAATGTTGCACCTAAGTGTCACATCTTTTATACACCTAAGTGTCATACTTCATCACCATGAGAAAAGGTATGCCATACTCCCTGGACATCTTGAAGAAGAAACCTATTAGTTGGAGGATGAAACACCATCTTTTTCCTTGATATTTTGGCCTTAATTGAGCTTCATCACCCCCTTTACCATATACAAGGAGGGATAAAACCCTGATCATTTCTCCCCCATAGTGTCTTAAGGATCAATAGTTCCTTGTTCATCGCTCTATGCTCAGTTATGGGGGGGCGATGAATTTGTTACAACCATCATTCCTTGTTTTGTGAGGTGGTTTCTGAGAGTTCTCAGTTGGTTAAGGGATTGGTTCGAGCTATATCCTATTCAAGGAAAGTTCAATATTTTTGGTTGAGCCAAATACTCTTTTTACCACATCCTCTCCTCAAAACTATCATATGGTTGTGATGCTTCCAAGCATATATAATGAAGGCCAT
>ML778552.1:2399340-2420397 GCA_009831015.1 Picea engelmannii
TAAGGGGTGGGGCATCATAATTTCGTTTTCCTTAAATATATAAAATCCTCCATTCGGGGTATATATCACATTCTTCTCATCCAGAGCTTTCCAACCATGGTCTCCATGCTCAAAACCGAGCACAAAACTAGCAGATATACCTCTCCCAAGATCCTCGGGTGTTCATTGGTTGAGGCCATGTGGATTTCATGTGGCTCCAACTCAATATGATTCATTTTGATTTCTCCGATATCCCGGAGCTTCCAACATTCCTAAATCTATGGTGGAGATCCACCCACCAGCCAATCCAACGACTGGGCTTGATCGTCGACTAACTCATAGGCTAGCCGGGAATTCGACGTTCGACCTTTAGATATGAATTCCAGGCCTAGCCCCTTCCCTCCATCTACAATCGCGTACGACCCCGAGCTATGACCAGACACCAAGAAAAACATGCCCCTATTTCGGTGCTTTGGAACTTCGAGCTCCGGGTGTTTTCACTTCACCACTCGCCAATTCTCCCGAACTCCGAACTCGCAAAGTTCCGAAATGATGTGAGAGAGATCGACGATCCCTTCTCCCTTTCTAGATCAATGACCCATAGAGACTTCAGGCTCCAACGGTTCGATGAATTCCCAAGTACTCACAACCATAAACCTCCGAAGTGCAATCCTTTCAGAGTGTCAGATATTTTGACACCCATCCTTTGAGATCGATGACTTAGGTGGACTCTGACCTCCAGGCCTTTAGGGTTCTTGTTCCATTTTTCTCTGAACGTGCTATCCTCTGAAGTAACAGATCACCCGCCACACATCCCCAAATGACGGACGGTTGAGATCCTCTCCATTACTCCAAGCTTCAGGGATTTTTGAAGCACCAAGCTTCAAAACCTCCGTAGTGGCTCTCCTATGGAGTTAATGATATATTGATACACATCCCGGTTGATGGATGGTTCATATCTCCTTCGGCTCCCTGTGACTTCAGGAGTCTTCAACCTTTTATATCTTCCTCCTTCATGTGTGTTAAACCTCCGAAGTACAAGATCTGGTGCAACGTGTCATTTGGCACCAACAAATAGGATGGACTCCGACACTTTGGCCTTCAGGAGTTCTCAATCCATGCGACCCCATGTAACATCCCCATCCAACACACAGGCTGGGCAATTCCACTACTCAGCTCTGATACCAAACTGTAGAATCCCCGGCCCTCCACAGAGACCGGGTAATGCTACCACTATAGAACATTCACATATAAATATATAACATTAATTTTTAATGAATTTTAATCACGATAACACATAGTTACTACTACCATACATATTCAAATGTAATAGACAATAATTCATATACGCACATAATACATGATAACATTCCAACATCACAGACATGCATAACATAAAATTAAGCACATAAATTATACTTATCTTTCAATTGGAATAACACCACCAACTGTGTGTAGACCTTCCAGAACCTCCTAGCCTTAGACCGCACTGCTCATCACTCTCAGCAGTAGGTCACACTCGAGCTGGGACTAAGCTCCACCGGGCAAGGGAATCCTATGCTAGGCAAGGTCAATAGGAAGACACACAATTTATGAGGAAGGATTATCTCCCAGGAGCCACTTATGCCCACTGTTCACAGACTCTCATTCCCCACATTCTTGTCCCACCCCAGGAGTATACACCTTCACTGTCACACAGGACAGTCCTTCAACTGCTAAACCTCCCTTGCCTTGGGTTTCAACAATAGGCCGAACCAGAATTCTCCGAGCTCTGTGGAAGCTACAAGGACCCTTCTAAGAGTTCTCACTTCCTCCGTGCACTCTCTCACTTGGAGAGAGTTTCTCACAGGTCTGACAACCTGCCACTTCCACCACAACCACCTCCCTCATCTGGAGAGAGTGTTGCACACAAGCTTTAAAACCTACTTCTTCAGCTCCATTCCAGCACAAGGACGACAACAATAAGGCTCAACAAGGAACAAATGACGGCAACAAATCACACTCAGCCAAGGGACTACATGGCCACAACATCCCACAATTATAACACACACAACATAGACAATTATGGTATGCTTAGGTTTCACAGAAGACGCGGCTTAATCTGCGGGTTCTCACTGGGTTCAGTATGTGTGACTATGCAGAGGTCGAACAGGTTAGACGACAGATCAATCCACAGGTTTTTCCCACTGGTTTCAAGGTGCACGACCAAAAAATTACAGAGTTCGATGATGGACACCCGTGAGCTTAGACGGAGGATGGAAAATGGGAGGTCGAACGCAGACTCAAACAGTTCAGACGGAAGATGCGTTTGCTTCTCAGGAAAACATCACGTTTTTCTAGTTTCAGTGCTGCGTGAGGGTATGCAAAGATAAGATGCCCACTCACATGGTTTAGAAAGTGAACGAAAGAACGGAGGACGAACCCCCATCACGACTCAATTATTGGGTTAAATTGCATGTGCCTACACTGACACATGTCGCCCATGAAGCTACATTCACTCCATCAAGTATGTGTTCCCTTTTCCAGGAACTTAGGATAAAAAAAATACCTTTCACACCACTTTGGAATAATAATAAATTATTATCCTCAAGGAATTAAGCCCCTAAGATTAGCCCCTCTTTCCAACCTTTCAGCCCCTTTTCCTTACCCACCTTGTGGAAGCTTAGTCCCCCATCACTGTTTCTTCATGGTCGGTCTACACGAAACAATGTTTATATTTTATTAATGATCTGCATAATTACATATACAAAATCAGGCTCCTGGCCTTTAACTCCTAGGCTCTCCAGCCTAATAAACACATAATCCCACCAACTTATATACACTTGGCTCACTAGCCTATAAAACTTGTTTACAATACATAGAGATAACTGGGGCTCATCCATGGGGTATTATAATCCCCTCCCCTTATTTTTGCACTGTCCTCAGTGCAACTTTTACACAATATCAACAAGATTTCCAAAATATAAAAAAAGGTGCAGGTATTCTGACCACACAACATCCTCATGCTCCTATGTGATGTTGTTAGGACCGTACCAGGTCCACTGGACCTTTACAAGCCCTATGGATCAATTTCGGAGTTGTTTTCTCTTCCTATCTAATATGCGCACATGATGCACTTGCAAGACGCCTTCTTGCTCCACCTGAATCCCATTCCAATCAATCACATGATTATGATCAGGTATATATTTCTTAAACAATGAAACATGAACACATCTTGCAGCTTCATGGATGCAGGCAATGCAAGCATATACGCAATGTATATATATGTATAAACAGACAATTCTAATAACATTATAACCTGTATACAAGATACACAACATACAATAAATATATAATTGTACTTATCTTTTGATTGAGAAGACCTCCATATCAACATGCTCTAGGCCAAGGTACCAAAACTCAACAACACTCCAACCAATGGTCTCTCATTCCCCACATGTTTGTCCCACCCCAAGAGTGTGCACCTTCACTGTCACACAGTCCATCGATTGTTACACCTCCCTTTCCTTGGGCTTCAACAACAGGCCGGACTGGAAGTCTTAGAGCACCATGGCTCCCAGAGTTCCAACTGCCCTCAGAGATTTCCAATCAACATCTCCCCCCAGCTACTCTTTGTAGTCAACATTCTAACTTTAATCAACATCATCTCATCTGCATCACCCACATGCAATTATCATGAGAAAACATAAAAGAATTCATTTAGGAACTCCAACTTAGTTCAAAGGGAATTCATTTTTTCCCCAAAACATGGAATTCTATTGCATAATTTATCTTGGTTGTTGCCATATTATGAATGCAACCATCCTCGTGGTTTTCCACAGGCACCAAACTGCATACCATTTTCCTGCAAGGCTTTGTCTTGCATACTGCCAACAATTGTCAGTATTTCCTGTGCATTATAATTCCATTGCAATATGTACAAAACCATATGCAGTGAATTTAAAATTGTCTGCATCTAGCAATTCAATCATAATTACCAAACAATTTAATAAAATAGAATGACTCATCATTCTATGCATATGCATGTTCATAATTAATAAAAATAAGTTTATTATTTCAATTTTCTGAACATAAAATTTTTTGTAGTCTCTATTCTGTGACTACCTGGCTCGCAACTTTCCTGTTGCAATGTTTAACAGTTTTTGAAATGTTCTCAACTTCATAAGTTAGCAACATTTCAGCCATTAGTATAATTATTTCCATGCCAAAACATATATACATGAACTCACAAAATGCATTCAACAAAGTGCATTTAAGTATACAATTCCATCATGTATGAGTGCAACTCTGCCCCTTACTAGACATGAGTACAACTCTCAATGCCTATTTATTCAATGCACCTTGCATTGAATTACATAATGCTATTTATCTCAGTCATGTATCTCATCATCCATAAGTTGGAATTATGGCCAATGTGTTGACACATTCTCCACACACTTCTTATTGTCTTCCCAATTAATTGGATTCCTTCCTTTTCGACCCGAACACTACACCAAGAATACAATTTTGTGGTGTTCATTAGTGTTAGCAAAAAGGTTGCATCCAAAGTTTTATTTAAAGGTAAGAAGCTTTTAGTACCTATGTGGTTCATAACTTTTCCATATCCATACCTTGCCATATCCAACCAGGTCCTGGTCTCATACATGACTAGCTTACTTGCATTCATTCCTATAACAAGTTCTTATCTTTTAATTATTTGGTTATTATCCCATAACCAAATTAACATGACATTCTACAATGTCAGTGTGTGCATTAAGAAGCTAAAAAGATTTGAATTAATACAGGCCTCCAGCCTTTACCACATCCAGTGGTATGCACTCAATAATATAATCATGTGATTTTATATAATAACTCTGGCTGAGGAAATTCTTACCTAAATTTCCTTTCAACAATTATGCAAAAAGAGTAATAAAACTCATACTTTCATGACGACCATTAATAAATTTTATACTACCTAAATGTCTGATGGCAGTAGAAGCTTTGATGCTTCTTTTATCAAACCTATAACCAACACTTCAACTTTTTGTTGCTTCTTTCCTTATGTAGCAACATCATCAACAACACTTGCAAACATGCAAGCATTCTTTCATCTGGCTGACCCAATCAAGCCATAACATACTTGTTGCCATAGAAATTGCAGCAACTTCTTTCCCATGTGCAACTTTTCCTTGCTGATCCCAGAAGTCTTCAATTCTTCCTGGATTCTTGAATCTTCTTGTGCTCTCATTGTAGTCATTGTACATGACTATTTTTGTCCTGAGCACCTTCTAGCCAAATCACTCTTGGCTGCCTTTGCATTTATAGTCCCAAACTAAGCTGATATTAACCTTCAACTTTCGTTAATTTCCTGGGTCCAACTATCCCAATCTCGTACTTGGATGAATCAAATTCCACACCAAGTTGTTTTATAGACTATGGATTCTTCAACATCTAGTTACTCTTCAAGTCTAAACTTCTTCAGCCATTTCTTGATGGAATACTTTAGTACTTGAGGTTTTCTTGTACTCTCCACTTCTCTTTTAATAGCTGGACATCTATCTCATGATTTCTTCTTCCATCATCTCAGGATGTTCATGGACTTGACTCCATTCAAGAGTTTTTCCTTGTCTACTTTGCATACTTACCATCACATATTATGTTGATTATTAATTTTCAACATTCCATTATTATTTGGATTCCTCTGATTCAACTTCTTCATGAACGAAT
The DNA here is from genome assembly GCA_009831015.1 of Picea engelmannii. NCBI lineage: Eukaryota > Viridiplantae > Streptophyta > Pinopsida > Pinales > Pinaceae > Picea > Picea engelmannii. Next base: position 2,405,026 of record ML778552.1, read on the forward strand.
TATAATTCCCTAAAACCTTCCTTCATTATTCCCATTCTTTGTGTCTTCATACGAACTTATGGTTCATGCATTATCATGTATTGCAGATGGCTTTCTCCACCTAGAATTCACATTTTATGTGCAAGGATTGTCACCTGGTCTGTCTTCCCCAAACAAGAATCTCATTTGGGGTTTCCATGCTGCTTATCGAACCCAACATTTGATCCCATGACTTCTGAAAAATCTCAGATGATAATTTTCCCTGTCCTTTTTCTCTGATGCATTTCTTGTGCAATGATCTCTTTTCTCTGAGCTAATGGCTCTTAGATCTTTGTTGGACCCTATCATAAGGTTCCCAGGTCTTCAGTACCTCCTTGATGCAGGTCTGAACCAAACGAAACCCACGGGCTTCCTTCCTAACACCTTTTTCCTTCTTTAACACAGTTTTCGGGCACTAGCCCCCGTTTTCCTTGGGCCCTTCATTCACATGGGACCACAACTGTGACCAAGTGATAAATAAATAGGTGCTTACTCGAGCCTTCGGCTTCAGGAAATTTCAAACACAACACAACAATCTATCGGATTTCCAGATTACCGAACTCGCGAAGTAGAGTGGATCAACAGTCCACGTCTACCTAGCATCCAATGACTAACACTCACTATGGAACCTCAGGCATCTAAGTTTTGAGACTTTGGAGTTTTGGGACTTCAGGAGATACCGCTGCAAAGATCAATGGTCCTTGTTGATTTGAGATCAATGATCCTCGATTACTTCGGGACTTTGGGTCTTTCTGACCAAGACTATATCAATGGTCCTTCGACCTCCTCCTTGATCAATGATCGAGATATCCTTCGAGACTTCAGCGCTTTCACCCTTTTCTTTCCTCCAGAGTGCTCCGTACCTGGAGTTCCAGATCTAGCACCACGCATCCACTTTCAGATCAACGGTTGTCCAATAGAGTGAGTCTCTGTCTTCCACGTGTCTCCTCACAGATCAATGATCCATGTTCCTTCCTTCGGATCAACGGCCCTTAGATGTTTCAGGATTTAGAACATTCTGAAACAAAACTTCACAAAAACCCCAAAGTACGATTCTCTAAAGTTCGTGATTTGGTGACACCTATCCAACCCAGATCAACGGCTCCTAGCTGCTTCAGCTATTCGGGCTTCGACAATTTCAAACTTTTGTCCTTCGCGTTCTCCTGGAGTGTTTTCACTTGGAGTTCATGATCCATTGACACGTACCCTCCTGCATGATCAACGATCATAAGTGGCTTTGGCACTTCGGGCTTCGGGAGCCTCAAACTCCTACGCATCCATTTCTCCCGTAGTGCTTTCACTCGAAACACACTGATTTCTTGCACACGTTCTTCTGGATCCAATGGTCCAGATCTTCTTCATTCCTTCCAACTTCCTTTCAGAGGTTTCTACCCCTGAACTTCCTGATCTCTCTCCATGTGTCCTCCGCAAAAAATGATTGTGATTTACTTCGACCTTCGGGACTTCAGGTCTTCGGGAATTTATCACGCTCCACACTTGCAATTCTCGAAGTGATTTTCTCCGAAGTCTCAGATCTTCTGACACACATCTCTTGGAAATCGACGACCTAGATCTTATTTGGACTTCGGGTATTCGACGATTTCATATCTTCCCCAACCACAAACTTTCGAAGTGGTTCTCTCTAGAGTTATGGATCTTTCGCCACCTGACGATGGACGGTCCCTAATTACTTCGAGACTTCAGTGAATCAGTTCTCCCGTGAACACAAGGGTTAAGTATCGTGCATTTACCTTTGGATCCAATAGTTGTTGGTCCTTCGCACTCAGATCCAATAGATGGGATATGTTCCTCCTCAACGCTCTCCTTTGCTTTCCTAGACACGGATCTAATGGTGCAGGCTCCTCCCCACAATATATCTGACAATTGTTGTCGCTCGTCCTCCTGAGATTTTGACTCTTTCAAACTTGGAAGAGTTTGTGGATATTCAAAGGTTTCGACCTTTGAACTTTCTCCCGCGAACCCAACTATCTTGGGTCTTGGCTGCGTCTCTGCTAACGCTATCCCTCTTGAGCTTTGGGACTTGGAATAAGTCTGAATCCTACGCACTCCTCGCATTATCTCTTCTGAGCTTTTCGATTTACTCAGTATCCTAAGGGTATTGACCCTTCTGTTTCCTTTCAAAGGAAAACTTGATGCCCTCCTGGCAACCTTCTTCTCAAAGCACACCTTGCTGAGTGTTTTCTATAGAGTGTTCAACAGATCTGTGAGTATATTCCTCTGATACTCTTCTCCCTGAACTCGACAAAGAGTTCTCTTTGTGCACACTTGCACTCACTTGATGCCCGCCTAGAAGAGCCCTACATAGTTCTCAGTGACTTTATCTCTCTCTGAACTCAACACAAAGTTCTTCCTGTGCACTCCTTGCACTTCTACTGATGAAGGTTCAACATATCTCTCTTGAGATTCTCTAAGGTTAACTCACCTCTGTCAACACACTCCTTTCAGACAATGTGCACTCCTTGTGGACAATGTGCACTCCTTGCGAACAATCTGCACTCCTTGCACTTGCAACTCAAAGAAGAGAAACAATTGAAACGTATTCAATAATTCACCAGTTCACACATTACTCTGCGGTCCAACACCACTTTTGTCATGGTTTTACGATACCGCTACTCCTCCTAAGCTTTTTAACACTGCCAAGGTAACATCTTGGCACCCAGGAACGTTTCTGAGGTCCAAAATTGGTTCCTCCAGACACAATTTCCACTTGAAACTTCGGGTCCAAAGACCACTTATCTGGCCCATCCAGGTTCGGCGTTAAAACCTTGGCTCTGAACTCGAATTTTGTCTACTTCGACAACAATTCTTTCGAAAATTTTGCTTCACTTTCCACTAACATGGCCCATCTAGGCTCAGTGTTGAAAGCCTTATCTCTGATACTAATTTGTAACATCCCCAACCAACACACAGGCCGAGCAATGCCACTACTCAGCTCTGATACCAAACTGTAGCATTCCCGACCCTCCATAGAGACCAAGTAATGCTACCATTGCGGAACATTCACATATAAATATATAACATGCATTTTTAATGAATTTTAATCACGATAACATAGAGTTACTGCTACCATACAGATTCAAATGTAATAGACAATAATTCATATACACACGGAATACATGATAACATTTCATCATCACAGGCATGCATAACATAAAATTAAGCACGTAAATTATACTTATCTTTCAACTAGAATAACACCGCCAACTACATGTAGGCCTTCCACGAACCTCCCACCCTTAGACCACATTGCTCATCACTCTCAACAGTAGGTCACCCCCCGATTTGGGACTAAGCTCCATCGGGCAAGGGAATCCTAGGCTAGGCAAGGTTAACAGGAAGACACACAGTTTATGAGGAAGGATTCTCTCCCAGGAGCCACTTATGCCCACTGCTCATAGAATCTCATTCCCCACATGCCTGTCCCACCCCAGGAGTATACACCTTCACTGTCACACAGGACATTCCTTTGGTTGCTAAACCTCCCTTGCCTTGGGCTTCAGCAACAGGTCAGACCGAAATTCTCCGAGCTCTGTGGCAGCTATAGGACCCCTTCCAGGAGTTCTCACTTCCTCTGCGCACTCTCTCACTTGGAGAGAGTCGCTCATAGGCCTAAAAACCTACCACTTCAAGCACAACCACCTCCCTCACCTGGAGAGAGTGTTGCACACATGCTTGACAACCTGCTTCTTCAGCTTCATTCCAGCACAAGGAGGACAACAGTAAGGCTCAACAAGGAACAAATGACAGCAACAAATCACACTTAGCCAAGGGACTGTGTGGCCACAATAGCTCACAGTTATAACACATACGACATAGACAATTACGGTATGCTAAGGTTTCACAGAATATGCGACTAAGTCTGCGGTTTCTCACTGGGTTCAGGATGCGTGACTATGTAGAGGTCGAACAGGTTAGATGATGGATCAATCCATGGGTTTTTCCCACTAGTTTCAAGGTGCGCAACTTGAAAATTACAGAGGTCGACGATGGACACCCGCGAGCTCAGACGAAGGATGGAAAATGGGAGATCGAATGCAGACTCAAACAGTTCAGACGGAATATGCATCCGCTTCTCAGGAAAACATCACGATTTTCTGGTTTCAATGCTGCGTGAGGGTATGCCGAGATCATACACCCACTCACACAGTTCAAACAATAGACAGAAGAATGGAGGACGAACCCCCATCACGGATCAATTCTTGGGTTAAATTGCATGTGCATGGGCTGACACATGTCTCCCATGAAGCTGCATGCACTCCATCAAGTATGCGTTCCCTTTTCCAGGAACTTAGGATAAAAAAATTACCTTTCACACCACTTTGAAATAATAATAAATTATTATCCTTAAGGACTTAAGCCCCTAATATTAGCCCCTCTTTCCAACCTTTCAGCCCCTTTTCCTTACCCACCTTGTGGAAGCTTAGTCCCCCATCACTTCTTCTTCGTGGTTGGTCTACACGCAACAATGTTTATATTTTATTAATGATCTGCATAATTACATATACAAAATCAGGATCCTGGCCTTTAACTCCTAGGTTCTCCGGCCTAATAAACACATAAGCCCACCAACTTATATACACTTGGCTCACCAGCCTATAAAACATGTTTACAATACATAGACATAACTGGGGTACGTCCTTGGGGTATTACACCCCACTTTCTTCGAAGTGGATATCCTTCGAAACGAAGGATCTTCTAACACCTTTCCTCTACTGACGGATGGTTTCGATGAACTCCAATGCTCCCGACTTCGGGAGTTCTTTCTCTAACCAACTTTGCTTTTCTCTTGGAGTGACTTTTCTCCGAAGTGGCAGATCTTCCACCACGTGTCCTTTTCCAACGGATGTCTAGGGTGACTTCGGGACTCCTACCTTTGGGAATCCTCATGCCTTCACACTTCGATTCTCTCAGAGTCAGTCAGCATCGAGATGACCATGGCCTAAATCTGATGGTCCGAGGGTATCCACATAACCCCAGAGATCTACGGCTCATAACTTTCACTCAAGTGTCCCTTTGATCCCGTTGTTAGGCCACTCCGAGAGGGACACTTGACAACCCTGTTACTCAACACATGGGCTCCCACATGATCTCGACGTTAATATTCACTTCCCCACGATCGAACAATCGTGAGGTATCGTGAAGGATCCTTAGATCCACGGTCCACATCAACTTTGAGACTTCGGGACTTCGAGGGTTTTGGTGTTACCAAACCTTTGTCCTCCCAAAGTGGTCAACATCGGCCTAACTATATTGTATATCCGAAGGTAGGGATAGTTCATGGGCATCTACAGATTTACAACCCATATTTACTTCAGGACTTTGGGGGATTCACCTCCTTTGCAACGAATATGCTCAATTCATCGGACTCGTAAAGTCTGAAGCACTTGAAGGGTTAACACCTATGTTCCTTCTCCAGATCCGACGATCTTGAAGAACTTCAACTCCTCCCAAACTAATCTCATCCATTCATCTTTAAAACGAAAGGATCTCTCCTTTAGGGGCTTGAAACTCACTATTCTACCTGAGTTCTGTCAACTCCTTAAAAACTTAAGTATTTTGCGCTAATTCTCCTGGACTTAACACTTAGATAAATCCTTCCCGCACCTCTTGCATTCATCTATCAAGTCTATCACTTAAGGGGGGGTTCTTGATCTCTGCCTGCCTCGTAGAGGCTCTGTGCACACATGCACTACTTCTCCTGATATTGACCGACTCCTTCCCTCATAACGACTGGGAGTGTCGGCATGCACACTTGAGGCTATTCCCAAATACAACAATTCACAGTTCATTTATTTTAACTTCAACCACCATAGGGCTCAGACATTTACGTGTACAAGCCATATAATGTCTTATTTTCTTAAATACATAATTAGGAAGAATTGAAGGGATACAATATAACCATAAAGAAAGCATGTCCATCCCTACAACATTCATAGAATATCCAACCTTAATTCACATTTACCACTTAAATACACATGATATAAGATTACTTATCTATTACAGGTGGTGGCCAACTAACTGACTGTAGGTGTTCATCCTTCCACCCAACCATAGGCTCAGAGGCATTCATTCTTAGCACTCCGGCCACCCCCGTGCCAAGCCATGATATCACCAGGGAATTTATGCCAATTATCATCGATCCTTTCTCTTTCACATCTTCTACGAGGTTTATCAGATGCTTCCTTAGCATCAAGCTTGCGACCTTCTGCTCAGGTCACGTTCTCAGCATACTTTCGGAGATCTCCCTCTTTGTCACGACCTCGAAGAGGTTTATTAGATGCTTTCTCTGCATCAAGCTCGTGGCCTTCGACTCATTCTCTGCTGTCGAATAACGCCTCTCGCATTCTCCACTCTTCTCTTCATATCCTCTTGTGTGCCTTGAATGCACATTCGTCCTATCTGGTTCCTTCTATTAGAAAGAAACCTCGAGTCCGTTTTGGGTCTACAGGACCCTGTGGTACTTCGGGCTGACCTTTTGCAGCTAGACCATGCTTCCATTCATGGGGGTGGTTGAGGGTTCAACCACCTATCCTTTTCTTATTAACTGTTCTCTTATCATTCTCACATTCTTTCCTCTAGTGATATCATGGCTTGTACTTTCAAGGCTTCACCCCCACAGTCAGTTATTGGAAATTAAACAATCATACATTTACAATGTTCCTATGCCACAACATGGTAATCCTAATTAATGATTAATTACAAATTGGGGGAAACATGGGTGTTACAATACCCTCCCCCTTAAAAGGAGCATCGTACTTGGTGTTCTTTCTCAGTAACACTTGTCATGCCTTTCTCATTCAACCACTTTAGAAGTCTTGACCTCTTTCTTGGTCAAGTCCTTTCCAGAGGCTTGGCTTTCGTCACCTGCCTTCAATAATTTTGGGAAAAGAAGCATATTAATCACAATTTTATGCGCAAACATCTTACTGTTGTTCAAACTTCAAGAGGAAAATTTCATAATCTAGCACAATACTTATCTATGAAGTTCGTGGGTTTGCATCCACATGGATGTCTTGTTATTTAGGCTCATTGTTTTTCACGGACATACCCATTGTGTGCATGATCCCAATCAATAGTTTACAAGAACTGTCAGAGTCTCTTCTTCCTTGCAGTCACTTACCCTCCAAGCGTAGGCTCAGGCACCCCCTTCTCTGCTATATAGTTCCTTGGGCGATCCATCTTTCCTTGCCAAGGTTTTCTCTCACAGGAAGAATTCTAGAGACTTCATTGAGCCTTACAGTCAAGTCTTCCCTCAGATTTTCTCTGTCGAGGCATCCTTCTGGCTTGTGTTACCTCAACACAACATATTCCAGGCGATCATGACTTACCATGGGGTTCTCATGTCTCAACAATGGCCTCTATCATGCTTTTTAGCTTGACAACCTTCATCTGTCCTTTCTAGACATATCTTTTCTTCTCACCTATATCATAGGTATACAAAAATTCATGAGACATCATCATAAATTCTAAATTTAAGAATTTTATTGCAAATTTGTCACCCATAGATCTTCCAATTTCCTCATTTATTTTCAGATCTGTTCCGCACAGAACTAGATTCACTAATTATGGGACTTTCCTTCCCATAGTAGTTTGGCTCAACAAACAATTTTTGTCTTCCTTATGGGCTTACAACACTGCCATATCCAAGACCCTTTGCTTCCTGCAATTTCAACATTCCTCAGCCAAACAAGTTGTTAGTTCTCATGCACATTATATGTTCATTGCACACTTGCAGTGGTTCACAAACAATTTTAGGACTGTGCACACTAACAATGCAATTCATCCGCTTCAAAGAAAATACCATTCCTTGTGGTTTGGCTCAGCAGGTAATTAGTCTTCCTTATGGAATTATAATACTGCCATATCCAAGACTCTTTTCTTCCTTCACTTTCAACTTCAATCAACCAAACATATTGTTAGTTTCCCATGCACATATATTTTCACTGCACCTTTATAACGTCATCATAAACAATTCTTAAATTATGCATGATAACAATCAAATCACTTGTATCTATTTGAGGACATAAAGAAAAAGGAAATTGCATTCCTTACACATGCATCAGTTCAATATATCAACCTTTCGAGATGCAATTCAACATTAAGTGAATTTAATCAATGTGCCAATGTCCATGGCCACATTCACACATAATGCGCCCTTCTATTGATTTCAGATTATCACTTTTCAGGTTAGGCACTCTCACCAAGGTGTGTTGGAATTCAACCAACTTATTACCATATGGATTCTTTGTCCATATTTATTATTTTAGCGTAACCGTATTTTCTTCTCTGAATCGATCACAACCCTAAAATCGTCATTCATGAAACTCCAAGTTTCACATTAATGCCTTTAAGAATTCCTTTAACATCCATATAATGTACGTAAAATTTTTGGAAGGTCCCCCTTTCATGCAAATATGCATTTCCTTGAGCAATTCCATGCAATGTGCTAGCTATGAGCACCTTTATTCCCTTAGACCCAGTCCTCGCGACCACGGTCTAATGCAGAGTTTAAACTCTATCTTCCTTGACTGGTCCAGAGGAACTCCGTTTTCTCTCCATACGATCGAGAGATGTGACCTCAAATCTATTCTTTTCAGGTGCTACCCTTTCAGCTCCCATGTCCGAGTGCTATTATCCTGGATAAATCCCTTGTCTTTCCCCAGATCCAACGACTGCAAGGGATTGTGGAACCTCAACTAACTCGTGGTTTAATTATCCTTCCAATCTCCGCAATAGATATGGTCCATCCGATCTATGATCGGATCCCAAAATCAAAACAATGCTATATTGAATTTAAATTATGGGTGCAGGTCTTAACATTAACCCATGTGCATATGAAATATCCACAATGATCACGAACCGTCAATCTTAGCCCTCGATCGATTTTAACCACATGATTTCCAGATAATAATAATAATGCCAACACATAAGTGTTTGACCAAGAATTTAGGTTGATACAGAGCTTCGATGTGCTAAATTCAACCACAGAACCCAATCATAATACGAGTTTTATGCGACATTAATGCGTGGGTTCCTTGCAGGTTCGCCCACCAATCGTTCACAGATCGACAGTTCATAGTGATTGCGGAATCCCAATATGCTCGCTCTTTATCGAAGAGTTCAATCTCTGCAATATAAAAAGTGCTTTCTCGACTCTTTTAATCGTGGTCATTGATTCTCCACCCCAACGAGATCAATGGTGTTGGTTGATAGCGGGCCGTGAACTAGCATGTCCGTAAATTTTGCCTTTTCACTCTACAATGATTCCCAACCATCGATCTATGTTCATAGATCGACGGTTCATAGTGATTGCGAGCCCATTCTAGAAATTTTTCGCCCAACTCTGTCTAATCGTGGTCCCTGATCTTCCACCTCGACGAGATCAATGACATTGGTTGATTGCGGGCCGTGAACTAGCACGCCCATTAATTTCACATTTGCACTCCGCAATGATCCCTGACCGTTGATCTAATCGAACGATTGGTGTTTGATCCGTTAACTCCAGTGGTATTGAAGTCGATTTGACGACCGCGATCAGTCTTCCCTCCGATGAGCGACTCACATTCATCTCCTCTGTCAGGGTCTTGAGTATCTTGATTCGATCAGGGTTTTCTTCCTGAATCATACTCTACCTGGGTATCCATGGCATACAACTGCCTTTCAAAAATTTTGTGCATAACGTTAAGACAATAAAACATTTTCAAACATGTCCTAGCACATCTTTATGCACTTTGTCACATTATCCTTAATGTTTTCATGAGTGCAACACAAACAAATCTCGATTGTTTCTAAAAAAATACAACCACCATCACTATGGTTCCAAAACATTTACTTTCATCTGCGTACCAACTCTCTCATCCTAGATAAAACATAATACTCAACAAGAAAAGAATTGAGGGCTCTCCCCTTCTTCCAATTCTTTCTACATCGTCTGGGACTTTTCAACCTAGCTGAGTTATCTCTAAAGGCCTCACTGCCTTTTCTTCACATGGCTTCAACCAATCCTATTCAATCAAACATACTCATTTATTCATTCATTTATTTATACTCATATTTCCTGAGGGATGGAGTGCATTCCCCCTTAAGCTATCATTTAAAACAAAACTTTCATGACTCTTTAAAAATGGAGTCAACCATGCATCCATGGTTTTCACTTAATCTTGGCAAGTGCAATTATTGCCTTACATATCACTCATCATGGCATCCATATTGTGCCTTTAGTATACATATATCCTTACATCATACATGTTCATCACTGTCACATTTAATATCATTCATACCTAAATGGTATTACTATCAGGCTTCATATCAAGAAGCTTCACAATGCATTAAATCCATGCACTCAAGCATAAAAACACACAAACCTAACCAAACATTCATCATGCAAGCTTATTGCTTGCACCCCTTCCATGTCATGAATGCACATGGGCATCTCAGACATCCATATCCTCCTCCAAGGATATTGTTGCGCTCCTTATGACAAGCCTCATAGGAACACTTAACACTGAGTTTCCCTCTCATTTGAGAGCTTGCAGTCATTCACACGACATCCACATGGAAGTTGAATCAGACATAGTCATAACTATGTTCCCTTTTTATACAATAACAACTAGCAAGAAGATACTCTTGCCTCAACCTCCCTGGAACATTACCCAACTTATAAATACAATTTGGGCAATTATAACCATGCCCAATGTAACAAAATCAACCAAACTAGCTTCCAATTATATCTATATGGCTAACATACACCACTGGATGTCAATTTGACCCATTGGAATTCTAGAAGTGCCCCAACACTTCCTTTACCACATTCACGATCAACATTTAGTCAACCATTTTATCTTAATTTTAACAATAATGTCTAATACCATTTGGACTACTTACCAAGTATCCTAGTTCAGAAATCCAGAGTATCTTTAGGTCAAGATTGGTCTTGACCATTACATATATAATTCTTCCTTCTGTTCAACACAGTCAAGGACGGAGGCCATTCTCCTCCTCCCACAAGAACTCTGGCAGATTAGTTTCATATCCACCAAGCAAGGTAGGTTGTTGTGATTTCTCACTCAATCACTCTATATTTCTACAGCTCTGTTTATCAACTTGATTAGAAAAACCTTGCCCAACAATTCTTGTACACATAAACAAAATTTGTTTCTCAGTTCCCTTCGAAACCCGAGAGTTGTGCATGCTCTCCCTTTTTAGAGAATGGTCACCAGGTTCATTCCTCTGATCGTGAGGATTATACACACACATAAGGTTTAACCCTTGATTAAAGCATAAATTATTACTGCTACGGATATTTTCCATACATTCACATCCAAGTCTTGCTATTAGTACCCATTAGCATAATCCCACTCCTATAGGATCGACTATCATTCCACAAAGAAATGATAGGCTTCCTTTGCCATAGACTAGCATGATTCAATACCATTGGGTAAAATCCCAACTTTATTTTAATCTACATCCTTCTACTCAAGGAATTTATGCAGAAAATTTCCGTTTGGCAGTAATATTATCAACATGCTCATCCTAGCCTTGGTAACCCAATCTTATGTCTGTACAACAACACATATGATTGTAGAGTGAAGTCATCTTCTTTATTTGGAAACATTAGCAACATACCATGCAAATTTCCAAAACATCTATCAACAGTAAAAGACCTCATTCCTCTCTTCAGTAGAGGTTTACTAAGCTTCTCATGAATGGGGTAAGATAGGGTGTTACCCCTTAAATTCCTCCAAAAATATTTTCATATGACTTATGCATGAGCCCAAGCAGGCCAAGTGTTGTTGTCGTGCTCTAATACCCATTTGTAACACACCCGACCCCTAAGTTCTTTTTTAAGGGGTGGGACATCATAATTTTGTTTTCCTTAACTATCTCAAATCCTCCATTCGAGGTCTATATCACATTTTGCTCGTCCAGATCTTTCCAACCATGGCCTCCATGCTTAAAACCGAGCGCAGAACTGGCAGATATACCTCTCCTAAGTTCCTTAGATGTTCATTGGTCAAGGCCACATGGATTTCATGTGGATCCAACTCAATATGCTTCATTCTGAGTTCTCCAATATCCTAGAGCTTCCAACATTCCTAAATCTATGGTGGAGATCCACCCACCAGCCAATCCAATGACTAGGCTTGATCCTTGGCTAACTCGCAAGCTAGCGGGGAATTCAACGTTCGACCTTCAAAATTAAATTCTAGGCCTAGCCCCTTCCCTTCGTCTACAATGGCGTATGACTGCGAGCTATGACTAGACACCAAGAAAAACAAGCGCCTATTTCAGTGCTTTGGAGCTTCAAGCTCCGGGCGTTTTCACTTCACCACTCACCAATTCTCCCGAACTCCGAACTAGCTAAGTTCTGAAATGACGTGAGAGGGATCGAAAGTCCCTTCTCCCTTTCCAAATAAATGACCCACAGAGACTTCGTGCTCCGACGCTTTGGCGAATTCCCAAGTACTCACAACCGCAAACCTCCGAAGTGCAATCCTTTCAGAGTGTCAGATCTTCCGACACCTGTTCTCTGAGATCAACGACTCAAGTGGACTCCGGCCTCTGGGCCTTCAGGGTTCTTGTTCCACTTTTCTCCGAAGTGGCTATCCTCCGAAGTAACAGATCGCTCGCCACACATCCCCAAACGACGGAGGGTTTAGATCATCTCCGTTACTTCGAGCTTCAGGGATTTTCGAAGCACCGAGCTTCAAATCCTCTGGAGTGGCTCTCCTCTAGAGTTAACGATGTACTGACACGTGTCCCAGTTGATGGATGATTCAAATCTCCTCCGGCTCCCTGCGACTTTGGGAGTCTTCAACCTTTTATACCTGCCTCCTTTTGGTGTGTTAAACCTCTGAAGTACAGGATCTGGTGCCATGTGTCTTCCGACGCCAACAACTAGGATGAACTCTGACACATCAACGTTCAAGACTTCTCCATCCATGCGACCCCACTTTCTCCGAAGTGGATATCCTCTGAAACGAAGGATCTGCTGACACATGTCCTCTGTTGACGGACGGTTCCGATGAACTCTGACGCTCTGACCTCCGAAATTTCTTTCTCTAACCAACTCTGCTTTTCTCCCAGAGTGAATTTTCTCCGAAGTGGTAGATCATCCGCCACGAGTCATTTTCCAACGAACGACTAGGGTGACTTCAGAACTCCGGCCTTCGGGAATCCTCATGCCTTCACACTTCGATTCTCCCGAAGTCGATCGAGGTCGGGCTGACCACGACCTAGATCTGACGGTCCGAGGGTATCCACGTAACCCCAGAGATCTACGGCTTGTAACTTTCGCTCAAGGGTCCCTTGGGTCCTGTTGTTAGGCCACTCCCAGAGGGACACCTGGCAACCCCATCACTCAACACATGGACTCCCATATGATCTCGACGTTAATACTCACGTCCCCATGATCGAACATTCGTGAGGGATCCTGAAGGATCCTTAGATCCATGGTCCACATCAATTTCAGGACTTCGGGACTTAGAGGGTTTTGGTGTTACCAAACCTCTCTCCTCCCGAAGTGGTCAACACCGGGCTGACTATATCGCATATCTGACGGTAGGGATAGTTCCCGGGCATCTCATCCATTCATATTTCAAACAAAAGGATCTCTCCTTTAGGGGATTGAAACTCACTATTCTACCTGAGTTATGTCAGCTCCTTAAATACTTTATTTTGCACTAATTCTCCTGGACTTAATGCTTAGAGAAATCCTTCGCGCACCTCTTCCGCTCATCTATCAACTCTAGCACTTAAGGGGGGGAGGGTTTCTCGATCTTTGTCTGCCTCGCAGAGGCTCTGTGCACACATTCACTACTTCTCCTGAGCTTGACTAACCCCTTCCCTCAGAACGACTGGGAGTGTCGGCATGCACACGGGAGGCTATGCCCAAATTCAACAATTCACAATTCATTTATTTTAACTTGAACCACCATAGGGCTCAGGCATTTACATGTACAAGCTAGAGAATGTCTTATTTTCTTAAATACACAATTAGGTAGAATTGAAGGGATACAGTATAACCATAAAGCAAGCATGTCCATCCCTGCAACATTCATAGAATATCCAACCTTAATTCACAGTTACCACTTAAATACACATGGTATAAGATTACTTATCTATTACATGTGGTGGCCAACTAACTGACTGTGGGTGTTCGTCCTTCCACCCAACCATAGGCTTAGAGGCATTCATTCTTAGTACTCTGGCCACCCTCGTGCCAAGCCATGATATCACCAGGGAATTTATGCCAATTCTCATCGATCCTTTCTCTTTCGCATCTTCTGTGAGGTTTATCAGATGCTTCCTCAACATCAAGCTCGCGGCCTTCTGCTCAGGTCTCGTTCTCTGCATACTTTCAGATATCTCCCTCTCTGTCACGACCTCGTTGAGGTTTATCATATTCTTTCTCCGCATCAAGCTCGTGGCCTTCGACTAGTTCTCTGCTGCCGAATAATGTCTCTCGCATTCTCCACTCTTCTCTTCATATCCTCTTGTGTTCCTTGCAAACACATTCCTCCTATCCGGTTCCTTCTGTTAGAAAGAAACCTCGGGTCTTTTATGGGTCTGCAGGACCCTATGGTACTTTAGGATGACCTTCTGCAGCTAGACCATGCTTCCATTCATGGGGGTGGTTGAGGGTTCAACCACCTGTCCTTTTCTTATTAATTGTTCTCTTATCGTTCTCACATTCTTTCATCTAGTGATATCATGGCTTGTACTTTCAAGGCTTCACCCCCACAGTCAGTTATTGGCAATTAAACAATGATACATTTACAATGTTCTTATGCCACATCATGGTAATCCTAATTAATGATTAATTACAAATTGGGGGAAACATGGGTGTTACAAAGAGGGAGAGGGAGAAAGACAAGAGAGAGAGAGGGAGAGAAGGAGGGGGAGAAAGAGAAGGTAGGGGGGGGAAGACAGAGAAAGAGGCAGTGGATGTGATAGTGTGAGGCATGGCGAGGCAAGGTCTAGGTTGAGGTCATGGTCTAAGTCAAGGTCTAAGTCTAGGCTTAGGTCTAGGTCTTTCCATGCCTTGCCATGTCTAGTTCAAGGCCATGTTTTTCCTTACCATGCCTTTCTTTGCAATGTACCAAACTTTCTAGTTTGTGAGAGTGTGAGAGGAAAACAAAGAAGGGAGGTGTAGAGAGAGTCTATGAGAGTGTGGGAGGGAGAGATATTAATTCATAGAGGGGGGCTAGAAAGAGTGTGGGAGGGAGAGAGAGGAAGGCATAGAAGGGTGGTATAGAGAGTGTGAGAGAGAGACATACGAATACAAAGAAGGGGGTAGAGAGAGAGGTAAATGTAGGAGAGAGGGGTAGATGT
>ML778552.1:2427464-2453631 GCA_009831015.1 Picea engelmannii
GACCTGGTGTTTCATTGTTGGAAAGCAATCGAATGTAGGACCATGAAGATTTGTGACATCGCCTAAAACTATGCACCTTTTGCATTGAAAACCACTTGCATTGGCAAAATGTTTGCCAAAATGTTTTTGTTGAATTGGAAGTTGTAGGATGGTGAATCCATTTGCATATTCTGATTTAAATGAGTCAACGAAGTAGATGGAGAAAATTATGCAAATTGGAATTTCAAGTTGCACACATTGATGGAAGGCTACAACATTTGGTCGATCTTATGGGGAGACGAGGCCAAACCAATTGCCCTTGCAGCCACAGTTCACGACTGGAAAAAGCGAGAGATCAAGGCAAAGGTGCTTTTGAGAATGTCCTTCAAGGACAATATCATTCTGCACATTAGAGAATGTAAAACATCCCATGAAACTTGGGAGACACTCAAAGGTTTGTATGAGACAATGAACACAAATAGTTGAAAGATAAGCTAGGTGAAATTAGCGAGAAGATTTCTAGTACTAACATTGTCATTGTCACATTAAATGGCATGTTGGATGAATACCAAATGTTCATCACTAGTCTTGCAGCTAGGGAAAAGGCCCCTACCTTTGATGAATTGACAAGTATTTTATGCAAGAAGAAGAATGAAGAAAGAATATCAATAGCAAATCTCATAATAGTTCAGATCTGGTGTTGGTAACAAAAGGGAAACAACCCTACAAAGGAAATCCATGGGGAAGGAATAAAGAAGGAACGACACCAACAAGCACAAATACAAATGTGAAGAGGAATGATGGATGCTTATAATGTGGTAAGTTTGGACATTATGCTAAATATTGTAGGAGAAGGAAATTTAATGAGTCTAAATATAACAAACATTCAGGAAATTTTGTTGATAAAGATGCCACAGTAGGTGATGATTTCAAAAAACTTAAGTTTTTTTTTTTATGTTGCTTTATCAACATAAACCTATGATGTTAATGCCTAGTTTATTGATATGTGGTGTTTCAATTCATATGCCATGTAATAAGAACTAGTTTGATATATATCATGAAAACAACAATGGTGCTCATATCTATCTAGGAGATGATAGACCACATGAAATTAAAGGGAATTGAGATGTATGTGTGACTTTTCATGTTGGTCGGGTGAAACAAATCTGTAATGTCATGTATGTGCCATGAATAAAGAAGAATTTAATTTCAATATCCACCATTGCATATCAAGATTTAAAAGTTGAATTTGTTAAGTCACAGTCTGTTGTGAAAAACATACATGATGACTACACAATCATTGCAAGAGGATATAGAGTTGGAGGATTGCACAAGCTTGATGTTACAAGGAGGGATCATCAAGTGTTGGCATCAACAACTATGTCACTAGAAGAATTATGGCATCAAATGTATGGTCATCTTAATCATAATGATTTGATGTTACTTCAGAAGAAAGGAATGGTGAAGGGTCTTCTAATGCTTAAGAGTGAACATGTTGAATGCGAAGTATGTGCATTAGCTAAACAAGATAGGGAGGAGTTTCCTACACATACAGATAAAAGGAAACAAGAAATTCTTGAGCTAGTGCATACATATGTTTTTGGATGCAAACTAGATCTCTTGGAGGAGCATATTATTTCCTTATCTTCATTGATGATAGAACTAGATACACTTGGGTCTATTTTATTAGAAATAAAAGTGATGTCTTTGAATATGTTAACGAATTCAAGAATATGGTTGAAAAAAAAACATGAAGGTACATCAGGATTCTCAAGTCATATCAAAGAGGAGAATACACATCAAGGGAATTCATAAGGTATTGCAAAAACAATGGGATTCAACAACAATTTATAATGCCACATACTCCTCAGCAAAATGGAGTAACTGGGAGGAAAAACAAAACCTTGGTTGAATGTGCTCCCAGTATGATTAAAGGTAAAAATATTTCTAATGGTTTTTGGGCTGAAGTAATATGTACTCTTGTGTATCTAAAAAATAGAATGCATACAAAAATTTTAGAGCACAAAACACCTTTTGAATCTTTTCATGGATATAAACCAAAAGTTAATCACTCGAGAATTTTTGGGAGCAAAGCATTTGCTCATATTACAAAATAAGATAGAAGAAAGCTTGATGCCAAGGCAATTAAATGCGTATTTATTGGTTATTGTATAGATCATAAAGCTTATAAAATTTTTGATCCAAACACTCATAAGGTATATGCAAGCCAAGAAGTGTTGTTTCATGAAAATGCAGGTGAAGTACCCAAAGAGGATGGTTATGATGTATGGAATCTACATAAAAAAAATGAGGAAAAGTTCCAAAGAAGAAAATGAACAAGTTCAAGGTGAAGCTTCAAGCATCATAGACCCTACAAATAGCCAAAGCATGCCTAGAAGAGATGGAGGAATTCCATAAAGCAATGAAGAACTAAGGAGAACTACACGACAATCTAAGACCCCTGTCAGGTATAAAGACTATGATTTAATGACTCGAGATATGAATGTAGTGGAGCCTTTAAATTATGAGAAAGATAAATACCATAAAGAATGGATGGATGCCATGAAAGAAGAATATGATTCTATAATTAAAAATGAAACATGGGAATTTACATTATTTTCTGAGAACAAAAGCCCCATAGGTTCAAAATGGTTGTTCAAGTATAAATTTAATTTTGATGGTAGTATAGACAAATACAAAGCTATATTGGTTGCCAAGGGTTATTCAC
This sequence comes from Picea engelmannii, assembly GCA_009831015.1. NCBI lineage: Eukaryota > Viridiplantae > Streptophyta > Pinopsida > Pinales > Pinaceae > Picea > Picea engelmannii. Next base: position 2,430,172 of record ML778552.1, read on the forward strand.
ATAAAGAAGTGATAGACTATGAAGATACTTTTGCACCTATAGCAAAAATGAATATCATTAGATTAATTATTGTGTTGGCTACTAAGTATAATTGGAAGCTACATCAGTTGGATGTTAAGTCAACATTTCTAAATGCAGAATTAAAAGAAGAAGTTTACCTTGTTCAACCCAAGGAATTTGTAAAACAAGGTCAAGAACAACTTGTATGCAGGTTAAAAAAAGCTTCATATGGACTCAAACAAGCACCCAATATTGGTATGTGAAAATTGATACTTTATTCTTTCAACAAGGTTTCATAAAAAGTAAAAGTGATCCTAACAAGCAAGATGGAAATGCTCATATTGTTTTGATATATTTATATGTGAATGATCGCATCATAACAAGAAGTGTTGCTAGGTTGATTGAAGAGATCAAAAGAAATTTGTCACAAGAATTTGAGATGAAGGACCTTGGACAATTTAGGCATTGAGGTATAGAGAGACAATGGTAAGAACTTAATCACACAAAACAAATATATAAAGGAGTTACTCGGGAAGTTTAATACGAATACATGTAAACCAATATCTGCTCCATTAGAACATAATGTTAAGCTAAGAAATGATGATGACACAAAAAAAGTGGATGGTACTTTGTATCGACAATTGGTGGGAATTTTGAATTATCTCACTATGACTAGGCCAGATATTGCATATTCAATCAACATTCTTAGTCAATTTATGGATAAGCATCATGATAATCATTGGAAAGAAACAAAGAGAGTTCTTCGATATTTGAAAGGGATTGTTGATTTTGGTATTGAATATACTAATGTTTTTAATGTTGAGTTGACAGGTTTTCATATTTTGATTGGGCAAGAGATCCAGATGACAAAAAGTATAATCGTGATCATAGTATTGGATCTATGATCGTGTCCTGGAGCAGTAAGAAACAACCAATTGTTTATTTGTCATCCACAGAATTTGAGTACAAATCATATGAAGTTCCACCTGTGAGGCAATTTGGCTAAGGAGAATACTTGAAGATGTTGGAGAAAAGAAAAAAGTACCAACAATCATCAAGTGTGATAACCAAAGTTCCATCAAACTAGCAAACAATCCAATGTATCATGCTAGGTCAAAGCATATTGAGACACATCATCATTTTGTAAGAGAGAAGATATAGTCAAAGGAAATTGACTTGGTATATTGTAATACAAATGATAATGTGGCAAACATCTTTACAAAGCCTCTTGGAAAGGCCAAATTTGTAATATATAGAGATAATATAGGTCTTGTAAGGATTGCTTAATTAAGGGGGAGTGTTAGTGTTAATTAAGCATATCAACACAAACAAGCTACAGTTGAGCCACAAACTAAGTCAATGAAGCCATTGAGCACTTGGCTCAAGAAGATAAGATCAAATTAAGCTGACTCATGAGGAATTAGAGCCCTTGAGCCTGAACCCGATCAATGATGCAACTCTTCTCAGTATTGTATAAATACCATTTATGTAATGCAATAGACAAGATCTATGTGTGTGTTTATCTTAGTTTGTGTGAGAGATCTATGATCTTTGTTAAAAACATGGCTTCAAGTAGCAATAGTCTTGCACAACCATAGATCCTTGTTCTCATAGGAAAACATTATAAAGTTTGGGCGATCAAAATAAAGGCGTTATCGCATTCTTAGGATGTTTGGGATTTTGTAGTGCATGAATATCTAGAACCAACGTATTAGGCAGTCGAGCAAGCCTCAACAAATGCTCAAAAATATTATCTAAGAGAAAACAAGAAGAAGGATGCAAAATCACTCTGTCTCATCCAAAATGGCTTGGATGATAGTATATTTCCCAATATCTTAGCAGAAAAATTTTCAAAGATAGCTTGCGACATCTTAAAGACCAACTATCAAGACATTACTAAGGTAACTATTGTCAAGTTGTCAACATTAAGAATAAATTTTGGGAATTTGAAGATGAAGGAGTCAGAGTTAATAGATCAGTTCATGACCCAAGTCATGAACATTGTAAGCCAGTTAGGAATGAATGGAGAAGAACTTCTAGATCAAAAAGTGGTAGAGGAGGTTCTTAGAACATTGCCTAAGAAGCTTGATGTAGTGGTTTTAGTCATTGAAGAGTCTAAGGACTTGACACAACTATCAGTAAATGAGCTATTGGGATCTTTTCTATCCCATGAATCTAGAATGAATAGGAATGATGATTCCAAACTCGAAAATTATTTCAAGTCCGAGGTTTCTATCTCAAGAGGAAGAGGTAGATCAAGGTCAAGAGGCAGGGGTAGGAGCAACACAAGTAGTGGCCAAAGAGATGGTAAGGAAGATTCAGAATAAAAAACGAGACCATATCAAAAGCCTCATAGATCAAGGGGGGGCAACAACAGAAGCTCATAGTAAAATTAGAGGCATGACAAATCCAAGGTTGAATGTTTTTATTGTAATAAGATAGATCATTATGCACATGAATGTAGGAAGAAGAAGGTTGACCTTAGCAAAAAGAATGCAAATTATTCTAGCACCTCTGAGGACTATGAAAAATCTGTATTCCTTACTTTTAATGCTGCCCAAGAGACTTCTAATGATATTTGTCTTATAGATAGTGGGTGTAACAATAAGATGACATGAAATATAAGCCTAATTGCAAACCTAGATGATTCAGTAAGGACTGAAGTTAAATTGGGGACGAAGAATATTGTAAATACTATGGGAAAAGGAATGGTCAACCTCTTGACAAAACAAGGCCAAAAAATGCACATACCAGATGTGATTATGCCCCAAGTTTGAAATATAACCTCATTAGTGTTGGCCAGCTTACCCAAAAATGGTATGTTGTAACTTTTAAGGGAAATGATTGTTTTATATATGACAACCCTCCCAGTAAGATATTGATTGCTAGAGTGAAGATGACAAAGAATAAAATGTATCCTCTTGTCATGAATTATGGTAGGTAGGATGCCTTATTTTCCCAAAAGACAACATGTTTGGATGAATTTTGGTTGTGGTATTTCATATTTGGTCATCTACATTTTGGTGGCCTAAAATTATTATAGAAAAAAATGATGGTTAAAGGTTTTCCTCCCTTTCAAGACCTATCTAGTTCATGTGAGAGATGCATTTTGACAAAAGCACATGGATAGTTTCCCTAAAGGAGTGTCTTATAAAACAAAGACACCCTTGGAGCTAATTAATACAAATATGTGTGGTCCAATGCAGACCTAGTAACTAAGAGGTAGTTACTACTTCCTAACTTTCATAAATGATTACAACATAAATATTTGGGTGTACTTTATTGCAAATAAATCTAAAAAATTTGATAAGTTCAGAGATTTTTTAAGGAACTGGTGGAGAAGCAAAGTGGTCATCATATTAAAGTGTTAAGATCAGAAAAAGGAGGTGAAAATGATTCAACTGATTTTCAGGTTTTTTGCAAATAACATGACATCAAAAAACAGTTTATAGCAAGGTATACACCACAACAAAATGTTGTAGGAGAAAGGACAAACATAACCATTAGGAATATAGCTAGACGCATGTTAAAAGCAAAACTTGTCAAATGATTTTGAATAGATCTCCCACTAAAAGTGTGAAGAACAAAGTCTCACGAAAAACATGGACATGTATGAGCTGCAATGTAGCACACTTCAGAGTATTTGGTTGTGTGGCATATGCTCATGTGCCTAAAGAGTTGAGAAGAAAGTTAGATGATAGAAGTGAAAAGTTCATCTTTCTTGGGAACAATGATCACTCCAGGGCATATAAATTATATAATCTAGTTACAAATAAGGTGATAATCAGTCATGATGTTGAATTCACGATGTTGAATTCAAAAAAAAATGAAGCATGGGATGGAAGTATAGACAAGGCTATCACTGTTGGAGTAGCAGTATCTCAAGTAGAAGATGAAGCAGAGGAGCATATTGCACAAGGTGGATAGCAAGGTTCGCAAACTCAATCATCAATTAGAGGCACTCCAAGAAATTATGTTCAAGGTGAGTCATCTATCCTAGCTTGTGAGTCTATTCCTACTTCTCAATCAAGTAGTGAATCTGACTCTACAATAGTTTCCCTAAGGTCTAGAAAGACTAGAAGTTTGAGACAAATCTATAAACATCTAGATATGCATTCAAATTTTGCATTATTTACTTTTCAACCCACATATTTTGAATAAGCAATTAAAGAAGAAAATTGGATAAAAAATGGATTTATAGAGAAAAATGATGCATGGAATCTAGTAAGATTACCAAAAAGTAAAGATTGCATTGGTGTAAAATGGGTTTACAAAACCAAGTTTAATGATAATGAAGAGGTTGAAAAAGTATAAGACCAAGTTTAATGATAATGAAGAGGTTGAAAAGTATAAGACCAGATTGATAGCAAAATGCCTAATTATGGAGAAACCTTTGTGCCACTGGTTTAGATACAATTAGAGTCATATTATTCATAGTAGCTCAAAACAGGTAAAAAGTTTATCAAATAAATGTAAAGAATGAATAATTGATTGAACGAATTGCACTATTCACAATATATATTATACATTATGATAGTGAATTTTATACCAATATAGAGGCATAATGGACAATAATTGAGAAGACTGAGAAATTATGGATAGTAATTTATCAGTGCAGAGAATGGATCCATGAAAAAATACAGTGTGGCGATTGTGCTTCTATTAATCTACAAGTTATGCATGATTTTGATATTAAGTATAATATATGTACACCAAAGGAAAATTACTATATGTATTGACCAGTTTGCCTATCAAGAAACTGCACTATTCCTTAGCATATACAGAAGATTATAACAAATAGGTGCTCATAAATAAATACACTGAAACTGGAATGTAACATATTACAGGTCTTTATTCGGAGGAACCCAAACAAAATGTAGCGAACAATGAGAATACACAGGACAAACCTAAGCTGTTCTGAAAAAAAACAAGTCACATAGAAAATTTCAATACAGAAAACAGAACATCATCGAAATAAAGAAAACAATGACCCAAATTATTACATTCATGAATTCCGGAAGCCGAGAGCTTCCTGCTCATGCTTCTTCCTCTCTGCTTCTGCTGCATCGGTTGCATCTACTTGCATTCTTTCCTCTTGAAGATCTGCTTCCATCATTTCCTTCTCGTCTTTAGCTCCCAATTTCTTCACCTGTGATTCATCCAAAATCAGTTGAGATAAAATGAAATAAATAAATGGCCAAAGATTTAATTGCCAAGATCATCACCTGAGAAGTAATGAAAATTGTGGTATACTGTGCGATCAGCCGTATGGTGGTCGCTGCATCCAGCGCACCCTTCTTCAATTTATTTATCAAAGAAATATTATCATTATCATTGCCGGTGCTTGCGCCGACTCCCTTATCGTTCTCCATGATTTACAGATCCTCCGTGCTTTCAGTGGGCGGACGAAGGAGAGAAAGAAAGAAAAAGGAAACGTCTCGAGGAAGGTAACGCAGAACGTGCAATGAGTGACTCCCACGCGGCGTCGTGAACGACTTCCCAACTCGTTACACTATCTTCTTTGGTTCGAGGATTTTCTATGAAGTATTGTAAACACAATCATCCCCCAATTCCCTGTAATGACTTACCTACTGATTATGGGTAATTTCTAGAATATCGTTTGGATCTAGTCAAATTCAAATGTAATAAAGTTTAAAGCTGATGATTTTTTCATATAAATACCTTTACCTTATTAATTATTAATTTCTTTATTAAATTTATTACTCTATATATTATTAATTGAAAATTTGATATTACTTTATTTTCCAAAAGAAAAAATTGTTCAATTATATTAAATAAATATAATATGTTCTCATATACGGATACATTCAAATCACTGTGACAGGTCAGCAGGTAGGGAGAGTCAATCTCCTTCAATTGGGTATTCCAATTTGAAGGGGAGTTGAGGTTACCCTGTGGAAAAAGTAAGAGGAACTGCCAAACCGGAAGGAGAGATATCAAGATTTCTGCCTAATAGGTGCCAAGAAATGAGAAAGAAAGAAAACTGATGATGACGACAGATACTCAGGACTTAGAATAATTTGATAGTGTGCGTGGGACCCTCATGTCCGTCCAGCCAATGGGTGTAGTTGATCAGTCCTACTTGTAATTGAAGTGTTGTTTTAGATAACTAGTCAACTTCCATATTGAATTCACGAGAAGTGTGAGAGAAGATGAGCTTCTTGTAGTAGCATTGAAGTATTTTGATTCGGTCCATCCAAGCCAAGAGGGTGATCGAATGAAGTTTGCCACTTTGATTCAGCCAATCTATGATAACTTTTGAGTCTCTGATCAAATGAAGATGTTCAATATTTAACCTCATGGCCAAGTGAAGTGTTGCCCAGGCACCCGACGGTTCTGCACTTGTGTTGGTGCCTGGGCCACAACTGAAAGTCCATTTGTATATAGAGTTTTCTGTCAATCTAATCAGACCCTAGCACCACTCAAAGCACCACTGTGTTGGGCTGCGCCATCGAACCACCCTGTAGATAAATTTTTAGCAATGGAGGGATTTATTAATATTTTAGATTTCACTTTGGATGGATAGATTTCTTTCCAGTTATGATGTTGTCCAAGAGCTCTATAAGCAACATAATTGATGGATGAAGAAATATTATCAAAGATCAGATTGTTTCGTGCCAACCAAATGTGCCAGATTACCAAGGGTGGTAAAAATTTGGAAGAAAGCTTGCTGGAAATCCAATTGTCAAAACAATTTGAGATAGATAACCCCTGCCAGACAAATGTAAGGTGGTGGTCAAGTGATTGCAGAGTTGTCCCCACTAGCCCACAGGAGCTGGTCCTCTTCGTTGTGCGGGTAAATGCTAGATCTGTAAAGAGACTAACATAATTGGTCCCACTCCACAGCTAAATCACGTGGAAGCTCCAGAGCATCACTTGTTTTCCAACTAGGGGTCAGGTTCCCCAATTCATTGTGATTCGATGCTTGAAATAAAAAGTGAATAGTTTTGGAATGTAAGTGAGTGATGAGAGATGGCGACAAGTATGAGGATGAGTCGATGCTAAGAATGCAATCCATGCCAAGTTTGATGGAGTGGTCGGAGCCAGGCTTCCAGTTGATCCAAGATCTAATCCAATGTGCAGCTTTCTTTAGATTCCTCCATGTCTGAGACACTACCCTGGGGAGTATAGGAGCCGAAAAGAGCCAGGTTGCAACTGAAGTGGAAGATAATTATTTGTCTTTGATAACCAAGCTCCAGATGCCAGAAGAGGTTAATGCACACTAGAGAGAGTTGGTTGCCAGTGCATGATTGAAATTGAAAATATTTCTAATGCCCCAACCCCCCTTGTTTTTTGGCTTAGCTAAAGCCTCTCGATTGCAAAGATGCAAATTGTGTTTTTCCTTACTGCCAGACCAGAGAAAGTTATAAGTCATTTTTTTGAGTTTATCCAAGACCGGTGGGGGAATGGAAACTAATGCCATCCAGTACACTGGTTGTCCTTCAAGGGTGGCCTTGATAAGGGTGTATCTGCCTCCAATAGTTAGCCATCTGTTGCACCAGTTGTTGATTTTTTTTCCCCATCTTTGATAGAAACCAGTCCCAATCTGATGCCTTGTGTTGTTCTGCTTTAATGAAATAGCCAAGGTAATGAAAACCATATGAAAGATGCAAGAAATTGTGAGGGAAAATGGCCAAAAGAGGTTCTAAGTCCTGATCAAGAATATTAGCATAATGGAACGTCGACTTAGTCCAATTAATATGAAGGCTAGTAGTAGAGTAGAAAATTCTTAAGAGTCCATCAATTTCTTTCCATTCAAGCGGACTGTCATTTGTCATTATAAGGACATCATCAGCGAAGAGGAGATGAATGATTTTGACCAACCTGTAGACTTTGATCCCGATGATTTTGCCTTCTTCTTGGATTTTTTTAAGAAGGAGACTAAGACCTTCCATAGCCAAGATGAAAAGAAGCGGGGATAGAGGACAACCCTGACACAAACCTCTTCCACTGTGGAAGAAGGTAGATGGTTCACCATTGATCAACATAGCGAAAGAAGCACTTGTGACACAACTCATAATCCAAGCTGTCATGGAGTGGTTGAACCCCAGCTGTGTTAAAATAAGTCTAAGATAATCCCAATCAATGCAATCGAATGCTTTTTTAAGGTCTAGCTTTAGGATAAGGGCACGAGATTTTTTGTGATGGATGTCTTGAAAACATTCTTGAGCAGTGCCAATGGCGTCAAGAATTTGTCGGCCCTTTAAAAATCCTAGTTGTTCTCTGGACAAGAGGCGTGAGAGGATGGGTTTGATTCGGTTGGCAATGATTTTAGACATGATCTTGTAAGCAAGATTACAAAGAGCTATCGACCTGTAATCACCAAAAGTGGTTGGATGATTTTCTTTCGGAATAAGAGTCAAGAAAGTGGAGTTGAGAGCCCCATAGATCCTACCATGTGGCCTAGAGTCTTCCGCTAATTCCAATAACTCTGGCCCCACCAGATCGATAAATGAAGGTAAAACTCAATGGTCCAGCCATCTGGGCCTAGGCTTTTATCCTTTGAGAAGGTTTTGAGAGCATCCTGAACCTCTTGTATTGTGCAAGGCATATCCAAAAGTGTGTTGTCCTCAACTGTAATAGAGCGAGGATAGTGTTGAGCCACTTCAACTTGGGTTTGAAGATGTACCTGTGTTCTAGCCTCATAAATTTTTTTATAATAAGTGATGGATTTTGTTTTTATATATTTTTGTTCACTGTTCTTTATGCTTGAATCATCTATGATATCCGAAATGTGCTTTTTATTCCTGGAGGAGGTAGCGAAAGAATGAAAAAAAATTGTATTGTGATCGCCACATTTGATCCAATTTGCTCGGCTTCTTTGTCTCCAGAGTGCCTCATCTACGAGCAAAATCTTGTTTATGTTTGCTTCTAGTTGTTTACACAGTTGAAGTTTGTTCCATGCTTGCCCAGTCGATAGGTCAAAATGGTGTAGGACAAATAGCTTGTGTTCCAACTCTTGTAGATTCTAAAGGGTGCGATTTTTGTGCATCACCACCCATCTTTTGATATAAATTTTTAATAATTTCATTTTTGATATGAAGCATTATTGTATACCCATGCCATGCTAGAAATAAGGATCTGGCCACACATCATAAACAATATCAATGAATTATGGTTACAAAAGCCAACACGCATTGAGTTTGAATGGGTAGGAAATCCGCTTTGGATGTTGACCGAATTGTAGAAGGATCGGAGTGTGATAAAAAAGATACGGCAAGTCAACCCAAGTTCTGATTCTTCCCACATCAGTTGCCAGGCTATCAGAAATGTAGAAATGGTCAAGGTGTTTGGAAATGGAATCCCTACCCATTCTGCAATTATGCCAAGTAGGGGTCAAAACCGTCGGGGGAAAGTCGATCAGTCCATGTGAATGGAAAAGAGAAATGAAGAAATTAGCCAACATATCAAGGCTGGTGGATGTTCCCCAAATTTCACCTGTGCTTATGGTGAAGTTCAAGTCTCCAGGAATGACTGAATTATGGAGATCTAGCAAGCCATGGGATTCCACCAGTTCCCAATTTTTTTTTATGTTTTGACAAGGCCCATATATATTGAGAAAGCCTATGCTTTGATCATTCCACTGGCAGGATCCAGTAAGTAATAGGCCACCACAGCTCATATAAGGATGTAAATCAAACTTAGATGGGTCCCAGGCGACAACTAAACCCCCTGAAGTTCCAAGAGAGTTTACAACGTAGGTGTACCACTCAGGACAAAATTTTGAAAAAAAAACTCTGGTTTTTTGTCCATCAACCAAGGTTTCTTGAAGAAAGATAATGTCAGGTGGGGTCCGAACAAGTAGTCTTCTGAAGGTAGAGGATCTAAGGGGCCCTGCCACCCCTCTAATATTGAGGGAGAGAAAGATCATTAGTTATTTATTGCTAGGGATTTCATACCTCTAAGCGCCCCAATATCAGTAGTTTGTGAGAGTGTTGCAGAGGAAGAAGATAAGGATGGCCCCTCTCTGCGACGAGCACTTCTAGTTTTGATTGGGGAATGTTCTTAGCCGATCCCTCTAGACCAGGTGTGAGCAGTACCCTGGTCGAACCCTGGATTATTCCTATGTCTTGTAAGATCTGCCTTAGATAGTGACAAAAGGATAGAATTCCCTTGATAGATAGGTAAAGGGGAAGGGGAATGTATTTCTTTGAAGGATAGTAATAAAGAGTCTAGCACCCCACTAATGGATGTTTTGGTCGTCTATGTATCACTAGAACCTGGATGGTAATAAGTTGAAGTAGTCTGAGTATCACTAGTATTCAGGAGGTAAGGTTTCGAAGACATTCTCTGTGTCTGTGCGTCAAGGCTGGAAGGGTCTGAAAGTATAAAAGAGGAGGGGTCCAGATTAGCTGGTCGGAGATGGGTAGAAAGAGAGAGATCCATTGGGAGAGTGGATGGTGAGGGCGAGCGAGCGTCCAATAGTAAAGAAGGTTGGGCGATGACAGTGGTCGAGATGGGAGGTGGGGAGTTTGACTGTAATGGTGGCTCTACTGAACAACAGGGATACAGTTGTGTGGAAGTGGGACTCGAAGAGGAAGGTTGAGTCAACACTGGTCGAGGAGTGGGAGCAATTGGAGCCACCTGTGGTGGTGGAGGGCCTAAAGCCACCAATGTAGCAGAGTTCAACTGATCTAGTTCCCAGGTAGTGAGGGAGTTATAAAGCGAAGGAAAAAAGAGTTTGAGTTTACCTGTGAGAGAGTCTAGGACAACAGAGTCTTCATTGGAAGGAAGGTTCGGATAGGAGAGATGTGTCGACGCAACAGGGGAGTCCATCCTAGAGGAGAGGTCGAGCATAGTCTCCTCAAACTGTTCTTCGGTGAAGCAACCTGGACAAACATTCCGTAGGTGTCTAGTGCATTTGGATAGTTCACTTGGATAGTGCACCTAGATAGTGCACCTGAAGGGGATGCCTAGATAATCCAGATGTTGTCTGAATAGTTTACCTCGCTAGTCTATGTCAAGGCATTCCAACAATCCGTCATGAATCTCAATCTTCACCATGACTCTAGCTACTTTTTTCTCCGAAGCTGTAAGAGATTGTTGATCCACATGGATGAAGCGACCGAGAGTGTTACCAATGGCCTCAAGAGATTTCTAGTTCCATAGATGAAGGGGCAGTCCAGGGAGGAGGACCCAGATGTGTCTTAAGTGAAAATGGTCTTGCAGGGGATCAAAACTAATCCTCCATCGTTTCAGCATGATGCTACCTCCGTCTATAGTCCAGAATTGTTCCAAGATACAAGTGGAGTCTTATGGAGATTTGAAGATGAAGCAAATCCATCCTTGTGTTATATAGGTAATATTTGGCACATAAGTCAAGATTGGCTTCCAGTTGTTATTTACCCACTCTGAGAGGTCGGTTCGGCAGAGATATTTGTAGGAAAATCTACCCACTAATGCACAGAGGCTTAGTGAGACAGAGTCTACAATTCCGATGTCATGGCCAAGGACCATTTTCCTCTTGGTTTTTTTTGAAACCCAGGGTCTGTGTTGTATAGAAGGTCTTCCATACTGTGAAGCTCCAGGTTGGCTTTTAAGCTGCTGCAAACCACCAGTTTTGTGTTGGAGAGTATGGGTATAAGCCTCATGGGAGTGGGAGAAAATATTTGCATCAATCGAGGTCTGGCGCGAAGAGGTAGTAGGGATGGAGGCTAGAGAGGGAGTTTGAGTAAAAAACGAGGTGGGTAGGTGGGAGGATAGGGGCGCATAAATTGGTGGGAGAAAAGTTAGCTCAGACTGAGAGGAGAAAGAATAGGTGTGTGGGCCCAGTGTGGAGGTCAGAGGAGGAGATGGTGAGAAATGTTTGAGTGGATGAGTTTGGCAAGTTCATCGATAGAGGCGAAGAGGCCCTCACTGTTCCAGAGGGCCTCATCAGCAGCACCCATAAGTGTGCTGACGCCCCTCTCCATCAGTGAGTGTCCCCCTTGTCATGAGGTGATATATTCAAATAGAGTAGAAGGGTTTGAAAATGTGGAACAGGTCAAATGAGCAGAAAAACAAGGGATATTTGATCGAGGTAACTGAGGAGAGGGTTTCGAGATGGGTCAGATGTATGGAAGTATTTCAGAAGCTCGGAGAAGTCAGACAAATAAGAAGAGGCAAAACTAATGATTAAGGCCCAGGAAAGCAGATAATAAGGTGAGTTTGATCAGTGAGGTTTGTGACAGGGTGGTCAACTGAAAAGAAAGAAAGAGGAGTTGCAAAGGAGGTGGTCGGATCGATCATATACGTCAAGGTGGAGTCGGGATCGTACATTATCGCCCAAGAAAGGTTCAGAAGACTCCATCAAGATCAGGGTGTAGTTTCAGAGTTCGTCATTAGATTCCTGAAGCCGAGTTCGCCATTTCGCCTCCTCTCTCACTTCATACAACTAACATGATATTACTTGGTTGTCATAAAATGTAAATGTGATATTAGTCTCTCTCGTACATTAAATTGTCATGCGTTAGTGTATGATTTCCGATTAAATGTTACTTGTAAATATATAATTTTTTTATATAGTACTAATCAATAATTTATAGAATATTAGTTTATTTGTCAATATTGTTTGTATTCATTTTGTTTTTGTTTTGGAGTATGATTTTAAATTGCTTTTAATCCATCTTTCTTAATTGTAAGGAAACAAATTAACTACCCCGTACTCATAAACATTTGTGATAAGTAATACTTTAACCACCAACTACTTATTTTAAATAATCAACATGCAATAATTTATTAAATATATTTTTTTAAATATAAATTTTTATTTTTTATTTTTTTATACATTACAAAAGAATTTATAGAAGATAGTTTCATTTAATTGATGAAAATTTTAACCTTACAATATTTTTAATTAAAAGTTTTGATGTACAAAATCTCTAAATGAAAAAAAATAAATTTGAATTTATCAAAATTAAACTATTTTTAATAAGACTAATAAATTTATACTTGTTCATTTATTAACTCATTTCTCAAATAATTTTTTCTAATTTTATTTTTATTTATATTATATAAATTACACTTTTACATTAAAATTTCAATAAAATTTAACCATAAATATTAAAAATTTAAAAATTTAACCTTAAATATTAAAAATTAGAAAATAATAAACTTTAAATTAAAGAAAAAAAAAAAACTTTTATTCAAAACTTCAAAACAAATGACCCTAATAGAGTAGGCTAACTTAGAAGAGACCCTCTTTTCAGACAAAAATAATAGGCTCGACTAAATTTTCAAAGGTAGTTTAAATTTTACATGGATCAAAATTCTATGTATTTCAAAATATTACATCTAGGATAATGAAACAGTCCAAAAACCTACTAGAAAAATAACTCTTGTAGAAAGATTACTCCTAAATTAAATCTAACAACTTGATTTATTTTAATAAATAATACATTTTTTAAATAAATATACATATTTTAATAAAATTCAACAATAAAAATTAAAAAAAAATTAGCGAACTTTAAATTTTTTAAAAACGTTGTTCAAATCTTCAAAACAAATGACCCTAAAAACTTAATTTGTTTTAATAAATAATACACATTTTTTTAATAAATAAAACATTTATATCTTGTTTTCAAACAAACTTCCGATCTTCAAAAGAAATGACCCTTAAACCTCGAATAAAACATTCATATTTTTGTTTTTTAAATGAATAAAACATCCATATTTATGTTTTTCATTTTAGTTCGTTAAGAAAAGACATATATAACACTTCATCCATCTCAAATTACAATCATGTCTTGAGGATACCTATGTAAGTTTCAAATCTTAAATAAAAATGCTTCTTTTATCACATAAGTTAAAATAAATATTTATCTAGAATCCTAACCAAGGTTCTCATGCCCTCAAACTTATCTTAGATAGTGACTAAAATCCTAACCAAGGTTCTCAGGCCCTCAAACTTATCCTAGATAGTGATTGTATAAATTAAAACATAAATTTATTAAAATCTTAATAAGAAGTCCTAAAACCTAATTTTATATAGGGATTGAATGGGTCTAATGGTTAAGAACATGTGTTTCCTCATAAGAGGTCACAAGTTCAAATCTAGAGGGGATAGGGTATGTATACCTCCGTAGATTTTACCAATCAAAATCGTTGGGCAGAGGGAGTCTCATACACCAATTTGGTGTCTAGCTTGGTTGTGACCTTAAAAATAGATTATTTTTTTTTTGAGTAAAAAAGTGGATCCTGCTATATTAGATAGACAAAAATAACAGAGTATATAGAAGAGTAGGTCTGTAGCCACACAAAATGCTGCCGATTGTCGGAAACCAGCATATGTAGAGGGCAAGTAGCAATAGCATAAAAAGCATAATAACATAGTGACATCTGTCCTGCCCGTAGGAAACCAGAACATATGTCAAGAGTTCTAAATGCACATAAAACTAAAAGCCTAGATGGCAAGTAAAGAAACCTAGGTGTCGAGTGACCTGTCATCCATGCTGGTATGCTGGTATGGCGAAAGCTTGCGCACAAAGGGGACATCTCCTTTTGGCAGGCGCGTTGGAAAATGCGTCAAAGAGCATGTCCATGCGCTGACCCAAGAGGAGAGCCCGGTATTCCAAGTCCACCAGGTGCCCACGAATGTCTGTCATCATAGCCAGGTGCTCATCCCGGACGAGCGCATTATGCATGCTGCCACCCACGTCCTCCGTCACTTCAGAATCCGCTTCGAGCCCCTCCTGCTCCGCTTTAGCCTCAGCTCCCTTCTGCTCCACGATAGGCGCTGCGTCCTTCAAACCTGCGACGTTCGCCTGTGTGCCTTGGCAACTGTAGGTATCATCCCCAGGCCATGGAATTTCCTCTAGTAAACAGCCGGGGGTATAATCAAACAAGGCCGGACTAGGCTTGCAGGCCTCCTGATGGGGCTCCGATCGAAACTGCGCAGGGAATGGCAAGTCCGCCATGGACGGATCTTCAACCACAATACAGGGAGGAAATTCCTCCTCAGGACCACCTTTCTGCAAAAATTCCGACTCGTGCTCTTTAACGTGTTGACTGCTACCAACGCCAGGCTCTGCTATAATGGCAAGCCGCGCCCTTCTTTCAGCCCTGTTTTTCTTTCTGAGAATGGACGTCGCCATTGCCAAGGCGCGTTCCAGCTCTTCCTTACGACGCCTTTGAGCCTTATGGGCCTCCCAAGCCGAGCCACGACGAGGTCTGCCTCGCTTCCTGGCCATGAGGCAGGGTGAGTGCAGGTGAAGGCCAAATGATCCGAGGCAGTGAGTAGTAGATTGCAAGTTAGCGCGGACGAGCAAGCTCTGCCGCGAGGCGGTCAAAAGGAGATGCAGCAAGAATGCTGGACCGCGTCCGACCCACCAGAGTATAAGCAAGATACAAATACGCACCAGAGCATCACAGTGTATGCCAAACACAATGAGAATTAGGCTGCACTCGCGCAACCATGCAGAGCTCGGAGCCGAGGCGAGTGCAGACCCGCCTTGCCCGGGCAGACTAAAAACCAAATGATCGAGAGTCGAGCCCATCCTTTCTCCCTTAACTCTGGTTGTCCCGGAGGCACTGCAAACATTAATACTCACTCGCGGGAAGGGTCTCTTCGTCCTGCCCCTGCTGCTGTATCCGTCCGCCATGGTTAATACATGCGCGTGGGTGGCGGTGTATGACATTTATGCCTGGGCCAGGTGGAATCCACCTGTGACCCCTGGGCGACGTGTCACCCCATCCGGGGCCTTAAAAATAGATTATTATTATTATTATTATTATTATTTTATTTTAAGCTCAATCATACATTAGATGGAATCCCATGTCCCATATGTCCATAAAGAGTTCGATACTCCTTAAGAATTAATTTGTCGATTTTTAAAGGTTAATTATGCTAAAGGATTTTTTTAAGGGGACAGTTCCCGACATCACACAATAAGATGGTCAGCTTTTGAACCTTTTTGAATAAATATTAGACATGAGGATCGGCTCTAATTTTGGCAGAAGTTTAGTTTCTATGAAAAAAATGCCCTTTTTTTGGGTTAAAGATGTACAAACTTTATAAATTTACATGTGTCATGTAATTTTTAATTGATAAATTCCTTTACACTATTGTAGTTTGGTTTAGTTATTTTGCAGGTGGAAAACATTGATACATGTTATAGTTATTTTGAAGGTTAAAATTCAATTTATTTATTTTTTCATATAATATTTTTCTTAAAAGGTTGTCAATGTTGATTAATTGGGTTGGTTGTCATTGATGTCAACCCTAGAAGAAAGTCCGGTAGCGAATTCTAGTAGAACGTGGTTTGGGTAATGGACCCAAGTTTGTTTGATGGATAATGGTATGAATTTTGATATATTTGTAGGTAAGACTATTCTAGATGGATAGTACATGTCATGCCATTTTTGGTGGTATGTGGAACGTCACATAACTCCTCACGGTTAGAGAGTTATGGCCTTGTGAAGTTGGAGGACCCTCGTGAGTCATCTAGAAGCCCCAAAAAGTCAAAGTGTTTGCAAAAGAAATTATTTAAATAATTGATCCAGAATCAGATCCATAAGCCTGACAGGGCTCAAAAAGGCTCAAAAATGAAAGTGCTCGGAATTCAACGAAACCAACACCATTGCGTCTGTCTCGTCTTCCTGATTCCGACCATATATTTACTTCGTCAAACGGGCTTCGTATGCGAAAGATATCGCGTTCTGTCCGAAAACCCAAACAGGCAAAAAAAAGGGATGACTGTACAGCTGACGTGGAAACTTCTGGAGACAACACGTGGCAAGTGATGTGGCGTACAACCGGTACAGTTGGACCATTCAGAGGGTGACATGTGTCACCACTGTAAGGGTGACACGTGATACAGGCTAACGTGGCAGACACGTGGCAAGGGTGACAGGGCAGTGACTGGGTAGGTACGGTGACAGGTGGCAGGCACGTGGACGAGTCAACATTTGACACTTGGCAGTTTTTGTTTGGTTGTTGATGTGCCACGTGGCCCAGTCATGGGCTACCACGTGGCACCCTGTGATTGGTTCGTGGTTGTGTAAAAGTTTATGGTCTCCACCGGGGTCGAACCCCCGACCTTCCTCCGGGATGTGGACGGGCAGGACCGGGCTAACCACCCGGGCCACTAGTGTTTCTTAACAACTATACGGCTAATTGTTTATTTATGTTTGATTAATGTATTATTCGACGGGGGAAAGGGCTGGGGCTTAGCCCCAGCCCTCGACACGGACATACGACCACGACCACAGGAGGGGCTTACCATATGCGCGGTGTATGCGATAGGGACCAGCCCTCGGATCCCGGGCGGATCCCATAGGACCAGGAGCTGTCCACCATTTTGGGCGCGGGAGGTTATATATGATATCCGTGGACCTATGCAAGCGCCCCACTACCAAGAGCTAGCGTCGGGTATGGGCCAGCGCTCAGCCCTTTAGGTTGGCGCTTGGCCACATGTCCATTCATATGACCAGGAGTGCGCACATTTAGGGGGCTGCGCCCATATTATTATTTCAAAGTGGGTTTTTTTGTTAAGTTTTTGGATTTTATTTGATATTGAGCCTGTTATTAATGGATTTTCTCCATTTTTGGGAGATATTGGGCATTTTTGGAGCCCAAATTTTGGGAGGAAGTTGGGGATGGATAACCAACTTCAGATTTATATAAACCAAGCCTGTTTGAGGCCTTGGAGGACAGTCAGAGCAGAGTTATGCTGAAGGGAAGCCAAGCCAAAGCCATTTTTATGCAAGGAAACTATTGAGGAGCAGACGCTTGCGGGCCATTTCTGGGAGCTCCGAACATCCGTTTTGCATGTCGTTTTCTTTGCAGGGTTCTAGAGATCTCGAAGAACATGACCAGATCGGTCTTGTAGCCAATTGGCACTGCTGTGATGTACTTTTGATCTTTTGAACAGAAATAAAGAAGCCTCCCCCACAGAGACAAAGGCCCGGAGACGTAGGCAATGTTGTGCCAAACTCCGTTATCAATTCTCGTGTTATGGTTTGTTGTTTATTATCTCATTTCAGATCTGCATATGTGTATATGGCTGTCATAATTTTTCTTCTTTCCTCATTCTTTCATTAATCTTCTTAAAATGGTTAATTAACACATGCAATTTAAAACTCAACCATAGTCATTAAAAGATCCTACAGATCAAGTGGTATCAGAGCTAGTTGACGTTTGGATTTGAGTTTTGCATGTTAACCAGGGAAAAGATATAGCGTGGTGAAGGCGAGCTTGTTGCAGAGAATCCATTAATTGTATTGAGAAAGAGAGCTTCCCAAAGCGAGAAGATGGCATCGGAAGAAGGGATTTCTCAGGATGAGAAAGAGTTCCAGAAAACATTCCTTGCTATGTCGGAGATTGTGAAAGTTTTGTACGAGGATTACTTGGAATGAAAGAGACCAGTTTTGGGTGAATCTTCAAAGGGAAAAAGTGAAGAGGAAGAGGACCATCCTCAGATTCCTCCTTCACCTCCATCATCACCTCCTTCTTCTCCTTCTTCTTCAAGTTCAAGTTCTAAATCTAATGGAAAGAAAAATGTTCATAAGAATAAAAATGAAATGCCATTGTTAAAACTTGATGTCAAATTTGAGTTGCCCATATATGATGGTGAAGTAAATGAAGAAAAACTTGACAATTGGATCAGGCATATGGAGGTATACTGCAGTCTGCAACAGATCAAGGATGAGGCCACACAAATTAAGTTGGCATCTTTGAGACTTGCAGGTACAACTCTCATCTGGTGGCAAAGCAAGTTGTAAAAGGGAACACAACAAGTGGGTAATGTATTTCCATCATGGAAGAGTTTCATTTTTGCACTTAGGAAACAATTACGTCCTTTGGGTTATAAAGAAAAAGCATTAATTGAATGGCAATATTTAAAACTAAGAAAAGGACAAACAGTGCAAGAATACACCGATGGATTTCAAAAAATGGCATTAATGTTAGATATCGCTTTACAAACACAAGAAACTCTTATGAAGTATATAGTAGGTTTACCTGCGCATATTATAAACATTGTTTTCATGTTTGGCCCACTAACCTTGATGAGGTTTCTGTTCAAGGTACTTATATTGAAGTAGGGAAAGCAGGTGTGTCAGGGGAATCATCGTATTCAAGGAAAGAGGACAAGAGGAAAAGGCATGGCAAGAATGAAAATGCAGTGACAAGGAAGGAAGGAAAGCCCTCTTGCAAGCATTGCAAGAAAGAGGGACATGATGAGGACAAATGTTGGTCGTTGCATCCCGAGAAGAGGCCAAAGTGGTTCAAGGAAAAGAAGGGAACGCAAACAGTGGCAACGACAACAAAACCCACAGACTTGGGATCGGATTCACGTGATGAATCAAAGATCTCATTGGTTGGTATGACAGGTAAAATTGGTGAAGACATTGATTGTAGAAACAACTTGTTTCATATAAGGGTAATCGTGCGACACACTAAGATAGACACATTAATCGATAGTGGATCTCAATCTAATCTAATCTCATAAGAATTGGTTAAGCAATTGGGATTAAAAACACAACTACATCATAAGCCTTACACACTTAAATGGATAAGCAATCATCATCAAATGCACATAACAAAGCAGTGCACAATCAAATTTCAATTTCATCTAAGTATGTGGATGAAGTAACATGTGATGTAGTGTCGTTAAGAGAATGTGGAATGGTCTTAGGTAGTCCATACTTATATGATCGTAAGGCAATCTTCTACAGGACAAAGAATCAATATCAATTCACTAAATCAGGTCAAGATTATGTGGTTCATGCTCATCATGTTAAAGAAAATAAAACACTTCAAACAATGGAATAATTAAAGAAGGCAGTGCAAGCAAGCAACAAACCAATAATTGTTTCAAATGAAGTAATTGATCTTAAGCAAGAACAAGAAATGATTGTTGAATGGAAAATCAATCATAAGTTGCTTCAAGATAAGCTCATGTTGTGTAGATATTTCAAGTATATCAAATCATTTGCAGTCGTCTTTTTGATGCTGTCATTAGTAATGTTTTTTACATGGATGATAGTGGCTTCAGTAAGATGTAACAGGGTTCAAATGGCTAACAATATATTGTTAGTTGTCATGATTGTGTTACAGTTGATATTGATGAGACATGTGCACAGGACAGAGTTCAGAGACAGAGGACAAGCTAGGTGGCCTATCTCGAGCTTGTTGACTGGTAAGTAGCCTTTTGGGGACCAAAAGGTATTTTAGTGGGGAGTTGTGATCCAAAATCGGATCCAGAAGCCTGATAGGGCTAAAAAAGGCTCAAAAATGAAAGTGCTCGGAATCCGATGAAACCAACACCATTGCGTCCGTCTCGTCTTCCTGATTTTGGCCACATATTTACTTCGTCAAACGGGCTTTGTATGAAAAAGATATCGCGTTCTGTTCGAAAACCCAAACAGGAAAAAAAAGGGATGACTATACAGTCTGTACAGCTGACGTGGAAACTCCTAGAGATGACACGTGGCAGGTGATGTGGCATACAACCGGTACAGTTGGACCAGTCAAAGGTGACATGTGTCACCACTGTAAGGGTGACACATGGTACACGCTGACGTGGCAGATACGTGGCAAGGTTGACAAGGCAGTGACTGGGCAGGTATGGTGACAGGTGGCAAGCACGTGGGCGAGTCAGCATTTGACACTTGGTAGTTTTTGTTTGGTTGTTGATGTGCCACGTGGCACCCTGTGGTTGGTTCGTGGTTGTGTAAAATTTTATGGTCTCCACCGGGGTCGAACCCCCGACCTTCTTCCGGGCTGTGGACTGGCAGGACCGGGCTAACCACCCAGGCCACTAGTGTTTCTTAATAGATATACGGTGAAGTTTTTATTTATGTTTGATTAATGTATTATTCGACGGGGGAAAGGGCTGGGGCTTAGCCCCAGCCCTCGACACGGACATACGACCACGACCACAGGAGGGGCTTACCATATGCGCGGTGTATGCGATAGGGACCAGCCCTCAGATCCCAGGCGGATCCCATAGGACTAGGAGTTGTCCACCATTTTGGGCGCGGGAGGTTATATATGATAGTCGTGGACCTATGCAAGCGCCTCACGACCAGGAGCTAGCACCGGGTATGGGCCAACACTCAGCCCTTTAGGCTGGCGCTTGGCCACATGTCCATTCATATGACCACGAGCGCACACATTTAGGGGGTTGTGCCCATATTATTATTGCAAAGTGGGTTTATTTGTTAAGTTTTTGGATTTTATTTGATATTGAGCCTGTTATTAATGGATTTTCTCCATTTTTGGGAGATATTGGGCATTTTTGGAGCCCAAATTTTGGGAGGAAGTTGGGGATGGATAACCAAATTCAGATCTATATAAACCAGGCCTGTTTGAGGCCTTAGAGGACATTCAGAGTAGAGTTATGCTGAAGGGAATCCAAGCCAAAGCCATTTTTATGTAGGGAAGCTATTGAGGAGCAGACGCTTGCGGGCCATTTCTGGGAGCTCCAAACACCCGTTTTGCGTGTCATTTTCTTTGCAGGGTTCTAGAGATCTGGAAGAACATGACCAGATCAGTCTTGTATCCAATTGGCACTGTTGCGATGTACTTTTGAGATTTTGAGCTTTTGAACATAAATAAAGAAGCCTCGCCCACAAAGACAAAGGCCCAGAGACGTAGGCAACGTTGTGCCGAACTCCGTTATCAATTCTCGTGTTATGGTTTGTTGTTTATTATCTCATTTCAGATCTGCATATGTGTATATGGCTGTCATAATTTCTCTTCTTTCCTCATTCTTTCATTAAGCTTCTTAAAATGGTTAATTAACACATGAAATTTAAAACTCAACCATAGTCATTAAAAGATCCTATGGATCAATAATAAAGTTAATGGAGAACTCCCTAAAATAAGGAAAGTGGGATGCTACATGAAAGTATAAATAAGAGGCAAGGCTCTCTCATTTAATCACACTTGAAGACATTGAATATCTTTTGTTGTGTAAGGCTTATTGCAAGTACTCATTGATACATCTGAAGTTGTGAAAGTATGAGGTAGTACGAAGGGTTGGCAGCAAAATTTTTAGAATTAGAATGAATACTAAAAAACCCTAATTTCTGAGGCATACATAGGATGACAATGTATTAGGGTGCATACATACACGGGCTGACAATGTATTAGGGTGCGTACATGTGGGTAAAGCCATGGAAACGAGAAGATGAAGATGTAGATGTTCTAGATTCTGAGATCAAGCTCCCAGGAAGCTCTACAGTTCTCAGATACATCAGATATATCCATTGGTTCAAAAGGTATGTCTTATTTCTATGAATAGTTGGATTTTGATGTATGCATGAAAAATGGTTATGGAGATTTGAGGATTCTCCCTAGAGAGACTAGTGGTTGCATGGGATCTTCTATATAAGTCAGATCTACAGAAATACAATGTTGGTATATTTATCATTGATACTTCTTGTTAAAATTGAGACACATCTTTTTATTTCTTGGCATATGGCTAAGGGTTTTTGTGGTACATGGTTGAGATATTGTATTTGTGAAGTGGTTGATGTATTGAGGGGATGAATATCAGAAAGGGTTTGATGTCTAGATCATGTGAGGGTTATTATACTTGTTCAGGATTACACACACTCATATGGCACATGACTAGAGAAAGATATAGAGTTTTTGGGTAAAGGTTATGTATGAGGATGCATGCACAGGGTACAGTTACAGTCTGGATACAGTGACAAGTTGCAGATCTATGTGAAAGAAGTTGCGGAGGCTAAGAAGTTTTCAGGAAAAGAAAACCCTAGTTTTCAGAAGGTATGTGTGGGATGCATAACAGATAAGACACATACATATGTAGGTTGTTGTATAGACATGGTGCATACATACGCATGTTGCAGAACTACAGGTCCAATATCCCTAATTTCAGAAGGAACGTGTAGGATGCATAACAGATAGAACGCGCACATACACATGATGTTGTACAGATAGGGTGCATACATATGCAGGTTGCAGAACTACAAGTCGTGTATCTATTGTATTTTGGTTGATACATGTTCAGTTTAGGTACATGTTGAATGCATGGCAACAATATAGATTTGTTGTAGGGCAGTGGTACAAAGCTGTACAGTGGTATATCTCACAGTGATAGTGTGACAGTGGTTCCATCATTCTAATTCTACGTCAGGGCAGTTGGATGGGGCAATGATAGGTGGTTGTAGCCACTTTCCGGTTGTAGCCGAAGAACATAGGGGACTGTAGCTTTCTTCTGGTTGTAGCTAGAGAATTGGGGAGTTGGAGCTTCCCTCAGGTTGTAGCCTGAGAAACTAGGGGGTTGGAGCCTCCTTCAAGTTGCAGCTGGAAAACAAAGGAATTTTGTGCTTCCAATGAATGTAATTCTTCAAGACATATACGAAAAATCATTTCGTGGTTTTCTCCCACTTTGGGTTTCCACGTAAAAAAAACTGGTGTACTGTGTATGTGTATGATTGTTAATTTGTTCATTGTTTATTTACTCTGCAAATATTGGATGATAATGCTAC
>ML778552.1:2453790-2527795 GCA_009831015.1 Picea engelmannii
CTCAGTAATCCAACAGTCAAAATGTTAAATATTTAATTCATTTATTGTTTGACTTTGATATTTTACTTTTAAAGCTTGTGATAATGCTAGGTACAAAGATGATTATGTATGAGTTAAAAATATGTTTCAATGTTTTTAAGTGTTGGGATTGCATTGAGAAACATGTACTAAAGGTTTTTATTTTAATTTTAGGATTTTGGTGAAATTATATGGTACTCGCATTTGGTATCACTCTAGTTTTACTCTTTTGAGGCTTATTCCATTCACTCTATACTGAAACCTTGACAAATATTGGCATTTTTATGTAGATTTTCTTTGAATTGATTTTTTAGGAAAATAATTTGATGTTTTTTAAGGAAAATAATTTGACTTTTTTAAGGAAAACTATTTGATCTTGAAAGTATTTATGATTAACGTTTTTATTAAGATTGTTCTTTTGAATTTAGATAAAAAAAAATTAGGACTTATACAAAAATTAATTAGGACTTCTAGTCACATGAGATATGCCATGTGGATGTAAGTTGTGTGTTGTTATTTGAGTCCATTAGGGTTCAAGTCTAGAAGAAGTAATATGTTTTCCCTAGCAAGTGGGTTGGTTGGGTTGGTTTGAATAGAAAAAGTTGTCATGGATATTAAGTTGGGATGAATTATAACATGCTATAAAGTATAAGACGATGTCAATACCTATAGGTCTTGGGTGGAATATCCATTCATTTCCGATCATGCTCTGATCCTTCTCCAACTGGAATTGCCACCACTTTATAAAGCCTATCCATTCAAGCTAAATCCTGAATGGATATTGGAACATGGATTCATAGTGATGGTTCAAAATCTTTGGAATGATCCAAAATACCTTGGAGAGGATGGAAAACAGAAAAGATTAGTATGGGAACTAAAAGATCTTAAGGCATGCACTAAACAGTGGCAAAAGCTCTGTAATCTCACGACAAACGCTCATCTCAGAAACTTGGAGAATGATATAAAATCCCTGATACAAAACTCTCTGGATGGATCAAGCTCACTAGAGAAAGAATCATTATTAAAAAATCTGGAGCAAGAAAGGAACAGGTTAATAAATGAAAGCAAAGAACTTTGGCGTCAACACAATCGAGCAATATGGATTCGTAGTGGTGATCAAAACACAAAATTTTTCCATAATTTCGCAAATTACAGGAGGAATCACAAGTTTGTCTGGGAGATAATGGATGAAGAGGGGCATTTACACTCTGGTCAGAAAAACATAAAATAAGAGGCAGTAAAACATTACTCCTTCTACAAACGAACAATTTAGAGTGGTAGCTATGTTCTCTAGACTGATAACAGAAGCAGAAGCTGAAGCCTTTTTTACACCGATACAATTGGGGGAAATAAGAGAAGTTTTAGCAAAATTCAAAGTTGATAAGATTCTAGGGTCGGACGACTGGACTGTCGAATTTTTTATCCACTTCTTTGATCTAGTAGGGGGGGGATCTCCTTGATATGGTTGAAGAATCAAGATTAAAAGGCTATATTTTAGGTGGATTAAACTCAACTTTCATTAACTTAATCCCCAAACTGAACAAGCCTCTTACCTTTGGGGATTACAGACCCATCTCACTTTTCAACCTCTGCTATAAAATCATTTCTAAGATTATAGCAAATCAGATTAAGTCGATCCTGTCCAGATCACTTTCAGAGGAGCGGTTGGGATTTTTAAAAGGTAGACATATCTAGGATGCCATTGGAACAGTTCATGAGTGCCTCCTCAACATTATTATTATTATTATTTTTAAATTTAGTCTTAAAACCGGATCATCAAAAGGCCTATGACTGCATAAATTGGGATCTATTAAGGATGATTCTTCTACAAATTGGTGTGGGTTTAAGGGTGACAAATTGGATCATGAGTTGCATTGTTTCCATATCCTTTGTAGCTTTAATAAATGGAGAGGCCACTGATTTCTTTAAAAGTGGAAGAGGATTAAGGAAAGGATGCCCTTTATCTCCCTTGCTTTTTATCCTGGCTATGGAGGGATTAAGCTTGTTATTAAAGAAACATCAAAGGGAAGGGAAGCTGGTTGGTATCAAAGTTTCTAGAACCATAAATATTATCCATATTTTATTTGTTGATGATGTGATTATTATGACTAATGCTACTATGCAAGAATGGTGGGAGATAGATAAGATTTTAAAATCTTTTTGCTCAGCCTCAAGATTACAGATGAATGCAACAAAGAACACCATTCTTTAAGAAGGATTAACGGAGCAATATTTAATTCCTTACAAATCCTTGTTTCCTTATATTTTCTCTGATCTTGCATCGGGTTTCAAATATCTTGGTTTTTTTCTCAAGACTGGACCGCAACAAGCTGAAGACTGGAGATGATTGATTAATAAAATGGAAAAAAAATTGATAATTGGTGTTACAGATGGTTGTCACTGGGAGGTCGGTTCACCTTATTAAAATCTGTTTTAGAAAGCAAGCCTCTTTACTGGTTGTCATTGGCAGTTATTCCCTGCTCTGTCTTAAATACTTTGAGAAAATTGATATTTAATTTCCTTTGGAAAGGAAACAGTGAATCTAACCACTACCATCTATGCAAATGGGATCAGATTTCATTACCAAAGTTATTTGGTGGCCGAGGTCTACAAAATATCTTTGAATTTGAACAAGCTTTGGTCGCGAACTCACTTTGGAGAGTTTTATCGAGTGATGGTATATGGCATAGAGTTATAAAGGATAAGCATATCCCTCACACGACAGTTAAAAATTGGTTTAGATCACAAGAATTCCAACAAAAGGCGACTTCAAGAATCTAGGGTGGTCTATTGAAATCTGTTCACTTAATCACCCATTGGTTAAGTTGGAATCTAGGATCGGGTCAACTCATTGCTCTTGGGAAAGACATGATTCTTGGGATGGGGGAAAAGTCCTTCCTCTCAAATAATCTTTTGTCTGCTCTTCATCTTCGGAACATTTTCACTCTTGCACAGGCCAGGAGGCATTTTGACAGTCAACTTTCATCCTCCTCTTGGCATAACAGTAATGAATTTGGATTTACAAGTGACTTAGCCACATAATGGGACCAATTCAGACGAGCCCTATTTGATGTTTTAGCTTACCTACAGGATAGTGAAGATGATTTGATGTGGATAGGTGGTGATAACTATGGGTATCCTATAGTAAAAAATTTCTATTAGGCCATATTTTCAACTAAGAACCTGAGGAAACTTGGTGGTTGGAGGCAGTCTATCTGGAAATGGAACATTCAATTAAAAATCAAACTTTTTTATTTGGTTTACAGTGAAATGAAAAATTATTACTTGGGATACCCTTCAATATAGAGGATGGGAAGGTCCTGGTCGATGCTACCTTTGTAAATAAGATACAAAAAACATATATCATCTCTTTCAGCAATTGATCCAGAATTGGATCCAGGAGCTAGATAGGGCTTAGAAAGGCCTAAAAATCAAAGTTCTTAGAATGGATTCAAAATGGATGTGTGCGTAGGCCTCGTCGATACGAACCCAACACAACTTGAACAAGCTCAAACGGACGTTGTATGCTCTAGATATCGTGATTTGTTCGTTTTGCCAAACAAGAAAAAAGTCAACCAGGTCAAAGTCAACATTGACGTTTGCATGCATGATAGGTGACGTTAGGATGCGTCAGGATGATGCCATGATGATGTCATCATAATGACATGGCATCACCAGGAGGTGACACATATCACTAAGTTTCGTCACTTTTGGGTTGAGTTGGCACTATACGGATTTGACACGTGTCACCATACGAATGACACGTGGCAGTCTGTACAATGATATGGCCTAATGACAGATGGACATGTGGCATACGAACAATAGCTAGGTAGGTGAATGGATGGATGATGTGTCATATAGGTGGTAGGGTGACTAGGTGTATGGATTAATGACGTGTCAGATAGGTGGCAGGGTGACTGGGTGTATAGATTGATGATGTGGTCCAATCCTGGTTCACCACGTGGCCTAATCAGGTGGTGCCACATGGCACCCTACAAATTCCCAAGGAAAGCTGGGTAAAAGTTTGTTGTGCTCCCTAGTGATCGAACACTTGACCTCTCGGGCGACCAACGATCTGAGCATGGGCGCTAACCATTCGAGCTATGGTTGTTTCCTGTTGGAGATTCAATGCCTTATGGATATGTGTTGATAGAGGTGGAGAATGGGGGTTAGCCCCGGTTGGCAGGGGCTAGCCCCGCCCGACCGCGTGCTAGGATCCAGGACCAATGAACTTGCATATGCGTGGAGTTTGGGGGCCTATCCATATGGCCCAAGGTGCTAGACCAGGGGCTACACCGTCGGGGGGCCTAACAACTATCCTTGCGCATGGATGCTATCCCAAGGTTCCAAGGATGCACCAATACAACAAGGCGCCGAGATACAAGGGGCCAACACACCCATCTTAGCTTGAGGCCATGTGCAGGTACCTAATATAACTAGGGGTCGAATCTCAAGGGGGTTGCACCCTATATTTGACATAAAGTGGGTTATTTACTTTATTATAAAGATTTTTGATGATTTTATTCGGCAAAATTGAGAGATTTTGGTCCTTTTGGGGGGATATTGGGCCCTTTTTTAGGCTAGATCTTGGGGGAAAGTTGGGAGATGGTTACCAAATTCAGATCTATATAAACCAGGGGTTCTTGAAGCCAATGAGGAGGTTCATAGTAGGTTTATGTTGAATATTTTCCAAGCCAAATCCATTTTTATGCAAGGAATCCATTGAGGAGATCACCTTTGCGAGCCATTTCTGGGAGCTCCGGTCATCCGATTTCAGTGCCGTCTGTTTTGTTGGGTTCTATAGATCTGGTAGAACAAGACCAAATTAGTTTGTAATCCGTTTGGCACTGTTTTGATGTACTTTAAATATTTGAACATAAATAAGAAAGCCTCACCCATTGAGGCAAAGGCCCAGAGACGTAGGCGAGATTGCAAACTCCATTATCATTTCTCTTGTTATGGTTTGTTGTTGCATTATGTTTACTTTCAAATATGAATATATTATCATGGATGCAATGTTTTTTTAGATTCTTACTCTTTCATTCAACTTCCTAAATGGTTAATTAACACATGCATAATAACTCAACCATTGTCATTAAAAAGATCCATTCAAATCAAGTGGTATCAAAGTTGGTTGGCGTTTGGATTTGAGTTTGCATGTTAACCAGGGAAAAGCTACATCATGGTGAAGGTGAGCTTGTTTAAGAGAATACATTGATTGGATTGATAAAGAGAACTTCTCAAAGAGAGAAGATGGCATCGGAAGAGGGACTTTCTCAGGATGAGAAAGAGTTTTGAAAAACTTTCTTCGCCATGTCGGAGATGATCAAGGTTTTGTATGAAGATTACTTGGAACGGAAGAGACCAAATCTGGGTGAATCTTCAAAGGGAAAAAGTGAAGAAGGAGAGGATCCTCCTCAAATTCCTCCTTCACCTCCATCTTCACCTCCTTATTTTCCTTCTTCTTCAAGTTCAAGTTCTAAATCCACTGCAAAGAAACATGTCCATAAACATAAGAATGAAATACCTTTATTAAAACTTGATGTTAAATTTGAATTACCCATGTATGATGGTGAAGTTAATGCAGAGAGACTTGAAAATTGGGTCAGACAGATGGAGGTTTATTGCAGTGTGCAACAAATCAAGGATGAGGCAACTCAAATCAAGTTGGCATCGCTCAGACTTGCAGGAACAACACTCATCTGGTGGCAAAGAAAGTTGAAAAATGGCACACAACAAGTGGGTAATGTATTTCCATCATGGAAAAGTTTTATTTCTACACTTAGAAATCAATTCTATCCTTTGGGTTATAAAGAGAAAGCTTTAATTGAATGGCAAGCTCTTAAATTTAGAAAGGGACAAACAGTGTAAGAATACACAGATGGATTTTGTAAAATGGCATTGATGTTAGACATTCCTTTACATACCCCAAAAACTCTTACGAAGTATATAGGAGGTTTACCTTCACATATTCGAAATATTGTATTCATGTTTGGACCAACTAATCTTGATGAGGTTTATGTTCAAGCAACATACATTGAAGCAAGGAAAACAAATGTTGGTGTATCAGGGGAATCATCTTCAAGGAAAAAGGACAAAAGGAAGTGGAATGGCAAGAAGGAAAATTCAGTGGCAAGAAAGGAAGATAATCCCTCTTGCAAGCATTGCAATAAAGAGGGGTATGATGAGGACCATTGTTGGCAATTTCTTCTCGAGAAGAGACCGAAGTGGTTCAAGGAAAAGAAAGGGAGGCAAATAGTTGCAACAACAACACGACCAATAGACTTGGGATCAAATTCAGATGATGAATCTAAATTCTCATTGGTTGGTATGACATGTAAAATTGGTGATGGATTTGATGCTAGAAGTAAATTGTTTCACATAAGGGTCATAATGCGACATACCAAGTTCGACACATTGATAGATAGTGGATCTCAATCTAACTTAATTTCAGAGTAATTGGTTAAGCAATTGGGATTAAAAACACAGATGCATCATAAGCCTTACACACTTAAATGGATAAGCAACAATCATCAATTTCACCTAACAAAGTAGTGCACATTAAAATTTGCAATTTCATCTAAGTTTGTGGATGAGGTAACATGTGATGTGGTGCCATTAAGTGAATGTGAAATGGTCTTAGGCAATCCTTACTTGTATGATCGTAAAGCAATCTTCTACAGGGAAAATAATCAATATCACTTAACCAGACTAGGTCAAGAATATGTTGTTCATGCTCATCATTTAAAGGAAAATAATTCTCTTCAAACTATGGAACAATTAAGAAAGGAGGCTCAAGCAAGAAACACACCTATAATTGTTTCAAATCAAATAAGTGATCTTAATCAAGAACAAGAGATGATTGTAGAATGGAAAATCAATCACAATTTACTTCAAGATAAGCTAATGTCGTGCAAATATTATAAACATATCATCTCATTTGTATTCATATTTTTTATGTCATCATTAGTAATGTTCTAAACATGGATGATAATGGCTTCAGTAATATGTGATAGGGTACAAATGGCTAACAATATGTTGTGAGTTATCGTGATTGTGTTACAATTGATCTTGATGAGACAAGTGCACAGGACAGAGTTCAAAGACAGAGAATAAGCTGGGTGGCCTATCCCGAGCTTGATGACTGGTCAGTAACCTTTTGGAGGACCAAAAGGTCTTTAGTGGGGAGGTGTGATCCAAAATTGGATCCAAGAGCCAGATAGGGCTTAGAAAGGCATAAAAATCAAAGTTTCTAGAATGGATTCAAAACAGACGTGTGCATAGGCCTTGTCAATACGAACCCAACGCAACTTGAACGGGCTCAAACAGACGTTGTATGCTCCATATATTGCGATCTGTTTGTTTTTCCAAACATGCAAAAAGTCAACTAGGTCAAATTCAATGATGAAATCAACATGTATGACAACTAATGTCAACATACATCAAGATGATGTCATGATGATGTCATCATGCTGATGTGGCATCACCAGGAGGTGACATGTGTCACTCAATTTCATCACTTTTGAGCTGAGTTGGCACTGTACGGATTTGACATGTGTCACCATATAGATGACACATGGAAGTTTGTACAATGATGTGTCCCAATGATAGATGGACACGTGGCATACAGACGACATCTCGACAAGTGACTGGACATACAGATGAATGGCGTGTCAAATAGGTGGCAGGGTGACTAGGAATACAAATTGATGACGTGTCGGACAGGTGGCAAGGTGACTGGGAATATGGATTGATGATGTGGTCCAATCCTGGGTTGCCACATGGCCCAATTAGGTGGTGCCATGTGGCACCCTGCGGATTCCCAAGGACAACTGGGTAAAATTTTGTTGCGCTCCCCAGGGATCGAACCCCTGACCTCCTGGCCAACCAACAATATGAGCACGGGCGCTAACCATTCGGGCTACGGTTGTTTCCTGTTGGATATTCAATTCCTTATGGATATGTGTTGATAGAGTCAGACAATGGGGGTTATCCCCGGTTGGTGGGGGCCAGCCCCGTCTGATCGCGGATTAGGATCCAAGACCAATGAACCGACATATACGTGGAGTTTGGGGGCCTAGCCACATGTCCCAAGGTGCTATACCAGGGGCTACACCGTCGGGGGGCCTAACAACTATCCTTGTGAGTGGATGCTAGCCCAAGGTTCCAGGGATGCACCAATACGACCAGGAGTCGAGATACAAGGGGCTAGCGCGCCCAAATTAACCCAAGGCCATGTGCAGGTACCTAATATGACCAGGGGTCGGATCTCAAGGGGAATGTGCCCTATATTTGACATAAAATGGGTTATTTACTTTATTATAAAGATTTTTGATGCTTTTATTCAGCAGAATTGAGAGATTTTGGTCTTTTTTGGGGGATATCGACCCTTTTTTAGGCCAAATCTTGGGGGGAAATTTGGGAGATGGTTACCAACTTCAAATATACATAAACCAGGGGTTCTTGAAGCCAAGGAGGAGGTTCAAATCAAGTTTATGTTGAATATTTTCCAAGCCAAATCCATTTTTATGCAGGGAAGCCATTGAGGATAGCACCTTTGCGGGCCATTTCTGGGAGCTCCAGTCATCCGATTTCAGTGCCGTCTATTTTGTTGGGTTCTAGAGATCTGGTATAACAAGACCATATCATTTTGTAATCCTTTTGATACTATTGTGATGTACTTTTAAATATTTTAACATAAATAATAAAGCCTCACCCATTGAGACAAAGGCCCTGAGACATAGGCAAGATTATCGAACTTCGTTATCAACTTCTCTTGTTATGATTTGTTGTTGCATTATGTTTACTTTCAGATCTGAATATGTTATCATGGATGCAATGTTTCTTTAGATTCTTCCTCTTTCATTCATCTTCTTAAATGGTTAATTAACACATGCATAATAACTCAACCATTGTCATTAAAAATATCCATTCAGATCAGAAGTGCCCCTTTACCAAGTCAGTTGGGGAAAAAGTGATTATTAATCAAGGTTATAAAAATATATGGAAAGGTAATACCTTGTCAGAATGCTTCAAGAATTGGTTTGAGGATAAGACAGTCCCATCTATGATAGCTGCTCATATCTGTTGGTTTTTATGGCTAGAGCGGAACAAAGCTATTTTTGAAGGAACCACTCCATCTCTCCATGTAGTGATTTATAAGACTTTGGCACTCCAAATTAGAGTCTTAGTTCCAATAAAGAATAGCCCCTCGAGAGATATACTGATCCTACAACTAATTAATATTACTTTAGCATGGTTCAATGGGGCGGCTCATCTTGTTGGTACATCATGCGGAGCAAGAGGAGTTATAAAAACACCATATTTATCAGTCATAAGATGGGTTTACAATTGTTGCAGAGGCACCAACACAAGAGTGGAGCTTATGGGTGCTTGGGATACTCTCATATTGGCATATCATCTGTCACTACATCGTCTCCAAATCTTGGGTGATTCTAAAGTTGTAATTGATTGGTTGTCCAAAAGAGGCAAGCTCTAGGTTTTCACAATCAAGGGATGGAAAGCCATGATAAAGGACTTAATCAAACATTTTCATTTTGTCAGTTTTGAACACATTTTTAGAAATTACAATATGGAAGTAGATCTTCTTTCAAAATAGGCACTAGCAGAACTAGCAAAACCTGAACTAATGGTACTACGGGACCCATAAGACATCCTAGCTTCACTAGTTTACTGATTTTGGGGCTTTCTTTGTGTATTAAAGTGCCAGTTATTAGCATTACTATTTCATATATGGTATTTTTGTTTTTTTGAACTACTCTCATACTCATGTTATAGGGGATTTAGTCCTAGTATTATTTTGAACTATTCTGGTCTAAGTACTCTCAGTATCGATCCTAGATATGGATGCAAGATGTAAACAAATTATATATCTAATGTAATTGAAGAATTTTTCTATTAGAAAAAAGGGGAATGTATACTTGACAAATTAAGAATCCTGAAAAGGTTATGACAAAGTTATGTTAGGATAAAGTATGAAAAACACAAAACTTACTAATTACTATTGGTATAGTCATGACAAAGCTATTGATATGAGAAATTTTCTATATGCAATTATGAAAAAGTTTGGGACATGATCTTTTTTTTATCAAAATACAACAAACTAACTCTTCATTCTTTAATAAGAGAGCATAAAGTAGGTGGCATGTTTGTGTAGAAACTAACATAGGTTTTTTTTTGTTTTAAAAAACGTTTTTGGGATAAAAATGCAAGAAATTAATAATTAATAATTTTTTTTTTTTTAATTTTCACTCAAAATGTAGGTACATGGTAGAAAAAAATTATGTTTGTTTTCTACTAAGCACTGCTTTGTTTTAAGTTGGTATATCTTCAATGTTCTTATCATATTCAATTTTTCTACTGATTCCAATAAGATATATTCAAATTTTTTTACTACCTCTAAGAATACAATGCATATACATGAGGAATCGATCTTATGCTTGGTCATTGAATCTTCAAGTAGCCTTAGCCTTTGTGGGGATAGGGGGAGGAACCTTAGCCACCTCCAACCAGGGAAAACACTAAAAATGTGTTTCAGGAGATGACAATTTGTGATAGCTATAGTAAACTTTGAACAACCTTTCACCACCTGCTCAAAGTCTACATGTGGATACATTAGAATTGAGAAGGAAGTAATGGTCATATAGCTTGACAATGCACACAAACCTCTATCTCTTTCTTTAGACTTCCTTTCTCATAATCTCACTTGGATTTAAAGATCAACCTGTAGGATTCCACTTTTTAGACATAATATAAATGACATTTAAGGCTAAGAATATCTACGATAAACTTCAAAAAATGGTCGAAATAATGTTCTGAAACATGGGCCCTAAAGCGTTGAAACCCTCTAGTTGATCTCCTTCCATCGCAAGAATATGTGGAGCCTATTTGGCGTAAATACTTGAGGTTCCTAGAGCATAGTGAAGGATATAAGGAATACACTAATAGACCAACCAAGGAACACAATGCCTATCAAAACCTGACATCAGATTGTCATGTGTAAGGTGTTGCACACTTGTCACAATAGGTTGCATAGATTGAGAGAAAGTAACTATATAATAATAATAAAAATAGTATATTTTGGGTTAATGAGCATGGGAGTGATGCACTTGGAAATGATAGCTAAAAATAATCTTGTGTGCAATTTGTAATGTAGGCATCCAACAATGCTTCAATTACTCGAAGATAAATCTATAAACACTAAATAGCCCATCTCTACATGAACAACTAGATTTATTCAAAGTGTCTTTCAATCTACATGAAATGACCAATAGAGCCAAAGGTAGATATCGATCACCATCCCTTGAGGTCTGAATTCCTTTAAAAGTGAATTACATGCAACGACTTTAGATAAACCCAATCTACCATTGATTACAGTGCAATTTAAGAGTCTTGGCATGACTTGCTATGTTATTGAGTTAACTAAAGTTTATTATCTTGAACAAGAAATTTTAGAAGTTTAGAGAGTGCTTTGAAGTGGGGTTGCCAAGATATTCATAATTTATTTTTGTAAAGGGTGGCAATTTCTATACCATGGGATGTTTTGTTTGTGGGATAGAGTGGTAACATGAGAGTAGGAGATAATAAGGGGGTATTGTAGTTGCTAGCTATTGTACTGATTTTCTCTAGATAAACTAGAATGTTACCTCCTCACTATAAACTAAATAGTTTTAATATTTTTATTATAGTATACATAAATTCATATTTGAAACTATTAAATAAACTACAACATGTATCAATGAACTTTTCAATATTTATTTGAACTCTAGCTTTGAAAAGAAATTGAAATGGGTGCAGTGATATTAGAAACTATAAATTGTTCCGCAATTATTTTGAATCACTTGGATGGTGCCCAAAAAATCATTATGTGATTTCAACCATGATTATAGAAATCATATGTATATCAATGCCAACTATAATCTTCCAACCATTACACATGCCACTCTCAACCAAAAATTAATTTTATATTGTCTTTCATCGATATAATATTTTACTAGCTTATGACTACCAGCTCACAAACAACCTTGGAATTGACAGAGATCCTCAAGCTATGAATGTGAAAATAACTTTACAATTCCCCATTTATTTTATATTATTTCCATCCACTGAGTAGTGGCTTTTAATTCATTGTATTCATTTGAAATTGATCATCTAATTTCTATCTTTAAGTGAGCCTCAAATTCATATTGATTTGGTTCAATGGTCAATTAGGATCGTTGGATCAAATACATTGCAGAGAGTGAATTTGGATTCCTATCAAGAAATAGTATAAATGCAGTGAGAATTTCAATTGGGTGGTGGATTACTAGTGGCATCGGTCCTCTTGCAAGATCTCGAAAATGCATTCACATGGGCTAAGTATGGCATGATGCTACTTAGTTCATTAATTAATTTGTCACGTAATTTAAATTAAAAAATTTAAGTAGGATCATATGATGAAGAGAAAGAAACAACACTAGGTTCTAAGTGGAACTTGTTACATTACTTAATGATGAAGTAATTATAAAATGGGAGTAATTTTGGATCTGATGTTGCTCAGGGTTCCCCAAATGGGGATGTTGGATATGGTGTTATGTTGTCATTGATGTCAAAAAGGGTTAATATGGATTTATCATCCAGACAAGTATCCTTCTATACTAGTTATAGGAATCGACAATAAAGAACGAAGAACAATGTTGATCGTTGGATCAAAATAAGAGCACGATCGAATGGTAAAGAACGAAGAACAATGTTGATTGTTGGATCAAAATAAGAGAATGATTGGGCGGTAAAGAATGAAGAAACAATTTTCGTCATTGGATCAAAATGAAATCATGATCTGACGGCTTTAATCTCTTCCCATGAGTCCGTTGAACAACCAAAAACATGGCTAAGCACCATATCCTATCGGTGGGACTCATATCACTAAAACATTTCTAAGCATGGTTCATTATGGAGGTAATGGAAGTTGGGAGTGCATTTTAATGACATCAGAGAAGTGATATGAGTCTGTGAGTCTAAGAGTCCGCAAACCCGAGAAAAATCACTTAATTTTTTTTCTAAGTATAGGTTTATCTTGGAGGTTGTGGAAGTTGGGCGTGCATTTTGATGACACCCAAGAACACATGTGAATCCAAAAGTTCGAGATTCCACGTACTCGTCACATAAAATAATTCTAAGTAAATTTTTTTGTTTGAAATGAATTAGAACGATCCACTCAACAGTTTATTAAATCCAAACCATAGATCTGTCTAAAGCACCTAGATAAACCAGGGTCGTCCACTAACCACTTGATTATATCTGAATTGTCGATTTAATTAAATTCCAAGATAAGCAATGAAAATGAATACATGTGAGTCTGTGAGTCCGCAAACCATCCACTCAATGGTTGATTAAATCCAAACCGTAGATCTGTCTAAATTGCCTAGATAAGCTAGGGTCGTCCACTCAACACTTGATTATATTTGAATCATTGATCTAATTAACACCAAGATAATCATTGTGTGTGGTTTCTCTCAGCCACAGAGTAGGCTTATATGGAAAACATGAGGCGGCGAAGGAAATGATGGATAAATCCTGGTTATAGGGTAAGGTCACCTGGTAAAAATAAAAGTGCCTACAGGATAAACCATAAAATAGGCCTTACACCTTTTTTTTAGATGTTGGTCACAACATTTGGTTCTATGAAAAATGGGCCACGAGATTAGCACCCATCCATCTCGACAGCATAAGAAATATACCAGAGAACATTAAAAGGTTCAAAATCTGTCTATTAAAGAACCTAGAATACAATGAAGAAGTATGAGATTGGAATAAAAGGGGGTTGATCCATCAAAGACCAAGAGATCTAATTAGACAATGCAAAGAAGGGTTCAAAACTATAATTGAATAAGTTTTGTAAAATAATAAAGGAATTTTTTTATTTATTAAAAACAACATTATTATTAAATAAATGAAGAGGTGCAATGGTACATTATTAAAAGACACATTGGTTCAATTTTTATACCCATTGGAAGACTATATAAACCAAAAAATATGGTGGAAGGAAGATGCATCTGTGGTTTAATTCAAAAGATCAAACACAAAAAAAGTCCAAGGAAGAACGTGAAACATTCACATAAAGTGAGGGTGGAAGGGATGAGCAAGGGAGGATTGGAGTTCTCTATAAGTTGAAGCCTGAAACAAGGGAGTTGGTGCTTCCTCAAGTTGGTACTTGAAAACAAGGGAATTGGTGATTCCTCAAGTTGGTGCTCAGAAATAGGGAGTTGGTGCTTCCTATGGTTGGTGCTCTAAACATGGGATTGGTGTCTCCTTGAGTTGGTGCTCAAAATAAGAGATATTGGTGTCTCCTACACATTGTAACTTGTACTTTTTGTGATTGTTATATTTAATTTATGTTTTCAATACATTCTTGTTGATCAATTGTTGTGATTAATAATTAATTATTATTCAAAATATTGAAAAATAATAAAAATAGATTCACCCCCCCCAATCAGTATTGGCCAACATTTCAACAATTGGTATCAGAGAAGGTTCCTTCACCATAGTCTAACCACTTGAAGGCATATTATGAGAAATCCAATGGATCAACAAGAAGGAATGTCCTCCAACAGAGCACCATTGTTCAAAGGAAATGATTATGCATTTTGGAGTATAAGGATGAAAAGTTATATGATGGCTCTTGGATGCGATGTTTGGCTATCTATGGTAAATGGTTACACTGCACCAACTACTACACCTTCAGATGTTGCTGCAAAGAAACTCTGCAATGATAATTCAATGGTTGTTAATGCAATTCTAGGTGGATTAGAAATCCCCATATTTGTAAATGTGATGCATTGTAAATCAAAAAAAGAAATTTGGGACAAACTTAAATTCATCTATGAAGGAGATGGAAAATTAAGTAAGAAAAACTTCAAACATACAGAGGGAAATTTGAGAGTTTGAACATGAAAGAGGAAGAAAATATTACAGAATATTTTCAAAGAGTGGATGAAATAGTCAATTCAATTAGAGCATTGGGCGAAGAGATAAAAGACAAGATTATTGTCCAAAAGGTGTTGAGATCATTACCAATGAGATATGATGCCAAGGTATCTACCTTGGAATATCAAGAATACCTTAACAACCTTGCAATGGATGAACTTCATGGGATTCTTATAGCCTATGAAATGAGAACCCGACAAGAAAAGTCATCAAAAAGGGAAACAACCTTCAAAGAATCAAAAGCAACAAAGAACCATGAGCATGTGCCAAATGAGAATCACTCAGACATATCAGATGAAGAAGAGGCCAACTTTATAAGGAAACTCAAGAAAGGTTCTGGAATATACAAAGGGAAGTTACCTTTCAAATGTTTCAACTGTGGAAAAATTGGACACTTTGTTAACAAATGTCCCTATCCCAAACAAGAGGATAATGATGATGAAGAATATTGCAACTAGAAATACCATACAAAGGATGAAACCCAATAAAAAAATAAATTCTACAAGAAAAAGAAAAACTTCTACTCCAAAGATGACAATAGTTCAATTGACATGAGTGAAGATGAGGAGATAGAGCTTCTATTTATGGGCATAGAACCTCCAAATTAAGATGAAGGAAACTATGAAGTTGAAGTAGAAGTAGACCTTGAATAAGAACTTATTAGTTCTCTTGAAGAACTGAGAAAATATAAAAAAAGAATAAATCATTAAGAGAACAACTACTAGAATATGAAGAAGTACAAAAATCAAGAGAAAAGGAAGTTTCAAAAACCCTCAAGAAAACAAAACAAATTATTATTGATTTAAAGACTCAACTCCAAGAAGCTAAAAGAATAGAATAAGTCATTTTAAATCAACTCAATGAAAAACAACATGACTCTTAAAATCTAGAGGATGAAATTATCCTTCTAAAAGGGGAACTTGAGAAAGAAGAGAAGCAATCAAAATTTGAAAATAGTTCAAAAATATTGGATGATATTCTTAATAGTCAAATATCATCAAACAATAAGACATGATTGGGATATGATCAAAAGAAGTATAACAAAGGATCTAACTCTGCATCTCAGGAATCTGACAAAAATCCAAAAAGTTATGCAACTGGCCTTCAAAGATCCTTCAATAAGAAAGAATACAAGATAAAGAATGTTTCTAATCAACGTAAATCTACAAAAGAAAATGAATTTAGATGGAATAAAATTAAAAGAAGAACTTCCCCCAAAAGGTATCAACATATCTTTCTTGGATATTGCTTATCTTGCAATAATTTTTGGCATAAAGTAGTACATTGTAGAGCTTATGGAAAGAACAAACATAAGAATGTTCAAATATATGGTTATAAGAACAACAAGAATAATAATAGTCAAGGGAACAAAAACCATAATTCATTCTCTCCATTTCAAAATTACAATGTTGAATGCCACAAATGCAATAATTATGGTCACAAAGCTAGTGAATGTAAACTACGAAAGCATCCCATAAAAACTTCCAAATTTCAAGAAGAAAAGCATAAGAAGACATGGAAAGAAAAAAATTTGAAGAAAAGGAATAGAGTGTAAGGTAGCCTTATATGCTAAAGATAAAAGGAGTCAATGGTATATTGACAATGGATGCTCGAAGCATATGACTCGAGATCAAAACAAATTCTTCAATCCGAAAAGGAAAGAAAAATGAAGTGTTACATTTGGAGATAATGTCTCTGCCAAGATACTTGGAAAGGGCACAATCAGTCTAGGAAATAAAAAAGCTAAATAAGAAAATGTGCTACTAGTTGAAAATTTGAATCCTAATCTCCTCAGTGTGAGCCAAATATGTGATCGAGGACACATACTTATATTTGACTCTAAAAAATATGAAATTAGGAAGGAAGACTCAAGAAAATTAGTGGTTGTTGCACCAAGAACACCAAGCAATGTTTATATCTTAAACATAGAAGATCAAGAAAAATGTTGCATGATCCAAATAGATGGAATTTGGCTATGGAACAAAAGAATGAGACATATAGGTTTTTCCAATTGGATAAAATTCAATAAAAAGGAAGTTGTGAGAAATATGCCAAAGATTATTAAACCTTCAAACCTTGTTTGTAGGCACTTCCAACATGGAAAGCAGACAAGAGTAAGATTCAAAAAAAAGGAATACTCTACATCAAAACCATTGGAACTTGTTCACACTGACCTCTATGGACCAACAAGAACTAAAGGTGCACATTACTTCATTTTATTCATAGATAACTATACAAGGATGACTTTGGTATCCTTTCTCAAAGAGAAATCAGAAGCTTTCAACAAATTCAAGGATTTCAAAGCACATGTTGAGAATTATACTGATCTCAAAATCAAGTGCTTAAGATCAATCAATGGAGGGGAATTTACCTCAGATGTGTTCAACAAGTTTTGTGAAACTCATGGAATTAAAATACATTTTTCAGGGCCAAGAACTCAACAAAATGGAGTTGCTGAAAGGAAAAATAGAACTGTCCAAGAAGCAACCAGAACTATGTTAAATGAAGCCAAACTTCCAAATATCTATTGGAGAGAAGCAATGTATATAGCAGTATACATACTTAACAAATCTCAGATTAGAGTTAACCATGACAAGACACCATAAGAGTTATGGTTTGGTAGAACAACATCATTCAAACACTTCAGAGTCTTTAGGAGAAAATGCTATATCAAAAGAGATGATGATAATCTAGAAAAATTTGATTCCAGATCAGATGAAGGCATATTTCTTGGTTACTCATCCAATAAAAAGTCTTACAAATGCTACAATCTGAGATTGCACAAAATTGTGGAAAGTGAAAATGTAAAGGTGGATGATCTAACATCAAGAAGAATCAAATCTCAAGACAATTCAAAAGATGATGATGATGAAGAATAAATTGAAGAAATACAAGAAGAAGAATCACAAAGTGAAGAAGAACACGAAAATGAAGCATCGCCAAGACAAGAATCAAGAGAACCATCAAGAAGAGTATAAAGAGATAATCCTGAAAGTCAAATCATTGGCAATAAATGTGTTGGAGTTGAAACAAGAAGAAGGCTAACATATGAATATGAACAAGCAATGCTGATGCAGGAGCATCATCTTCGAAGTCAAATACGCAAGCGTGGAGGCAAAGGAAATGACATCTCAACATAAAAGGGTTTCAAATCAACATTTAGCTCAAAATTAAATCGGGTTGTTGAGATATTTTTGAAAGCAACATTTTTAAATATGTCGTGTTTGTAAAGTCGTGAAGGACTGTAAGGGGTTGCAGATATGGAGTGTTGACTCTTATCTGGAAATAAATGTTAGTTATTGTAATAGGACAGAATAGGTAACCGCTAAGATTTGATAGGATAGGTTGCAGACAGGACGAGAGAGCTCGTGGAGCCAGTCCTTATATAGTTTTTTTTTTCATTGTAAAATTATTATGAGATAGAGAAAGAAATCAATAGAGCAGAGTAGAGTAGAAGGAAGAACTGCAAGATATGTAATTTTTTTTCATGAATGAATAGAACAGAAAGAATGGTCCCAAATCTTGGATTGTGTTCATTTCAATATGTGATTGAATGAATGTTGTATTATGTGTGTATGTGAGTTAATTTCATTTTCGTTCATCTATGGTTGTTCGAGAAGTTGATTGTATGAGTTCGTGACAAAACTGGATAAGTTTCAATTGTTTCTCTTCTGAAACTTGTATGCAAGGTGTGCATCTCGACCACAAGGAGTGCATCGAGTGAGTCTCAAAGTGACTCAGAGGATTTCAGAGAGAATAAAAGAAACTTAGACCAGGTGCAAGGAGTGCACATCATCAAGAAGCGACCAAGCGTCAAAGAAACAGAACAGAATAACGCCAGGTGGGAGAGAAGAATTTATTTTCAAGAAATCCTTCGAACTGAGTTTATCGAAATCCAAAGAATGCAAGGAGTGTGTGGGAAATCAAAATCCTTTAAGGATCAATCTTAGAAGGGATAGCACTTTTCATAAGTGTTGACGAGATCCAAGATTCGGACTTGTAGGAGAA
The DNA here is from genome assembly GCA_009831015.1 of Picea engelmannii. Lineage (NCBI taxonomy): Eukaryota > Viridiplantae > Streptophyta > Pinopsida > Pinales > Pinaceae > Picea > Picea engelmannii. Next base: position 2,472,802 of record ML778552.1, read on the forward strand.
TAAAAGGCCGAGACCTTTGAACTCTGAGAAATCTTCCAAGTCGGGAAGAAGGTGACAACTCAGGAGAGATAGTGATTCATTGATCTAAGGGAGGATCGAACCGTTGGTTTATTTCATTGGAAAGGAGGTTTCGGAAAATTAGATATCAGGAGTCTGGAGGAAGGAGGAGATTTTTTTTCCAAATTTGCAAAACACGAACTTTCGATTCACGAAGAAAGGATCTAGGCCATTAGATCAGAGATAGACATAAGGATCACACACAGGAGGAGATCAGATTGCAGTCATCGGATCTGAGCGCCTGGGCCAACAGTCTTTGGATCCCAAGGAAAGTGCACGAGACAATTTCTGAAGTCATCGGAACCGTCCATTGTTAGAGTTGACAAGTGGTAGCAGATCCAGGAGTTCGAGAACTCGAACTTCAAAAGATTTGTGAGGGAGAGAGTGGAGTTGATCCTATTCATTGGTGTTGGGAAGTACACGTGGTGAGAGATCAACATTTCACTGATGCACAAACCGAAAAAGTCAAAGGACAGAGTTGTGAGAACTCACGAAATCCAAGTTCGCGAAAGGATCACAGTCGTTGATCGAAGGAGGGATTTGGACTGTAGACTTGGTCTCGATATTTTGCAAGTTCATGAATCAAAATAAGGGAGGTGATACAACTTCCTCATTTACAAAACCCAAACTCCCGACATGCGAAGGGAAAAACAGGACCATCAGATCATGGGGATTTTGAACTGTTGATTTGGCGAGTGAAACTGTCCAGTTCAGGTTTCAGAGAGATGAGCATGCAAACTTCACGAGATGCGAAATCACGAAGTACAAAATCGCAAAATTCTTGAGAGTTGGGCCCTAGGTCATAACGAGGAGTCACATTGGTAAAGGTTAACAGAGGAGGAGCTATCACACGCTAGGATCCTAGTCGGGATTTTGGAGGTCGGGAGAGTCGGGGTGACTCACATGTAAAAGACCCGATATGTGAAATTGTGAAGTACCTTTTGATTAGGCGAGTGGTCACAGTTGGTGGTCACGTGGAGAGAACTCGTACCCAGTGCTTGTTCGCACAGGCGTAGTTTTCATAAAAGGACCTATGGATATGCAGTGAAGGTTCCAGTAGGGAATCAAGGAGTTGTTTCAGCTCAAAGAGTAAGAAGATCAAGTGACCAGGAGCTCGATAGACCCTGCTGAGGTAGGGGGGCTGCATTATGTGGTATCAGAGAAAGAATTAAGTTTGTTTGCAGACAATAGAAAAAAGGAGAAGGGAGGTAAATTGATATCATTTGTGGTATCAAGAATTTGATTTTTGTTTGTAGGTGACGCAGTGGAATCATGCCACCAAGAAGGCATAGAGTGAATGCAGAAACGAAAGAAGAAATGAGGCGACTCCGAATGAGACTAGACGCCATGGAGATAATGCACATAAGAGCACCAGACATTGGAGATATTAGTGAAGCTGAGAGCGAAGAAGTATAGGTCGAAGGAAATGTAGCAGAGGATGTTGCACAAGATCGCTTAATAAAAGTTGTTTCAAAGATAGGAGCTAGAGAAAGAATAGAGGTACCAATGTATGAAGGAAATTTAGAAATTGAAGAATTGTTAGACTGGGTATGTGCTATGGACAAATATTTTGATTATGAAGATATCGAAGAATAAAATATGGTGAAGCATGCAGTGACAAGACTGAAAGGTCATGCAACGCTATGGTGGGATGAATTGCAAGTCGAACGCATGAGAAAAGGTAAGCAGAAAATTAAAAGCTGGGATAGGATGGTAGCCAAGATGAAAGCCAAATTTATCCCAAAGGACCATCAAATCAATCTGTTTAGAAGGTTGCAAAATCTGAGACAGAAGATATTATCATTAAAGGAGTACACTGAGGAATTTTATATACTGAACATCAGGGCTTGACAGAAAGAGAATGAAGATGAAAAAATAGCTAGGTATATCAATGGGTTGAGATATGAAATATAAGAGGAGATCAACATGATGGTTGTTATTACAATCGAGGATGCTTATCAAGAAGCCTTGAAAGCTGAAGAGAAATTGGCCAGGAGACAAAGCCAATGAAACATAGGAGGAAATTCAAGAAGAGGTAAGGGAACCAACAGAGAGAATTTCCAGAAGCCGAAGCATGAAGCTGATAAACAACATAGTCACCATGAGAAAGGTGGAAGTTATAAAGAAGGACAACATGGAGGAAGCAACTCTTTTTCCAAAGGAAGAGGAAGGGGAAGAGCCAGAGGAGGTGAAGTTAGATGTTATACCTGTGGAAAATCAGGGCACAAGACTTGGGAATGTCCCGATAGAAAGAAAGAAGAAGGAGGCGAAGCACACATCACTGAAGCACATAAACATGTGAAAGAAGAAGCAATAGAAGGAGGAAAAAACCTCATGATGAGGAAAATTCTTCTTAAACCAGAGAAGGAGGTAGAGGAACCAGTTCAACGAACAAGTCTGTTCAAAAATGCTTGCAAGACGAAAGACAAAGTTTGCAAGGTGATCATAGACAATGGGAGCAATGACAATCTAGTATCCATAGAGATGGTGGAGAAATTGGAGCTGAATACAACTGCACATCTAAAGCCATACAAGGTATCATGGTTGCAGAAAGGACATCAAGTGATGGTAAGTCAACAATGCCAAGTTGAATTTAAAATAGGAGGTTATAAGGATGAAATACTATGTGATGTAATTCCTATGGATATCTGTCATATTTTATTGGGGAGACCATGGCAGTTTGATAGAAAAGTTATTCATGACAGAAGAAAGAATACTTATACCCTAGAAAATAATGGTAGGACACATATGTTGTTACCCATGGAAGAAAAAGAGAAAAAGAAGGAATCTAGTTCAAGTATACTTCTCCTGAATGGCAAGGAACTCTTGAATGAAGTCAAGAAAGAGAAAGAAATGCAATTTGTTGTAGTGAGGAAGCCTAGAGTTATCCTTACAAATAATTATGTAGAATATTTTCCTAAAGAAATCCAGGAACTGTTAGAAAACTTTGATGACAAAGTAGTGGATGAGTTACCACACTCATTGCCACCCATTAGGAGTATAAGCCATCATATTAACCTTATTCTAGGAGCTAGTTTACCAAACAAAACAGCTAATAGGTTGACACCTAGAGAGAATGAGGAAGTCAAAAAGAAAGTCCAAGAGTTATTGGATAAAGGTTTAGTCATGGAAAGCCTAAGCCCATGAGTAGTACCAACTGTGTTAATTCCAAAGAAGGACGGAGGATGGAGAATGTGTAAAGATTCCAGAGTCATCAACAAGATAACCATTAGGTATAGATTTCCTTTACCGAGGATGGATGATTTGATGGATTGTTTGAGTGGAGCAAGCTATTTTTCCAAGATGGACTTGAAGAGTGGATATCATCAAATAAGAATGAGAGAGGGAGATGAATGGAAAACAATATTCAAGACAAATGAAGGATTATTTGAATGGCTGGTCATGCCATTTGGGTTGACAAATGCACCCAACACATTTATGAGATTGATGAATGAAGTATTGAAGGAATTCATAGGAAAATTTGTCATAGTATATCTGGATGACATACCGATCTTCAATAAGATGAAGAGAGAACACTTAAGACATCTGACATTAGTGATGGAAAAGTTGCAGCAAGAGAAATTGTTGATAAATCTAAAGAAAAGCTCGTTTATGAAGAAGGAACTCATATACTTGGGTTTTGTAATCTCTTCAAACGAATTGAAGATGGATCCAGAAAAGGTGAGAGAAATCAGAGAATGTCCATCACCAAGCAACATATTTGAGGTAAGAAGTTTTCATGGGTTAGCCATCTTTTATAGAAATTTTATCAGAAATTTCAGTGGTATATGTGCACCCATTCTCGACAATGTGAAGAAGAAACACAAGTCCTTTAGTTGAATAGAGGAAGCTGGAAATTTTTTCAAATTATTAAAAGAGAAGCTCACAGAACAACCAATTCTGGTCTTGCCAGATTTTGGAAAAACACTTCAAGTGAGATGTGATGTAAGTGGATTAGATATTGGAGCAGTCTTGAGTTAGGATAATAGGCCAATTTCTTATTTCAGTGAGAAATTGAATGACATCAAGAAGAATTATTCCACATATGAAAAATAATTTTATGCAGTGATTCAAGCCTTGAAGAAGTGGAGACACTATTTAATTCCCAAAGAATTTGTCTTGTACGGTGATAATCAAACTTTACAATTTATTACTAGGCAAGAAAATTTGAATCAGAGACATGAAAAATGGGTAGAATTTATGAATAATTTTACTTTTTTTATTAAACATATTGTAGGAACTGTTAACAAATTTGCAGATGCTTTGAGCAGGAGGAGTTTAATTGTACAAGAATTCCAAGTGGAGACCTTAGGGTTTGAACACCTCAAGGAAATGTATAAAGAAGATGCAGATTTCAAGGAAGCTTATGAGGCATGCAAGAATCCTTTTTTGGGAGACAAAAGCCCATGGACTGAATATTTGATCCAGGATGGATTATTGTTCAAGGGAAGTCAACTATGCATACCGAAATGCTCAATGAGAGATAATTTGCTGAAAGAGAAACACAATGGAGGTTTAACTGGACATTTTGGTCATGATAAGACATTTGCACAGCTGAGCAATTCATATTATTGGTCGAGCATGAGGGACGAGGTGAAAAGGTTTGTGAACAGATGCATAATTTTTCAGTATGCAAAAGGAAGACATCGAAACACTGGTTTGTATCAGCCATTACCAATTCCATAAAGGCCGTGGGATGCAATCAATATGGATTTTGTTTTGGGATTGCCTAAAACTCAAAAAGGGAGTGATTCCATATTTGTTGTGGTGGACAGATTTTCAAAAATGGCACATTTCATACCATGCCAGAAGACAAACAATGCTACACACATAGCCAATTTGTTTTTCAGAGAAGTAGTGAGACTACATGGATTTCCTAGGAGCATAGTCTCAGACAAGGACACCAAATTTGTAGGACACTTTTGGAGGACTCTATGGAAGAGGCTAGGGACAAACTTGTCCTTTAGTTCAACATATCAACCTCAGACAGATGGACAAACTGAAGTAGTAAACAGGAGTTTGGGAAACTTGTTGAGAAGTTTAGTCACTGAGCAAGGTCGTCAATGGGATAAGATTTTGGCACAAGCAGAATTTGCATTCAAAAATTCAGTGAACAGGAGCACGAGGAAAAATCCATTTGAAATTGTGTATGGTATACAACCAAGAGGGATTACAGAGTTGAGAGATCTGAATCAAGATGAGTTCAAAAGTGTTGGAGAAGAGGATTTTGCAACAGAAATGCAGAAAATCCATGATAGAGTTAGAGAACAGCTACAGAACAACAACCATAAATATAAGAGCAGAGTTGATCAAAATAGGAGAGAAGTTCAATTCGAAGTTGGAGACAAAGTTTTAGCTCATTTGAGAAAAGAAACGTTTCTGAGGGGAACATATAACAAGTTGAAGATGAAGAAGATAGGACCATGAATGAGTCTCAGGAAATTCACAGCCAATGCTTATGAAATTGAGTTGCCAGACAATGTTGGGATATCAATGATATACAATGTTGTAGACCTGTATCCTTACAGGAGAGATGAATCATGAGAATCAGACGATAAGAAATAAGTTCAGTGGGAAGAACAATTGCCCACAACAGAAAAACCTCAGATGGAGAAAATCATTGAACTTAGAGATGGAAAGAAGACTAGGAGGAAGACGTATCCTGAATACTTAGTGAAATGGAAAGATCATCCATTGAAAGATGCAATTTGGGTCTCTGAACCTGATATTTTGAAGCATGGAAAAAAAGTGTAGGAACTCATGGAAAGGAGTCCATGAAAATTTTAACTAGAGGAGTATGATGCAGGAGCGTCATCTTCAAAGTCAAAGACACAAGCGTGGAGGCAAAGGAAATGACATCTCAACATGACAGGGTTTCAAATCAACATTTAACTCATAATTAAATCAGGTTGTTGAGATATTTTTGAAAGCAACATTTTTAAACATGTCGTGTTTGTAAAGTTGTGAAGGACTATAAGGGGTTGCAGATATAGAGTGTTGACTCTTATCTAGCAATAAATGTTAGCTATTGTAATAGGACAGAGTAGGTAACCGCTAAGAGTTGATAGGATAGGTTGCAGACAGGAGGAGAGAGCTTGTGGAGCCAGTCCTTAGATAGTTTGTTGTTGCATTGTAAAAGTATTATGAGATAGATAAAGAAATCAATAGAGCAGAGTAGAACAGAGTAGAGTAGAAGGAAGAACTGCAAGATATGTAATTTGTTTTCATGAATGAATAGAATAGACAAAATGGTCCCAAATATTGGATTGTGTACATTTGAATATGTGATTGAATGAATGTTGTATTCTTTGTGTATGTGAGTTAATTTAATTTTAGTTCATCTATGGTTGTTCGAGAAGTTGATAGTATGAGTTCGTGACGAAACTGGATAAGTTTCAATTGTTTCTCTTCTGAAATTCATATGCAAGGTGTGCATCTCGACCACAAGGAGTGTGTCAAGTGAGTCTCGAAGTGACTTAGAGGAGTTCAGAGAGAACAAACGAAACTTAGACCATGTGAAATGAGTGCACAATGTCAAGAAGCGACCAAGCATCGAAGAAATGGAACACAGGAACGCCAGGTGGGTGAGAAGAATTTCTTTTCAAGAAATCCTTCGAACTGAGTTTATCGAAATCCCAAGAATGCAAGGAGTGTGTTAAGGATCAAGCTCAGAAGGGATAGCACTTTTCATAGGTGTTGATGAGATATAAGAGTCGGACTTGCAGGAGAAGCAAAGGTCGAGACCTTTGAACTCTTTGAAATCTTCCAAGTCGGGAAGAAGGCGAAATCTCAGGAGAGATAGTGAGCCATCGATCTAAAGGAGGATTGAACCGTTGATTTATTTCATGGGAAAGGAGGTTTCAGAAAATTAGATATCGAGAGTCTGGAGGACAAAGGAGATTGTTTTCCAAAGTCGCGAAACACGAACTTCCAATTGGCCAAGAAAGGATCTAGGTCGTTAGATCAGAGATAGATAGAAGGAGCATGTGCAGGAGAATATTAGATCGCAACCATCATATTTGAGCACTTGGGCCAATAGTCATTGGATCCCAAGGAAAGTGCACGAGGCAAGTTCCGAAGTCATTAGAACCATCCATTGTTAGAGTTGACAAGTGGCAGCAGATCCAGGAGTTCGAGAACTCTGACTTCGGAAGATTTGCGAGGGAGAGAGTGGAGTCGATCCTAGCCGTTGGTGTTGGGAATGACACATGGTGAGAGATCAGCATTTCACTGATGCACAAATCAGAAAAGTTAAAGGACATAGTTGTGATAACTCGCGAAATCCGAGTTCGTGAAAGGATCACAGTTGTCGATCGAAGGAGGGATTTGGACCATAAACCTGGTCTCGATATTTTGCAAGTTTGGGAATTGGAAGAAGGGAGGCAAGCCAACTTCCTCATTCATGAAACGTGAAGTCCCGACATGCGGAGGGAAAAACAGGACCGTCGGATCACGAGGATTGTGGACCATTGATCTGGCAAGCAGAACTCACTAGTTCGGGTTTCAGAAAGACTAGCAAGCAAACTTCGCAAGATGCGAAATCGTGAAGTGAGAAATCGTGAAACACTTGAGATTTGGGCCCCAGGTCATAGCAAGGAGTCACATTGGTAAAGGTTAACAGAGGAGGATCTAGCACGTGCTAAGCTCCCAGTCGGGATTTCGAAGGTCGGGAGAGTCGGGGTGACTCACATGTAAAATCCGATATGTGAAATTGCGAAGCCTTTTTTTGATTAGGCAAGTGGTCATAGCAGGTGGTCACGTGGAGAGAACTCGCGCCTAGTGCTTGTTCGCGTGAGCGTAGTTTTCATAAAAGGACCTATGGATATGTAGTGAAGGTTCTAGTAGAGAATCAAAGAGTTGTTTCAGCTCGAAGAGTAAGAAGATCCAGTGACCGGGAGGTCGACAGACCCTGTTGAAGTAGGGGGGCTGCATCAAATTCTCTCTCTAATAGAACCCAAAACATTTGGAGAAGCTAGCAAAGATGAAGATATTATTAAATCCATGAATGAAGAGCTTCATCAAATAGAGAAGAATCAAACCTGGGAACTTGTCCCAAGACCAAAAAAAAAAATGTGGTAGGGACCAAGTGGATTTTTAAGAATAGAGTTATTGAAGATGGTCAAATTATAAGGAATAAATAAATATTAGTGTGCAAAGGATATGCACAAGTAGAAGGGATTGACTTTGAGGAAAAAATTGTCCCTATGGCCAGATTAGAAGCTATCAAAATGTTTTTGGCATTTGCATGCTTTAAGAACTTCAAAATATATCAAATAGATGTCAAATAAGCATTCTTAAATGGAAATCTAGAGAAAGAAGTTTATATAGAACAACCTGGAGGTTTTATGTTATCAGAAAATAAAGACTATGTCTGCAAATTAAAGAAAGCATTGTATGGTGTCAAACAAGCTCCTAGGGCATGGTTTTCAAGACTTGATAGTCATCTTTATATTAAAATTGAAAAACAGAATATGATCATTGTTTTAGTATATGTGGCTGATATCATCTTTGGAAGTAATCTAAATCCTCTAAGCAAGAAATTTGCTACAGAAATGCAAAAAGAATTCGAGATGTCAATGCTTGGTGAACTGACATTCTTCCTAGGATTTCAAGTTTCACAATAAAAAAAAAGGCATATTCATATCTTAGACCAAACACATTAAAGAAATGTTGAAGAAATTTCAAATGGAAGATTGCAAACCCATGATCAATCCTATGATTAAATGATGCAAACTAAGCAAAGATGATGAATCACTAAATGTAGACCAAACCATTATAGATCAATGATTGGTAGTCTATTATATGCAACAACAACAAGACCAAACATCATGCAAGTTGTAGGATTAGTGGTTGGATTTCAATCTGCACCTAAAGAGACACATATGAAGGAAGTTAAAAGGATTTTTAGATATCTCAAAATCACCTTGGATTTTGGCTTATGGTATCCAAAAACAACAGACTTCACATTAACTGCATATATTGATGTAGATTGGGAAGGAAGTATTGATGATAGAAAGAGCACTAGTGGAGGTGCATTTTTCTTAGGAAAATGTCTTGTGTCATGGTTAAGTAAAAACCAAACCTCCATATCACTATCTACAACAAAAGCTAAATATATTTTTGATTCCTCCTGCTACACTCAAGTAATTTGGATGAAACAAACTCTAGAAGAGTTACAAGTAAAATATGATCATCCAATTTTTCTTAATTATGACAATACCAGTGCCATAAACCTTTGTAAAATTCTTCCATTCACTCAAAAACCAAGCATATCCCAATCAAATTTCATTTCTTAAGGGAACATGTTTCTCAAAAAGTTGTTAAAGTGGAATATGTGGATACTAAAGAACAAATTGTAGACATATTCACAAAACCTCTACCCATAAGTACTTTTGAATGCCTTAGACAAAAATTGGGGGTAATCTTTATATCTAATTAAAATTGCACAAGCTTCATAAAAAAAAAGGAGTACATGGATAGGGGGAGTATAATCTCAGGAGGAGAAGAGAAATGTCCGTTCTGTCATTGTTGTCAAAGGGGGAGAATATAGAGTAAAAAATTAGTTAAAATAAAGAGTTTCTCCTTTGTTTCCATCAATGTCAAAGAGGGAGAATGTTGGACATGGTGTTATGTTGGCATTGATGTCAACAAGTGTTAATATGGATTTCTCATCCAAAAAAGTATCTGTCTATACCAGTTGCAGGAATCGATGGTAAAGAAAAAGAACAATGTTGATCATTGGATCAAAATAAGAGCACAATTAGACTATAAATAACAAAGAAACAATGTTGATCATTAGATCAAAATGAAATCATGATCAGACGGCTCTGATCTCTTTCCACGAGTCCACTAAGAAACCAAAAAAAATGGCTAAGTATCATATTCTATTGGTCGGACTCATTTCACTTAAAAATTTCTAAGGATGGTTCATTATGGAGGTAACAGAAGTTGAAGTGCATTTTGATGACATCCGAGAAGAGATATGAGCCTTCGAGTTCGAGAGTTTGCAAACCCAAGAAAAATCACTTAATTTTTTTTCTAAGTATAGGTTCATCTTGGAGGCTACAGAAGTTGGGTGTGCATTTTGATGACACCTGATGTATTGTCCCCAAGGCCAAGCCCCGATGTAAACCAGGATCTGAAAGAGATTGTAAATATGTGTTATAGGCTGGTGAGCCAAGTTTTGTATAAGCCAATAGGCTTATGTGTTTGATTAGGCTAGAGAGCCTAAGGGTTGAAGGCCAAGGGCCTGGATTTTGTATATGTATGTATGCAGCACATCAATAAAATATAAACACCCGCCGGGTGCAGACCGACCATGATGAATGAGTGATGGGGGATCGAGCGTCCACAAAATGGGCAAGGGATTAGGGGCTGAAAGGTGGAAAAAGGGGTTGAGTGCTAAGCCTAGGGGCTTAAGCCTGGGAAATAATATTTTAATATTATTTAAAAAGAGACATGTGCATTTCTGTTTATCCTAAGTTCCTGGCAAGGGAGGGAATGTGCAAAGGGGATGCACGCTGTGGTATGCATGCAGTTCCCAGGGTGACAAGTGTCAACCCTGGTGCATGCCAATAAAACAGAGGAAGTAAGCCATGAGGGAGATCTCTCTCTCCATTAAGACCCGAACCTCTGAATGTGGAACTGGTACGACCTCTGCCAGATACCCTGGTTCATCTATGAAAGTCGTAAAGCATGTGCTTGTCCGGAGGAAACCGTGTACACCCTGTCCAGAGCTGTGAGTCTGTGTCTATTCTAGATAAACCCGAGAGTGCATTTCTTGAACAGGAACCCTGTGATGAACTCGAGTGGAAGAATCCTTTGTTGTTCGGGGAAAAAGCTGAGCTAGCCTGTGTGTGGAGCCCTGTTCCGAAATCATGTCCGTGAGATCATCCTGTGACTGTTGAACCATTTTGGGAAGACTTGGTCTGTATTTCCTGTGGGTTGTTGTGAGCACGCAGTTCTGGGCTGCGTGAGGCTTGTTGGCCTGTGAGCAACTCTTTCCAGGTGAAGGAGCTTACTAGAAAGTGGTTTCTTCCAGAGAGTGCCCAGCACCAGCTACGAGCTATGAGACTTCCTGATTCAGCCTGTTGTCGAGGCCCAGAGAGGGAGGTTAGCACCGATGGACTGTGCGTGTGAAGGTGTATACTCCCGGGCAGAACAGGCATGTGGGGAATGAGAGTCCGATAGTAGTGGGCGTAAGATGGCATCTTTGGGAAGAATCCTCCCAGATATTTTTGTGTTGTCTTCTCTGTAACCTCAGCCTAGCCTAGGATTCCTTGCCTTGGGGTGGAGCTCGGTCCCAGCTCGGGGGTGACCCACTGTTGAGATGATGAACAGTGTGGTCTATGGCTGGGAAGTTTGTGGAAGGCCTGCACTTGGTTGGTGATTTCTACAGCTGCTAAAAGATAAGTATTTGAATTATGATTAAATCAGGTTGTGCATGACTATGTTGTTTATGTATCATGTTTTCCGCTGTGTAATTGAATTATTGTTAAATGGTATGGAATGTTTTAATTATAGCAGTAACAAGATATGTTTTACTTTATAATTTAAATGTGTTTAATTGTGTTAAATGCATGTGGAGTATATACTGGACTGCATGTGTAATATAAATCAAACTTAAGTGTATACAGATTGTTATATTGTGCATTATAAGCCTCGGTCTAGCAAAAGGTACACTACAAATTGGTATCAGAGCGAAGGTTTCGACACTGATCCTAGATGGGCCAGTGGAGCAGTCTTTGGACTGAGAATGCGAGGGGAAATTGAGTCGGGAGGACTAATTTCGGACCCTGGTTTGCTCCGAAGTGTCAAGGGGACACTTGATGAATTTTTTATTAAGCTCAGGAGGTATAGCGGTGCTATGAAACCGCAGCGGGTGTGGTCTATGGCCACGGGGAGACAGGTCTCTACACCAATGGTGTTAGAACCGTTGGATCTGTTCAGGAGGAAAGGCAAACCCTTGTAACCGTCAGATCTGGAGAATGTGCACAAGGTTTAAAGCCTTTGGATACTGCACAAGAGGTTATGGCCACACCAGGAGTTTAAACTCGGGGGGAATCGTGAGTCGCAAGATCACTGTGGGATTACCCGTCAACCGTCCGAGTTGACAGAAGTTGCACAGGGTTTAAGTCCTCATGGGTAGAGGAGAAGTACCGGAGAGGCATTGGGATATTGGAGTCATCGGGGAATCAAAAGTCCCAAAGTCCCGAGATTGAATCGGGACCGTCCATTGTTTATGGATGCGTGGAAGTAATCCAGGCTATCGGGGAATGTCCCGATAGAAGATTCATCCATCGAAAATTGGGATTCGGGAAATCGAGAATCGCGGGGATGAGGAGTCCATGCATTGTGAAACTCCGAACCCCAAAAACCCGATGAGCGATTTAATTACGGTCACAAGGTAGAGGTCACATGGACCTCGGCATAGCCGAGGGGGCTAAGGAAAAGGCGCATCGGGAATCCTGTGGTTGAGTGTTTTTCAACAATTGAAACCTCGAAACCCCGACATAATCAGAGCCATCCATTTGAAGGACAGGTGTCAGCAAATCTCGATGAGTCGGAGATCTGTGCCATCGGAAGAAATCCCAACAGAAGAGTCGTGTGGACCACAGGTGGAACGAGTGGAGGACAGGTGCCAGCAGCCTGGGCAGAGTCGAGAATCAGCATATCGGAGTTCCTAAGGACCAGGAACTCGAAACCTTTCAAGTCCTGAACCCCAGAGGAAATCAGGACTGTTCATTTAGTGGACACGTGGCAGAGATCTGCACCATTAGGGAAAGTCCCGACAAGGAGTAAATTTATTGGCGTTTGGAGTTCATCGGGATATCGGGAATCCCGGTGATAAGTGGTTCATACACTTTGAAATCGCGATCAACGAAACCCCGATCAGTGGGGAACAACTGTCAGCTAGACGGAGGTCAAATCTCATCGGAAAATCGGGGATTCCATTGTCAAGATTTTTGGCACATTTCGATTCGCGAAACCCCGAACCCTGATAAGGGAAAAGGCCAGGGTCATGAGTCAGCGGTCACATCGGCCGGGGCTTATCTTGGAGGGCTAAGGCATATCGGGAAATCGGATAATCGGGGGTTGCGAAGACATACGCCTGTGGACAACGCAAGTGTCGAAACTCCGATAGGAGTAGTCACGAGAGGGAGACGGCCACGGTCGTGGCGCATGGTCATATGCATCAGGAGCTAGGCTCAGAGAGGGATAGCATGTAAAAAGGGGTCATCGAAGATCGAAATCTGAGAGGACAATGACCCTCAACATCAGGAATTGCGAAAACCTGAAACTTGAAGTCCCAAAATAACTGAAATTGAAGTTTTGGACACCCAAAAAACACAGAGCCAGATAGAGCTCAGAAAACTTTGTGAAGTTGAAATGTCTTTCGTTCTTGTTCATATTAATTATGAATGTTGAGGATTGTTCATGAAGTTTAATGGCCTGAAAAATTTCGAATTTCAATTGCACAGTGCATGTGCAGAGTTCAACGAAGGCCAAAACTCCAGATAATCAACACCAAGTATGGAGTGGGGAAGAATGCAAATTGCCCCTGAATTAGAAGATGAACAGGAAGGAAAGAATGTTAACCAGGGAGTCGAAGGATTGAACTCTAATGGGCATGGAAAAGAGATGGATAAGGAGGGACATATGATGAAAATCATTGAAGGGCTACAAAGAGAGGCCAAGGAGCGTCGAACTGATAGCCGAAATCTCATGAAAGTCAAGGATCGACAAGGGAAATTAAACTTAAAATTCTTGCAGAGTCTAGAAAGAATAGAGAAGAAACTTGAGAAGGGAAGAAACTCAAGTACAACAGAGAGTCGCAGAGACCATGGGAGAGGAAGTAGATCGAGGAGTGGTAGCCGACATCACAGTCACTCCCAAAAACATTCTGACAGGGAGACACACAGTAGTTCGAGCCCGTTCCATACTAGAAAACATCGAAGATCTGGAAAGGAGGAATTGAAAGGAGAAATGAATAAAATTGAACCTCCAACATTCGATGGAGAACATAATAAGGAGGAAGATGTTGAGACATGGTTGCTGGGCATGAAGAAATACTTCTAGCTGTAGAATTATTCTGCCCATGCAGAGGGAAGAATTGCAATGTACCAGTTGAAAGGAAAAGCGTCCATGTGGTGGGATCAGTTTGTGCAGGTGCACCACATTCAAGAGAAAGAGGTCACTTGGAAGGAATTCAAGAGGTATTTCGAGAAGAAATACCTGAATAAAAGATACTATGACAGAAAGATGAAGGAGTTCTTTGAACTCAAGTTGGGCAGTATGACCATGGATGAGTATGAACGAAGTTTTCTGGAACTACTGAAGTATGTTCCATTCATCAAAGATGAGGCTGTTAAAATTCAGAGGTATCTGAGTGGACTGCCACCTTCCATTGGTGACAAGATTCAATATGACGATCCTAAGACCATGGAAGAAACAATAAGAAGGGATAAATGATTATACGAACAACAAAGAGGAAATCCTACCTTTCAGAAGGCTTTGGATGACCAGAAGAGGTTTAAGAAAGAACAGAGGCAGAAGGGAGACAAGCCATCCTTTTTCAGAAACAACCTTCAGGGATAGCCATCATTTAGAGAGCCGAGAAGGACTGAAGAGGTTGCACAAAGACAGAGACAGACACCCATTCAGTGTTGGGGCTGTCAAGGAAACCACAAGTACAGAGATTGTCCCCATAAAAATGGTAAGGCAAGAAATGTACATACTTTTCAGCAAGCTGAAACAGTGGAGGATATGGGCAGCAGAATGTCGAGGATCTACGCAGCCCTGGATAACAAGCAAGCAGAATTTCAATCGCACATGATTGAACTAGAAGGTATGATCAACAACTGACCACTTTTTATTTTGACTGATTCAGGGCCTAGCCATAGTTATGTAGATCCTAGAGTGGTGGAAAGTTTGCATCTAACGAAGAGAAAACATGAGAAGTCTTGGTTAGTGCAGTTAGCCACAGGGACCAAGAGGAAGGTCACTGAATTGGTTAAGTCCTGTTCAGTGGATATGAAAGGAATGAACACTAAGGCCGAATTGAAAATTCTGCCTTTAGGCTCATATGATTTTTTAATTGGGATGGACTGGTTGGACCAACACCATGCCCTTCTGGATTGTCGAAACAAGAGGTTCACATGTCTGAACGAAGAGGGAAATCAGGTAACAGTCCAAGGAATTCCCAGAGCCGTGGCTGTGAGGGAAATCTCAACTATGCAGCTGAAGAAATGTTACCGGATCTACGCAGCCCTAGATAACAAGCAAGTAGAATTTCAATCGCACATGATTGAAGTGGAAGGTATGATCATCAACCGACCACTTGTTATTTCGATTGATTCAGGGGCTAGCCATAGTTATGTAGATCCTAGAGTGGTGGAAAGTTTGCATCTAACGAAGAGAAAACATGAGAAGTCTTGGTTAGTGCAGTTAGCCACAGGGACCAAGAGGAAGGTCACTGAATTGGTTAAGTCTTGTTCAATGGACATGAAAGGAATGAACACTAAGGCTGAATTGAACATTCTGCCTTTAGGCTCATATGATTGCTTAATTGGGATGGACTGGTTGGACCAGCACCATTCCCTTTTGGATTGTCAAAACAAGAGGTTCACATGTCTGAACGAAGAGGGAAATCAGGTAATAGTCCAAGGAATTCCCAGAGCTGTGGCTATGAGGGAAATCTCATCTATGCAGCTGAAGAAATGTTACCGGAAAGGCTGTCAATTATTTGCAGCCCGGGTGGAAGAAGAATTCCAAGATGTGGTCTCGAATCTGGAAGACCACAGGGTGCTCAAAGAGTTTGAGGACGTGTTTCAGAAAGTGCCTGGACTACCTCCGAAGAGGGACATCGATTTTTCTATAAATCTGATGCCTGGAGCAGCTCTAATTTCGAAAGCTCCTTATAGGATGATCACACCAGAGCTGAAAGAGTTGCAACTGCAACTCGAAGAGCTATTAAAGAAAGGCTACATTCATCCCAGTGTGTCACCGTGGGGAGCCCCAGTCTTATTTGTAAAGAAGAAAGATGGAACATTGAGGCTGTGCATTGACTTTCGGTAGTTGAATAAAGTCACTGTCAAGAACAAATATCCTCTGCCAAGGATTGATGATCTTTTTGATCAGTTGAAGGATGCGAAAATATTTTCGAAAATAGATCTTCGATCTGGATATCACCAAGTGAGAATAAGGGATGAGGACATCAACAAGACTGCCTTCAGAACAAGGTACGGTCACTATGAGTTTACAGTGGTGTCGTTTGGACTGTCCAATGCGCTTGTTGTCTTTATGTGCCTAATGAATGGAGTGTTCAGAAATTATTTGGACAAGTTCTTCATAGTCTTCTTGGACGATATCTTGGTGTACTCCAAGACAGAGGAAGAACACGAACAACATCTTAGAATGGTGTTGCAGGTGTTGAGAGAACACCAGCTCTACGCAAAACTGAGCAAGTGCTCATTTTACCAAAGGCAGATCCATTATCTGAGACACATTATTTATGAAGAGGGGATCGCTGTGGATCCTGAGAAGGTACAGGCCATTCAAGAATGGCCAGCGCCAAGGAATGTGACAGAATTAAGATCCTTTATGGGTCTGGCAGGCTATTATAGGAGGTTCATAGCCGGATTTTCAAGGATAGCTCATGCTATCACTTCCTTGCAAAGGAAAGAGAAGAAGTTTTAGTGGACTGAACAATGTGAGAGCAGCTTCCAACAATTGAAGCAGCTGCTCACCAGTGCTCCAATCCTAAAGATTGTTGATCCAAGTAAGGATTACGTAGTGTGCACGGATGCGTGTAAGGAAGGGCTAGGAGGAGTTCTCATCCAAGAGGGATTTGTAATTTGTTATGAATCCCTAAAGATGAAAGAGCATGAAAAGAATTATGCCACTCATGATTTAGAGCTGGCAGCAGTTGTCCATGCATTGAGAAAATGGAGACATTACCTCATGGGTAAGAAATTCTAATTAAGAACAGACCACAATGGTTTGAAGCATTTATTTGATCAGCCAACCCTAAATGCCAGGCAAATTAGATGGCTAGAATTCTTGTGCGAATATGACTTTGATATCAGGCATATCAAAGGGAAAGACAATAAAGTGGCTGATGCACTCAGCAGAAAAGTGCATTAATTTCATGCTATAGCCATTAGCATGTACAGAACTGAGTTGAAAGACAAAATTGTGGAGGCTGCAAGTGTTGATTTGCAGTACAAAAGACTTGTAGCAAAGCTACAACAGCGTGAGAGACCACAGATCGAGGAAGGTTATACCTTAGGAACTGAGGGTCTACTTATGTATAAAAACAGAGTGTATGTACCCAATGACCGAGAATTGAAGCTGGCAATTCTAAAGGATATGCATAACGTGGCTTATGTCGGACATCCTGGATATCAGAAGACTGTGGCAGCAGTCAAAAGCCATTATTTTTTGCCAGGTATGAAGAAGGAAATTGTTTAATACATCGCCAGATGTATGGAGTGCCAGAAGGTTAAGGCTGAGCACAGACACCCAACAGGGTTGTTGCAGCCTTTACCTATTCCTGAGTGGAAATGGGATGTGGTAACAATGGATTTTATCACAGGACTGCCCAGAACAAGCAAGCAGCATGATTCAATCATGGTGGTGGTGGACAAGCTTACTAAAGCTGCCCATGTTATTCCACTGAAAAACACCCACAAAGCAATAGATGTTGCTGATATCTTTTTAAAAGAAGTTGCACGCTTGCATGGAATTCCAAAAAAAATTGTGTCTGATAGGGACCCAAAATTCACTTCGAATTTCTGGAAAGGACTGTTCAAAGGATTTGGAACAAATCTGAACTTTAGTACAGCGTATCATCCCGAGTCTGAAGGACAGACAAAAAGAGTAAACAGAGTAATCGAAGACATGCTGAGAATGTATGTGATGGATAAACCATCAAGGTGGGAAGACTACCTTCATTTGGTAGAATTCACCTACAATAACGGGTATCATGCATCACTGAAGATGAGCCCATTCGAAGCACTTTATGGAAGAAAGTGCAACACTCCAGTGAGCTGGGATAATCCATCTGACAGAACAATGGTTGGACCTAAACTACTCAAAGAGATGGAAGATCAAATGATAAAAATCAAACAGAATTTGAAAGCTGCCCAGGACAGGCAGAAAAGTTACACTAATAGTAACAGAACCCATAGAGAATTTAAAGTGGGTGACCATGTTTTCCTGAAAGTGAAAACTAACAGGAACTCCCTGAAATTGGGAAGTTGCGCCAAGTTGGCAGAAAAATTTTGTGGGCCATTTGAGATCCTGGAAAGGATTGGGCCAGTTGCATACATGCTTGCATTACCTGCATCTATGACTATACATAATGTGTTTCATGTTTCACTTCTTAAGAAATATGTACCTGATGCTAATCATGTTATCGATTGGACTGTGATTCAGGTGGAACCAAAAGGTGTCCTGCAAGTGCATCCTGTGCAGATATTGGACAGGAAAAGAAAACAGCTACGGAATCGAGCTATAGGGCTTGTAGAGGTCCAGTGGACCTGGTACGGTCTTGAGGACGCGACATGGGAGCATGAAGAAGTTATGCCGGTAGAGTACTCGCATCTTTTTGAGAATTTTGAAGGACACACAGAGGCAGTGTAAGTTGCACTGAGTACAGTGCAAAAATAAGGGAGGGGGATTGTAGTGTCCCCAAGGCTGAGCCCCGATGTAAACCAGGATCTGAAAGAGATTGTAAATATGTGTTATAGGCTGGTGAGCTGAGTTTTGTATAAGCCAGTAGGATTATGTGTTTGATTAGGCCAGAGAGCCTAAGGGTTGAAGGCCAAGGGCCTGGATTTTGTATATGTATGTATGCAATACATCAATAAAATATAAACACCCGCCAGGTGCAGACTGACCACGATGAATGAGTGATGGGGGATCGAGCGTCCACAAAATGGGCAAGGGATTAGGGGCTGAAAGGTGGAAAAGGGGCTGAGTGCTAAGCCTGGGAAATAATATTTTAATATTATTTAAAAAGAGACATGTGCATTTCTGTTTATCCTAAGTTCCTGGCAAGGGAGGGAATGTGCAAAGGCGATGCACGCTGCGGTACGCATGCATTTCCCAGGGTGACAAGTGTCAACCCTGGTGCATGCAAATAAAACATAGGAAGTAAGCCGTGAGGGAGATCTCTCTCGCCATTCGGACCCGAACCTATGAGTGTGGAACTGGTACGACCTCTGCCAGATACCCTGGTTCATCTCTGAAAGTCGTAAAGCCTGTGCTTGTCCGGAGGAAACTGTGTACACCATGTCCAGAGCTGTGAGTCTGTGTCTGTTCTAGATAAACCCGGGAGTGCATTTTCTGAACAGGAACCCTGTGTTGAACTCGAGTGGAAGAATCCTTTGTTGTTCGGGGAAAAAGCTGAGCTAGCCTGTGCGTGGAGCCCTGTTTCGAAATCATGTCCGTGAGATCATCCTGTGACTGATGAACCGTTTTGGGAAGCCTTGGTCTGTGTTTCTCGTGGGTTGTTGTGAGCACGCAGTTCTGGGCTGCGTGAGGCTTGTTGGCCTGTGAGCAACTCTTTCTAGGTGAAAGAGCTTGCTGGGAAGTGGTTTCTTCCAGAGAGTGCCCAGCTCTAGCTACGGGCTCTGAGACTTCCTGATCCGACCTGTTGCCGAGGCCCAGAGAGGGAGGTTAGCACCGATGGAATGTGCATGTGAAGGTGTATACTCCCGGGTAGAGCAGGCATGTGGGGAATGAGAGTCTGGTAGTAGTGGGCGTAAGATGGAATCTTTGGGAAGAATCCTCCCAGATATTTATGTGTTGTCTTCTCTGTAACCTCAGCCTAGCCTAGGATTCCTTTCCTTGGGGTGGAGCTCAGTCCCAACTCAGGGTTGACCCACTATTGAGCTGATGAACAGTGTGGTCTATGGCTAGGAGGTTCGTGGAAGGCCTGCACTTGGTTGGTGATTTCTACAACTGCTAAAAGATAAGTATTTGAATTATGCTTAAATAAGGTTGTGCATGACTGTGTTGTTTATGTATCATGTTTTCCGCTGTGTAATTGAATTATTGTTAAATGGTATGGAATGTTTTAATTATAGCAGTAACAAGATATGTTTTACTCTGTAATTTAAATGTGTTTAATTGTGTTAAATGCATGTGGAGTATATAATGGACTGCATGTGTAATATAAATCAAACTTAAGTGTATACAGATTGTTATATTGTGCGTTATAAGCCTCGGTCTAGCAAAAGGTACACTACACCTGAGAAGACATGTGAGTCTGAAAGTCTGAGAGTCCATGAACTCGTCACATAAGATAATTCTAAGTAAAATTCCATGTTTGAAATGAATGAGAACCAACCACTCAATGATTTATTAAATCCAAACTGTAGATCTATCTAAAGCGCCTAGATAAACTAGGGTCGTCCACTCAACACTTGATTATATCTGAACTATTGATATAATTAAATGCCAATATAAGCAATGAAAATGAAGACATATGAGTTCGCGAGTCCACAAATCGTCCACTCAACGGTTCATTAAATCCAAACTACATATCTATCTAAAGAGCCTAGATAATCTAGGGTCATCCACTCAACACTTGATCATATCTGAATTGTCGATCTAATTAACACCAAGATAAGCTTTGTGTGTGGTTACTCTCAGTCATAGACCAGGGTTATATGGAAAACATGAGGCAGCGAAGAAAATGTTGGATAGCTCTTGGTTATAGGGTAAGGTCACTTGGTAAAAATAAAAGTGCCTATGGGATAAACCATAAAACATGCCTTGTGCCTTTTGTTTTAGATGTTGGTCACAACATTTGGTTCTATTAAAAAGGGGGCCACACGATTAGCATCCATCCATCTCGACAAAACATGAAATATACTAAAGAACATTAAAAGGTTCAAAATTTGTCTATTAAAGAACCTAGAATACAATGAAGAAGTGTGAGATCGGAATAAAAGGAGGTCAGTCCATTAAAGACCAAGAGATCTAATTAGACAAGGAAAATAAGGGTTCAAAACTGTAATTGAATAAGTTTTGTAAAATAATAAAGGAAGAAAGTTGTTATTAAAAACAATATTATTATTAAATAAATGAAGAGGTGCAATGATACATTATTAAAAGACACATTGGTTCAAATTTTATATCCATTGGAAGACTATATAAACCATAAGATATGGTGGAAGGAATATGTCTCTATGGTCTAATTCAGAAGATCAAACACAAACATAGTCCAAGTAAGAATGTGAAACATTTACATAAAGTGAGGGTGGAAGGGAGGAGCAAGGGAGGATTGGAGTCCTCTACAGGTTGAAGCTTGAAACAAGGGAGTTGGTGCTTCCTTAAGTTGGTGCTTGAAAACATGGAGTTGGTGCTCTAAACAAGGGATTGGTGTCTCCTTGATTTGGTGCTCAAAAGAAGAGAGATTGGTGTCTCCTACACATTGTAACTTGTACCTTTTGTGATTGTTATATTTAATTTTTGTTTGCAGTACATTCTTGTTGATCAATTGTTGTGATTAATAATTAGTTATTATTAAAAATATTCAAAAAGAAGCAATACTTACTCACCCCTCCCCCCCTCTCATTATTATCCAACATTTCAATAGGGTATGCATATAACAATATTGAAAATGGATATATTGACTCCAAGCCCCAAAACCTAGTTGTCCATAACATTCTTCTCATGTTATTTTCATGCTTCTATAACCCAAATAGAAGTGGTAGGAAACCATTCAATTGTTTGTGTCTTGAATATACTAAATGAGACTATTTGTGTAGATTGATTACAATGATAAATCATACATAGACTACTCAAGAGGTTTGGTGCTTCAATGTCATCTCAATTGAAAGGTTTTTCCTCATCCTGCTATGGGTGAACTTTGTATGCACTGTTGATGGAACTCCATTCTTGAGATCTTTCCAATGGGAATTAATGAATCATTATTACTACAAATTATTGAGGTTAGAGATATATCTAGTGGGAGCCCATACCCATGAAGGATATCAATGAAATAAATACCATAATACGATTTGGGGACAAGCTATGGTGTGATCACTAGTTCTATACTAGCCACTCTAAACTTATATAATTCCTAGGGCCATAAAATCTTTGTGACAGACATGGAGCTAGAGAGCTATTGTAATACCCTAGTTTGACTGCAATTGTAAATGTCTATGTACATATGTTTTATAGGTTAGTGAGATAGTATGGTTTTTGGGATGGAGTGTGTGTTTATGTATATTTTGGGCTAGAGTGCTTGTGATATATTAGGGAGAAGAGCATGTATGTTGAAAGGCCTATAAGCTTAGCATTGTACATTGTAATCACACTCATATATATAAATAAAATACATCATAGATACAATCCAAGTTAAAAAAAGAGTATGGAGGGATAAGACTCCACAATAAGGAAAGGGGGATAAGGGTTTAAGGAAAGGGGCTAAGCCAAGGAAATATTATTATATTATTAGCCTAAGTCTTATTACACAATTATACCCTAAGTTCTCAAGCAATGGGATGGGTTCCCAAGTGGTGGGAGAATAGTTCTTTGATTGTCACTTGTAAAAAAGAGAGCACACATATATAAAGTTTGCGGCTTAGTGATAAATCCATCATTTTGATTCATTTTAACCATTCTGATTATTGGACCTTTCTATTCTTGCTTTGGGATGTTGGGTGTCAGCTAGTGAGCCAATGTAACCCTATTTCTTTGTGAACAATGTGAATCCTAGGTGGATTTGGGTAAATAATTCTCCTTGGGTTGCCTTGGGAAAGGATATAGCCATAGAGGGAGAATTGTTTGGGATATATTTCCCAAACTTGGAGGGTAGATGTAGACTCCATGAGATCAACTGGAGCTCCTAGAGCCACAACTTTGAGATTTATTGGTCGACCTATGCTGAAGCCTTGGAAAGGAAGTGGGACAACCTAAGGAATTACAATGTAGAGAAGGGGGTACACTTCCTTGGGTTATGAAGGTTGAGAGGGATGAAATATTTTTGGTTAGAGTTGTTGCTGGAGTTTGGTACCTTGGTCTAGTTTAAACCTAGTACTAACTATGAGACCTTGATTTGCTAGAGAGTACATTTTCCCTGGTGGAGTCATAGCCCCAACTTGAGGTTGACCTACTGCTAATATAATTGGAGTAGCAGAGTCTATGGTTGGGTGAAACATCTAGCATCTGTAGGCAGTTGGTGCCATTTACATAAGATAATTTTTATGATTATGTTTTTGTGTGCTTAATAATGAGTTTTATCTTGTGTACACATGTTGTTATGGTTTATGTATGTTTATGCATGTTTAAATTGTTGTTCGTGTTATGTTATATGTTTCATATCATGGTAGTATGCATTATGAATTCATGGTAGGGAATAATTATGGCACCATGGGTACATTAACAAAGGAACTATACTTGCTAGGGTGACTAGGATGTGAAATTAATGGTATCATAGTTGTTAATTATGGAATGATGAGTTGGGTTAAAAGAAATTTTTATTTTGTACAATATGGTGAGCTAGAATCATAGTAATGTGGCCTAGAGGGGGGTTATGGGCATGTTACAGATTGGTTTAAGATCTTAGGTTCAAATGTTGGACCTACATGGGCGAAAGACAAATCATAGAGGTAGAATTTATAAATTGCCTACAAAGTATTTGAGAAAATATCTTGGGAAAAATAGAGGAAAGAAGCCCAATTTATGGAAGAAAAACCCGTTGAAAATGGATTCTAGGAGGTTGAATTGATAGTTATAGGGTCAATTTGGACAAACTTGTAACATCCCTAGTTTTAATCCCTGCAAATTATAATGTTTTATATAAATGTGAATTAGGCTAGTGAGTTGGTATGTTTGGGGAAAAGAGCTCGTATTGATTAATATGGTTGAGGGACAAACTATGTATTATGTACATTGAAATGATTAATAAAAGTAAGTAATTAATAGTTGCGATATGAAAGGGATGAAAATGATGGGGGGGCTATGATTCCACAAGAGAGAGGGGTCCAAGGGGGAATATTCATGGGTATTAATCCAAACCCACATTCTTGAAATTATTATCTTTTTGTATAACCTTTTATTTTGTTGTTGAGTGTTCCCAAAGCCAATCATCAAACTCATGTAAGAGGGTGGGTGTGAGAGTGACATCCCATAGTTATTGGGGAGAATGGGCCTAAAGTATAATCAACATTGGGTAGAGTGAGAAGTCAACTAGTTGGAGGAAAAATGATATTTGTATGGCCAAAGAGGGCATATTTTACATGGCGATTTCGGGCAACAAGAGAGGAGCAAAGTGTTAGGAAGAACACCAATTATGATATGCTTGAAGGAAACCCTTGTTTGGTTTTATGTTATGCTGGAAATGAGTCTTGTGTGTGCCTGTAAAGAAGGTTGTGATCTTGTAGCGTGTTTCTTGTTGAGGAAATGGCTCAAGAGCCTTGTGAAGGTTGTTGTGAGAACTCTTGAAGTAGTTGAGAATTCTTGAAGTCCCCAACTGAGATATTCCAAGACAACCTAGTGCTGTGGAATCCCTTATAAAACAATGATACATGTCGATGGAATGAGAGTAGTAAAGGGGATACATTCCTTGGGTTGTGCAAGTTGTGGGGAAGAGAGTGTTGGTGGGTTGGAAATATTGTAGGATTAGAACCTGCGTTTTGGGGTTGTTATGTGTGGGGAATGGACAACCAAAGGGCCAGATCTCCTTTTGGACTCATAGCCTCAACTTAGGGGTGGCTTGATGTTGAGATTTGGAACAACAGTGCCTATGGTTGGGAGGTTCATCCTTCGTATGTAGCCAGTTAGTTATATTTATAAATATATAAGTTCTTTGTAGTTTTAATATGGTTATTCCACTGTGTAAATGAATATACAGATGTTGTGTGTGTTGGTTGTATGATTACTATTTCCATTCATTTTTTAATAGATGTTGTTGGATGCATGTTAAATTATGGGTCTACTTCCCTTGAGTTTTTTTATATGTATGGGGACATTTTTAAATTCGTTTTTAGCTAGTTATGTCATTTTTTGCAGTGACGGAACTCAACTTGGAGGATGGGTATGTTACATTATGGTATTAGAGATTAGGATTCAAACACCAAGACTGCATGGGCCAAATTCAATGCGATGAAGAAAAATTTGCAAAAATTAAAGCTTAGAGGATGTCTGTAACATGTTTTTTTAAATTACTTCCATGAAATTAGGGGGGAATTCATGAGGATTGTGAGGGAATTGAGCCCAGGGGTTTAAATACCCAATTTTAACCTCGGTTTGAGAATTTTTGGGCTTGCAAGTCGTCAAATTATGGACATTACAGTGCATCCATGGTGAAATTGGGAAAAGCCCCAATTTCTGCAGTGAAATTCATTGAGATTTTGACGTGGAAGAGTCGAATTTTGGGTGTAGAGGTTGAATTGACATGCATAGAGCCAAAATTGGCTACATAAATCTTAATTCTAGAGATTCCATGGATTTCAGATAAGAAATTTCTACTTTGGGGGAATTTGGAATATTAAAAAAAAAAAAAAATTTGGAAAAATTATGAAATTCGAAAAATTTTGGGTAATTTTCCATACATGACATTAGCATGAACTAGAGTCCACATGGAAGTGATGTGGCAGAGGTGACTTGGACTACCATGGTGGAAGGTCCACGATGATAGTTAGTGGCATGGTGGCAGGGTTTGCAATGTGCATGGCAAGCCCAACAAGTGATGTGGGAGCCACATGAGCATGGTGGTATAACCAATACCACAAACCAATGTATCATGGGTAGTGAGGAGATTTTTCTTGAGGCCTTCTATGATGCAACACCATTCATATCATTCCATGTCGAAATGGTTTTGGAGTGTCACACCACAAGGGGTTTGTTAACCCTCGTGCATGTTTGGGATGCGATATGACCTCTCCATTGTAGATCTTGCCTAATCTTCGTCGTTCGATCTAGAGGACGTGTGTTAGCGACATTTCTTGTCTTACGCCTGAGAGCATCCAGGTATGCATGTTGCACGAAGAAATCCCAAGCGTAGCACGTAAATCCCCATTTCAGGCTAAAAATCAAGTGAGCGGGCGAAATTACGTTGTCAATGGCCCAGATTCATCTATAAAAGCATATCGACGGACAGCAGGAAATCACAGTTAGCGGAGTTGCACCGGGATTAGCGCGATAGGTAGCGTCTATATTGCATGCAAGAAAGGATATCATTTGTCCATCCACAGGCTGCGTGGTGTGAGATCTAGTCACGTCAACATTTCGGCATTCGGGAGTTCGAAGGGTGAGGGTTTCACATTTTTCTACATCTCGAAACCCAAAACCCCGAAACGTCGATAAGCGCCTTTGAATCTAAGACTATGGTCCTAGCACACAGTCACATCAAGCGAGCCTGATAATGGAGGCAACCCACCTCAAACATCAAATTCCATCTCGATCATTCCTCTAGAGGACATGTGGCATACATCCGTGCTTTCGCGGTTTGGTCAATCAGGATTTTGAGAAACGTTGCATCGTGAACCCCCGATGCCAGAAATCCCGAAAGAATCGGGACCATCCATCTGAAGGACACACGACGTGATAGTTGAGCCACGAGTGGGGCCCTTCAGGATTTTCATGTTGAAAGCACCGAGGTCATCTCAGTCGTTCATCCATCAACAAGGCTCGGGAAAATCTAATTTAAAGACAACACAAATCTGGACGGTCGTGATCCAGGCACTCAAATTCACGGACAAGGTTCCATTCCGCACCCCCACCGTCATTATGGATTTAACGAGAGGGGGGGTTCCGGAATCAGAGATAATGTATGCTTTCATTTGGACGACGCAAGTCTCGGCGCTTAGATCTACGGTCTGTATTGGATTCCGTACCCCCCCCCCCATAAGTTCTTCCTTTTAATGGAGGGGGGGGTCCGGAATGGAATTTCACTCTAGCGAGCCCCCTATCTATACGTGGCACGAATATACTGGTCCCAAGTCCTCATCGCTTGCCATGTGTCTCCTTCACCCAGTCACCTCCACCTCAACACCTCCCTCCATTCATTGTCTCCTGTCCCCGTATCACTTCCATGAAAGCTCTCCTTTTCCCCCGCCTCATGTTCACCATACTGGCATCTACAACATCCTCGTCGAGCATGCCACATCTTCCACTTCTCATCCCATGAACCATTCTGCTGGTCCCGGTGGCCCCTCGGAAATACCTCCACGTCCCCAAAAGGCAGAGTTGACCAGAACCATTTCTGATCCCAAGAGGGTAGTTATTGCAGTTGTTGGAGGTGGTTAGACATCGTCTCCGCCATAAAGGGAAAGTACACCGATGAATTAAAAGCACGTTGGTTCACCCACAGGACGGTCAAAAGTTCGATTGTGTCTACCATAGGTGCACGGTCTGCCAGAGTCTGCATGTGCAGATTGTCAGTGGGCATGCAGACACAATGTTTTTAATGCAACGTCTTGTTTTTGTTGTTGTTGTTGTTTTGAGTATATGTAGGTGTTTTCGCCATTTTTGTAAGCATCGATGGTTGATCAAGGCTCCCGGTTGTAAAACTTTAATGAAGCACTGTTATTCTGGTTATGCATGGACTCTTGAGACTTCTTGCCTTATGAATGTCAATTTCTTTCACGTCTTTGTTTACACTGTGTTAGAGCAGCTCGGAATTGGAGAATCCAATCGAGTTGTAACTGTTATAGGATGATGTAGATTGGATCACTGTAACAGTTGCATTGTTTCTAATCGATCCTTGTGATTTTCTTAGCGCTGAATGACTTGGAATTGGAGAATCCAGTCGAGTCACCCTTTCAATTTCTTCAAACCCTGAACCAAGAGGATATTGAATTCAGAGTCTTTCTTCTGCAAACTGTTGAAAATCCTGTTGCCCGAGGTAGTTTGCTCACTCTTCTTACCAAGTTTTCCACCTGCTCATCATTTAATCAACTCACTGACTGAAGTTCGATCAAGACCTCCTTTGTTCCTTACATACCAGACCCAGTCCCCGAGTTGGAGTGATATCTCCCTGAGTCTCTATCCATTTGATCACCCATTAAAACTATCGTGACATAAAAACTGATGGGTGTCGGGCTCTGCTCCTGCAAGCAATCCAGGAGTGACTTCCATCGATAACATTTCTGGCGTCGTTACCGAGGATGAAGTTGAAAATTTTCCCCGAGATTGAACGATATTGAGCCTCTGATTATGAAGGTGCATCAAGTATCAAAACCTTTGAATATTTCTACTACGCATCTGGCGACTCCATTGTGATGACTCCACTGTGGCGAACCTGCCATGTTAATTGTGGCTTTCAAAGGAAGACACATGCGGTCCCATCCACAGATACCTCTAGCTACACCAGAAACTGATCTGGAGGTGGTTCTTAGAAAAGGAAAGGCCTCTAAAGGAGAAACTTCTGCCACCAAACCAGGTAATCCGCCATCTCCTTCTGTAGGAACTCCTATTTCTTCTCCTCAGTTTCTTAACATACCTTTTTCTGAAGTTTCTTGTTTCCTAAATTTCGAGAGTATTCCTGTTGAGTTTTCCCCCCCTGGTCTAGGATTGGAGGGAGAAATCCTTGTCACTCCCCTCTCCCCTGAATTTGTACCTAGGCATAGACCCAGGACCACAGAAGATTTCCCCACTCCTCCTCTTGTTACTATTGCCACTTCTGCACAAAGAGGAGCGTCCGTCGACTTAAACCTGTTAGCCTTCTCCCTAAATCCCCTATTGTTTCCCATTCCACTTAGAGGCTCATTCCCAGTATCCCCTTCTTGAGCTCCTTCTCCTCCAAGTTCTCCTCCACCTAATATTCCCATCGTAGGAGAAAATCCCCCCATGACTAGAATTGAGGTTATAATAGCTGCTAGGTATGCTCCTCTTGTCTTACCACAACCTCTCAATGCCCTCCCAGTAGATGGATACCTTAAGCAGCTGCCCAAGTTTACAGGCGAGGGGGACATAACTGTAGAAGAACACCTAGAAGCCTTTTACACTTTCACGAATGATAATGTTATCATGCACGTAGACGTATGGATGAGAATTTTTGTCCATAGTCTCCAAGGAGAGGTTAGAAAATGGTTTAAGGCCCTACCCCCTGGATCTATTGATGGGATCGAAGCTTTGGATAACGCCTTTTTGAGACAGTGGGGAGATAAAAAATACTTCATGTATTACATGACAAAGTTTGGGTCTTTGAAGAGAAAAGAAGGAGAGTATGTCTCTGACTTCTCTAAGAGATTTAATAAAATGTATAATAAAATCCTCACTGAGATAAATCCCTCAGAAGCCTCAGCTAAGATCACTTATGCTAGTGCTTTTGATCCTGATTTATGCTTACTGTTGAGGGAGAGAAGAGCCACTACTCTGGCCCACATGCAAGATGTATCCGTGGAGGTAGAATCTAACATATTGGTTGTTGACCGACTCAGAAACACTGCTAATAAGAACATGCCCAGGAAAAGGCCTGAAGCCTCCTCATCCAGTCCCTCTCCCCTACCCCTTCAGATAGATGAGACAACTAGAGTACTAAAATCACTTTCTGCCAAAATGGAAAGATGGGAGTTAGAAGGGAAGCCCATGTACAGAAATCCCTAGAATGCTAATGGTAGAGGTTTCAGGAGACCTAATAACAATGGACCATAGGCCTTCCCAAGGGAACCAAAGGGGAAAGATAGGGAATATCAAAGGATCCAAACCCCTCTCCAAAATAACATGGTTACTCATGAGGGAGGGGAGGAGATAGACAAGTTTGACCCCGAAATTCACTGTGTTGAAGAAGCTCCTCCTTTTCCCCATTTGACTCAGTCTGCATATGAAGAATCCCTGATGAACATTCAAATTCATGAGTTAGGTAAAGGAGAAAAGGCCGGTCACACCTCTAACAGATACAATCTTAGGTCAAGAAAGAAAGAAGGATACTTTGACAGCCAAGACCAGCCCCTCATAGTAGAAAGGCCTACTAAGTCTGCAACAACCACTACTAAAGAAAAGAAAGCTCAGAATGCTTTGCCGGCAGTCAAAGAACCTGTCTCTGAGCTAAGGGAAGCTCCTAAGCCTATTTCCTCCTTTAATTTTGAGCATGAAATTCAAAATATCAGAATTCCCATCCCCCTCTCTGAGCTAGTTAAAAATGAAGACTTCAAAAGGTCCCTCTCCAAGATGCTACAATCTGAGTCCCCCCAGCCTCCCTCCAACTCAGTGAACCTTCAAGATGAGAAACCAGTAGTCATCCTAGGTCCCATGGTAGAAGACAGAGATGATCCATCCCCTCCCTTCTACACCTCCCTGAGCATACATGATAAAGTTTTGCATAATTTCCTCATGGATTCAGGAGCTTCCCACAACCTTATGCCCAAAATTGTCATGGAAGAGCTGGGACTAGAAGTGACAAAGGCCTATCATGATTTATACTCTTTTGATTCAAGGAGAGTGCAGTGTATGGGAGTCATCAAAGACCTGGTAGTTTCTTTGTTTCAGCTGCCCATGAAGAGTGTGGTTATGGATATTGTGGTAGCTGACGTTCCCCCCAAGTTTGGCATGTTGTTGTCAAGGTCTTGGATTAAAAGACTTGGAGGAACGTTACAGATGGATCTCACATATGCCACCATTCTGGTCTTTGGAGGGGAACATAGGAGGTTGTACAGAGAAGCCCAGCTAGCCTATATTGTCAGTGATGAAGCAAACCCCACTAATCACCCCATCTTTGCACTTGACACTGATTTAGGGTCTAGTTTGCTACAGATCACTGGAACTTCTGAGGTCCCTTTACAGATCAGAGAGCTGCCCATTCTTAATCAATAGATACCTCCTCCAACCACCTCTGTTTGTAAGATGTTATTTGACAGAGATTCCTCCAGTATAGGCGCAGGCGCTGGAGTGATTTTCATATCGCCCTATCAAGAGACCATATCCCTGTCATACAAGATGGAATTTGAAACTACCAACAATGTACAATGTGGAGGAATATGAAGCTCTTATTCTGAGTATGAGGGTTGCAAAACAAATGGGAATTAAAGAGATGGCAGTGTTCAGAGATGTGGAATTGACAATCCAACAGGTCAGGAATGTTTATCGGGCCAAGCATCCTCGGATCAAGAGTTACAGAAACGAGGTATGGGACCTGATTGATAATTTCTTCTCAGCTTTCAACATTACTTTTTTCCCAAGGGAAGAGAATACCTTAGCTGACTCCTTAGCGGTATCGGCTAGTCTGTTCAGTATCCCTCTGCCGTCGAAGATCCATGGTGAGGTCGAAATAAGATACAGGCCATCCATCCCAGACAATGTAAAGCATTGGGAGGTATTCGAGGACGATCTTGAAATCAAAAATTTTCTTCAGTCCGTCGATGAGTTGTTTGCATTGCACATCGATCAGGATCCTGATCATGAAGGTGACCCTCCCTCTGAGGTATTCTTGAATAAAATTGTTAATCACCAGATTATTCAGCTGCCTAGCAATCACATTCCAAGGGGACTAGTCCCTTTAGAAAAAATGTTCGATGAGAATGATGTGGTAGTAAAGGGTGGTGTTTCAAATAAATATGTTGATACAGCCAAATGCAACATTGGCACACAGGAGGAGCCTAAGTTTGTCAAATTATCAAGCAGCCTGACCAATGAACAAAGGGCGGAATATACTGAGTTATTAAAGGAATTCATTGATGTGTTTGCATGGGCCTATGACGACCTCAAGACTTATGACACATCTGTCATTGAGCACAAGATCCCACTGAAAGAAGAGGCTAAGCCATTCAGGCAGAAGCTGAGACAGATAAATCCCATGTTGCTATCTGTCATGGAGAAAGAAGTGAAGAAATTGCTAAATGACCAAATCATCGTCCCCTTGAGATATTCCGAATGGGTGGCCAATTTGGTCCTAGTAAGGAAGAAAAGTGGAGAAATCAGACTCTGTGTTGATTTCAGGAACCTGAACAGGAGCTCAAGGAAAGACAATTATCCCCTTCCCAACATGGAGCAAATACTGCAGAGGGTAACTGGTGCATCTAGGATATCCATGATTGATGGTTTTTCTGTCTATAATAAGATAGCAGACATACCTGAGGACAAAGAAAAAACAGCTTTCACCACTCCTTGGGGCACTCATGTATGCCAAAATGCCTTTTGGATTGATGAATGCAGGGGAAACATTTCAGCGAGCCATGGACATAACCTTCATCGGGGAGAAAGATAAGTTTGTGGTGATCTATCTGGATGACATAAATGTCTTCTCCAGGTCTGACAGAGAGCACTGTTGTCATCTGAGAATTTTTTTTTTGAAATGTCGGAGGTTTGGCCTATCCTTAAACCTTAGAAAATATTTATTTGCTATGAAGGAGGGGAAGCTATTGGGCCATATAGTATCAGCAGAAGGAGTGAGGATTGATCCTAGCAGGGTAGAGGAAATTCAAACCCTGTCACTTCCTAGATCCAAGAAGGAAGTTTAGGCCTTTTGGGGGAAGATTAATTTCTTGAGGAGATTCGTCTCAAATTTTGCTAAGTTGGTGAAACACATTACAGCCATGCTCAGGAAGGGAAATGAAGTGAAATGGACCGATGAACCCAGGGAATCTTTTATCCAAATAAAAAGGGCATTGATTGAGGCACCTGTGCTGATCAGTCCTGACTATTCCAAAGAGTTCCTAATTTTCTCTTTTGTTTCTTTTGATACAGTAGCAGCGGTCCTGTTGCAGAAAAATGAGGAAGGGCGAGAACAACCCATTGCCTTCTTCAGCAAGGCATTAAGAGATGCAGAGATTAGGTATGAAATCATGGAAAAACAGGCCTATGCCTTAGTGAAAGTTCTCAAATCTTTCAGAGTCTATGTCTTGCACTCAAAAGTGAGCGCATACGTTCCTTCATCCTCTGTGAAGGACATCCTTGTACATCCTGACATAGATGGGAGAAGAGGCAAGTGG
The DNA here is from genome assembly GCA_009831015.1 of Picea engelmannii. Lineage (NCBI taxonomy): Eukaryota > Viridiplantae > Streptophyta > Pinopsida > Pinales > Pinaceae > Picea > Picea engelmannii. The sequence goes on from ML778552.1 coordinate 2,505,747, forward strand.
ATTGCCAAGATCCTAGAGTTTGATCTTGAGATTAATCCCACCAAGTTGATAAAGGGGCAAGGTTTAGCCAAGCTACTGGATGAATCCAATTGTAAAGCCTTAGGGATTAGCTTCATCAACGCCTGTTCAGAAAATCCGCAAGCTGAGTCATCCAATAAGAATTCTTAGGGTGTCTATCACTAACAACATGCACTTGGTACAAGGATATCTTTTACTTTCTACAAAAATTGAAGCCTCCTGATGGAATGGGAAAAATCAAGGTGAGAGCTTTAAAGCTCAAGGCGATTAGATATTGCCTCATTGACCAAGCCTTGTACTGGAAATACCCTCTAGGGGTATTTTTAAGATGCCTAGACCCGCAAGAAGCCCAGAAGGTTATGTTTGATTTCCATAACGGCCTTTGCGAGGGGCATCATTTCTGGAAGACCACAACTCATAAGATCCTCAGGGTTGGATATTACTGGCCTACTTTATTTGTTCATGTCTGTAGAGAAATCAGAGCTTGCATCAAATCTAATTTAAAGAGGGCGCAGATCTGGACGGTTGTGATCTAGGCACTCAAATTCACAGACGAGGTTCCATTCCGCACCCCCACCGTCATTCTAGCTTTAACGAGAGGGGGGGTTCCGGAATCGAAGATAATGTATGTGTGCATCTGGACGGCCCAAGTCTCAGCGCTTAGATCTACGGTCTGTATTGGATTCCGGACCCCCCCATCGGTTCTACCTTTTAATGGATGGGGGGGGGTCCGGAATGGAATTTCACTCTAGCGGGCCCCCTATCTGTACGTGGCATGAATATACTGGTCCCAAGTCCTCATCGCCTGCCATATGTCTCCTTCGCCCAGTCACCTCCACCTCATCACCTCCCTCCATTTGTTGTCTCTTGTCCCCGTATCACTTCCACGAAAGCACCCCTTTTCCCCCACCTCACCTTCACCATACTGGCACCTACAACATCCTCGTCGAGCATGCCACATCTTCCACCTCTCATCCCATGAACCATTCTGTTGGTCCATGTGGCCCCTCGGAAAGACCTCCACGTCCCTAAAAGGCAGAGTTGACCAGAACCGTTCCTGATCCCAAGAGGGCAGCTATTGCAGTTGTTGGAGGTGGTTAGACATCGTCTCCGCCATAAAGGGAAAGTCCGGCGATGAATTAAAAGCACATCGGTTCACCCATAGGACGATCAGGATTTCGATTGCGTCTTCCATAGGTGCACGATCTTCCAGAGTCTGCATGTGCAGATTGTTAGTGGGCATGCAGATGCAATGTTTTTAATGTAGCGTCTTGTTTTTGTTGATGTTGTTGTTTTGAGTATATGTAGGCGTTTTCGCCATTTTTGTAAGCATCGATGGTTGAGCAAGGCTCCCGGTTTTAAAACTTTAATGAAGCATTTTTATTCTGGTTATGCATGGACTCTTGAGACTTCTTGCCTTATGAATGTCAGTTTCTTTCACGTCTTTGTTTACACTGTGTTAGAGCAGCTAGGAATTGGAGAATCTAGTCGAGTTGTAACTGTTATAGGATGATGTAGATTGGATCACTGTAACAGTTGCATTGTTTCTAATCGGTCCTTGTGATTTTCTTAGCGCTGAACAACTTGGAATTGGAGAATCCAGTCGAGTACCCCTTTCAGTTTCTTCAAACCCTGAACCAAGAGGATCTTGAATTCAGAGTCTTTCTTCTGCAAACTGTTGAAAAGCCTGTTGCCCGAGGTAGTTTGCTCACTCTTCTTACCAAGTTTTCCACCTTCTCATAATTTAATCAACTCACTGACTGAAGTTTGATCAAGACCTCCTTTGCTCCTTACATACCAGACCTAGTCCCCGAGTTGGAGTGATATCTCCCTGAGTCTCTACCCATTTGATCACCCATTAAAACTATCATGACATAAAAACTGATGGGCGTCGGGCTCTACTCCTGCAAGCAATCCAGGAGTGACTTCCGTCACCAACAACGTGGAAGTTGGAACATTGCATCGAGGAGGGGTTTTAACCCTCACATATATTGGCTATTCGATGTGGCTTCTCTGTCGTTGATCTTGCCTTATCTCCATCGTTGGATCGTGGAGGAATGCAAGTTCGTGTGCCAAGGTAAAGGTGTGGGATGAGATCCGCCCATCCTCGCGACCAATGAAGGGGCACCATGTGGAAGTTTGGCATTCAAGGTGGGACCCTTGTCCCTTCCGAGGTCATAGGTGTGCTAGTTGGGCAGGTGGGGCCCATAAAATATTAATATTTTATTAATGTTTAAGGCCAACGTAAAGGGAAAAGAGGAGAGAGGTAAGGGAAGGAAGATGATGAAGACTCACAAGGTAGAGCCAGGTGGGACAAGAGAGTGAAATGGCATCACCTCAGGGTGCCATGTGGACCCATAATGCCGCATCAATTGTCATGTCAAAAAATATGCCACATAGGCAAAATTATCCTACAATTTAAAAAAAGAAAGTCTAGAGTCATTTTCTTCTTATGGCAATAACTGGAGAATAATAAGTCATATTTAGAAAAAACATCTAGGTTTTGTCTGCATTGAGGAGATATACAAAAGTGCGAGAGAGGGACACTTCCCATTTCTTTTTAGATTTGTCATAAATTGCAAAATAGTGGTTTTTAAAGAGCTAGGTCCATATCATTGGCAAAGATACAGATTAAGATGAAATTATTGAAAAGAGTCCAAAAATAAAACATGGAAATAACCCATGAAGGAACTGAATAAATTTTAAAGGGTTTGGGATGGGGATGCTAAATTAAGCCAAAATCCACTATTTTGAGCCACTTTTTGGGGATTTTTGGGATTTTCCAAGGAGGAAAAGGGTTCCTAGATGGAAAATATGGAAAACTTTATTCAATCGACATTTTGTATACTCATCTAGACAGACAAATTTATTTTAGTGAAGTTTCTCCAGAAGTGCACAGATTGGGAGATAGTCAGTTTGGCTAAAAATTCTAGTTTGGAAACAGGGGTGAAAAAGTACAAAGTTGTCATTTCCAGATTGCTACATCTTTTTACTAGAGAATCAAATTGACAATATGAGATTTGTTATGAATTCTATGTCATCATTATTATCTATGTCTCATACAAAATTTTATGTATTTCTTGACAGATTTACTTTTACAAGTGACAAAAGTTGATGTTTGGGATTAATTTCACTAGAATGAAAAGTGTACAAAATGGGTAAATTAACAATATTCAGATGACTATAAATTTCCACTCAAAGCTCAGAATTGAGAAAGAAAGCAGTCTTTGGAAATTGAATTCCCTATTTATCCTTTTCTTGCATTGCATCTGGTTAACTACTCATCATGCAATAGGTGTTTCTTTGTCTTACATGCACTAGTCGATCATCCCATGCAACACATTTAATGCAGTTTCATCCTTTATTAGTTATAAAAAACTCTTTAAGAAAGTTTTTAGAGTACTTTCCTTGTCAACTAGCCTTTTTGAGTGGTCATAGACGAGAGGCATGTCATACAGAAGTTGCGCAGTCAAAGTCGATGCTCCCTAATTTGTTTCTAGTAGCTCCTTGCTTGCTTGCATATATGTGTCTCTCTCTTTCCGAGGGTCAAATGTGTTGAAAATCCAACAAGAAACATGTGTCTAATTTAGTTTTCCCTTAATTAAATTAGACAATAAATATTAATCTATTATCTCATTCATAACTGAGTGATTTCGAATTGTAACAGAATTACAAGTGTAGTTAAGTGAGTTAAGCTTAGTTGTATTAGTGTGAGTTCAGTGAATTAATTATTCATTAATTCACAATCAGTTAAATCGCATGCAACTGAAGATTCGCCACGGTTAACTACATGCATGTCATTCCAATGGACACCAGTTGAGATAACAGGTGAAAGGGACAGTTGGCTATCAGTTGTGATTTGTTCACACATGCAGTGAATATGCTTATGAGCATGTGCAAACGAGGCAATTGTATCCATTTGATTCATTGTGAGAATTCGGATTGCAGAGATTGTGCAGAGGAGGCAGGCTGTCTGGACACGAAAATTGGCATAGGTATTTGCTAATTTGTGTATGACAGTGTGAGACGATTGTATTGTACTGAGAGCTTTTGGATTAGAGTTTTGTATGAGATTGTTTCATGATTCATGATATACATAATATATGATAGTGGGGTTTTTAGCTTTACACTTTCCCGGTAAAACTTATGTGTTGTGTGTTATTGATATTTCACTTTGTGCATTGTGGTTGTGATCATGGTTTAATTGCTTCCGTAATAATAATAGTAGAAGTGATTCTGTATTTAATAAGTGGCGGAAATTGTTAGATCAAGAGAATCGCAGGAATACATTAATTTGTATCGAAATTTCTACATGGTATCAGAGCCATGGAGGCCACAGAGTCATGGAAGTGAGGTGCGAACATAATTGCATTCTCGCAGGTCACATCTCTAGCCGGGTGCGAACTCTAGTACTGAAAACTTCCATTGCTTTTCAAGAACAGAAATTCTCGCAGGAAAATACACTAGCAGGGTGCGAACTTCATTGGCATTCTCACAAGAAAATACACTAGCATGGTGCGAACTTCCCTCACCCTAGTATTGGAGCAGGGTGTGAACTTCCAAGGCATTCTTGCAGGTAAATACACTAGCAGGGTGCGAACTTGATAGGCAAGTTCGTAGGCTATACACAGGCAGGGTGCGAACTTCCCTCAGGTTGCTCTCAGGAGGGGTGCGAACCTCCCAGGGCAAGGGGAAAGTGAAGGGGTTGAGTTTTGGGTTGGATAACATTCAAATTTGCAATATTTTCTTGGTGCGACACTTGATTCAAGATCGAAATGTCTTTCAATGGCTTGAGGTTGGAGTATGCACTTGAGGGCAGCTCTAACTACATTGCTTGGAAGGATAGGATGGAGGCAGTGCTCGAAGACAATGGCTTGAAGGGTTACATTGATGCAGATGTTCCTAAGCCGGTTGCGAAAGATACTATAAATCTTGATGCATGGAAAAAGAAAGTGGTGAAGGCGAGGAGGATTCTGTTGGAGGGAGTACGAGACCACATTGTTTCAAGTCTCCATGGGAAAACCACACCATATGCAATGTGGAAGGTTTTGACAGATCTGTTCCAAAACAGTAGTGACCATAGGAAATTGGCGCTCAAAGATAAACTTAGGAAGATTAATATGGAGAAAGGCGACACCATTCCAAAATATCTCACAAAGTTTGTCCAATGTCGGGATGAGCTTGGAAGTGTGGGAATAACAGTCGTTCCTGATGATTTGGTGAGCTTGGCGCTCCTAGAGCTTCCTAAGAGTTGGCATAGTTATCAAGACTCTGTCAATGGAAGGGAAAAATTACTGGATTGGGAATGACTATGGTCAGATCTGGTGCAAGAGGAGTTCAGGTGGAACACCAGAGATGGATCTTCATCAAAGCGTGATGATGAAGAGGATTGTGCTTTGACTGCCAAGGCAAGGAAAGGGAAAGGGAAGAAATTCCAATCAAATTTCGAGTCTAAAGTCAAGAAGATGGATTTGTCCAAAGTGAAGTGTTTTCACTATCACGAACGTGGGCATCTCGCTACTAACTATCTGCAGAAGAAGAAGAAGAAGATGGTTGTTGGAGCCGCAACTGGTGAGGCTCTTGTCTCACAATTTGAGCTTGACTTCGCTTTGATTGCATGCATGGCATCAAGTGCATCAGGATCAGTGTGGTATTTGGATAGTTGTGCTTCCTTCCACATGACGGGAGATAAAGAGTCTTTCATTGACTTGGAGGAGAAAGATCTCAGAATTCATATAGAAATGGGCGATGATGGAAAATATAGTGCAACTGGTATTGGTACCATTACCTTTCAGAGGGAGTCAGGTAATCCATTTCAATTGAAAAATTTTATGCATGTTCCAGGTCTGAAGAAAAACTTGGTCTCAGTCGCAATGTTGGAGGACAGAGGCTATGATGTTGTTTTTAGCAGTGGTATAGCCTACCTTCGACATAAAGCAATAGGTCAAGTCAAGAAGATAGGGATTCGAGTTAAGAATCTCTACATGTTGTAGGTAGATGGCTACGGTGCCATGATAGGTAAGGCAGAAACAGTGGTGAGCCGGGATGAGGGTGAATTATGGCACAGGAGATTAGGCCATCTTCATCATGGATCCTTGAAGATCATGCAACAAATATCTACTGGACTTCCAAGGGGAACACTTGCTCAGTCAGATCGGTGCAAGGGGTGCACCCTGGGGAAGTATGTAAAGTCGACCTTTCATGAAAAGGATAACCGTGCTTCGGTAATCCTGGAGAGAGTTCACACGAACGTGAGTGGACCATTCTTAGTTGCTTCAACAACAAAACATAGGTATTATGTTATTTTTGTTGATGAATTTTCTCGTAAATGTTGGATATTCTTCATGCAGAAGAAGGATCAAACATTCTCAAAGTTCTGTGAGTTTAAAGAATTGGTGGAGAAAGAGTCGGGGAAGCAAGTGAAATCTCTAAGGAGCGATAATGGTGGAGAATACATCTCTAACGAATTCAAAGAATTATGCAACAGAGAAGGAATTCGAAGAGAACACATAGTACCTCATAACCCACAACAAAATGGGGTCGTGGAGAGAAAGAACAAAATGATCGTGGGTGCAACACGAGCAATGTTGCATGATCAAGGCCTACCATTGCATTTGTGGGAAGAAGCATGCAATACTGCGATTTATGTGTAGAACCGTTGTTCTCATAGAGTACTTGGCATGAGTACACTTGAAGAAGATTTTACTGGTAAGAAATCGTATGTTTCTCATTTTAAAATTTTTGGTTCATCTGTTTATGTGCATGTAAACAAGGATGCCAGGAAAAATCCGGAATCGACTGCTGAAGTTGGGATATTTGTGGGGTACACAGAAACACCCCATAATTATCATGTGTATGTGTCGAGCAGTAAGATGACTGTTATGCGACGGGATATAAAATTCGATGAGGGGAAAGCCATGCGGTTGTCGCTTGAGAGGGAGCTAGACTTGCATGGAGAAGAGGAACTGTTGGTTCCCAAGGATGAGTCTCAAGATGTGGATCAGCCACATGAAGAGATTCATAGAGTGGAGGAAACCACTCAAGCAGAGCCATCCATCAGAAATGGCAGAAAGTACACCATGGAAGCTGATAGATTGAGACTAGATGTTGCACATAATATAGGAGCCCCTATTTCACAGCGTAGGCAGAGACAGTCTCCTGGTTGATTTTCTGGATACATGGCTCTCATGAGAAAATGTATTGTGACTGAACCATATTCCTTTCAGGAAGCAGTGCAGGACCCTACTTGGGTTGATGCTATGGTAGAGGAGTATGACTCCATTGTCAAAAATAGTGTATGGGATATTGTCCCAAGACCGATTGATAAATCAGTGGTAGGTTCAAGATGGATCTACAAGGTAAAGAAAGTTGTTGATGGGAGTGTGGAGAAATACAAGGCCAGGTTTGTGGCCCGGGTCTTCTCACAGATCGAGGGGATAGATTATGGTGAGACCTTTGCACCTGTCGCAAGGTACTCTTCCATAAGATCCATCCTTGCACTCTCAATGCAGATGGGTTGGCGCATTCATCAGATGGATGTAAAAACTGCATTCCTCAACGGGATCATTGAGGAAGAAATGTACATTGAGCATCCAGAAGGTTTTGAGACCTTTGACAGAGAGTCGCATGTGTGCAGACTCAAGAGAGAACTGTATGGGCTGAAGCAAGCACCCCGTGCTTGGTACACTCAGATAGACAGCTATTTCATTGGATTGGGCTTCACCAAAAGTGAAGCAGATGCAAACCTATACCAATTTGTGGTGGAGGGTAAGATTTTGATCATTGTGCTTTATGTTTATGGTTTAATACTTACTGGTGATGAGCAGTTGATACACTCATGCAAGGAGGACCTTGCAAAGGAGTTTGAGATGAAGGATTTGGGCCTTCTTCATTATTTCCTTGGTTTGGAAATATGGCAGGGAGATGGTGAACTTTTTGTGTCTCAAGGAAAGTATACAAGAGAGATACTGGGTAAGTTTCACATGGAGGGCTGCAAACCCATGGATACTCCTCTTCCAGGAAACTGGAGGAAAGAGGATGCTACTTCTGGAGAGGTAGTGGATTCTACTGTCTAACGAAAGTTAGTATGTTCGCTAATGTATTTAGTGAACATGAGGCCAGACATTTGCTATGCGCTTAACCAACTAAGTCAAGCGATGGTTAAGTCTACCAAACTCTTTTGGAAGGCAGGGAAGCACGTCCTGAGATATCTGAAGGGCACATTTGAGTGTGGATTATGGTACAGACAGACGGATGAAGTGAAGTTGCATGGCTTCATGGATGCAGATTGGGCGGGCAGCCCAACGGACAGAAAGAGCACATTAGGAGGGATCTTTAGTATCGGATCTACAGTTGTTTCTTGGTACAGTAGGAAACAAAGATCTGTGGCACTTAGTTCAGAGGAAGCAGAATACATGGCAGTGAGCCAAGATGCATGTGAGGCTATCTGGATGAGGAAGATCTTGGTTGGTTTGTTTGGTTCTCACTTAGATCCGACAATGATTTATAGTGATAATCAGAGTTGCATTAAACTCTCGATTAATCCTGTGTTTCATGACAGATCTAAGCATATAGATATCTGGTATCATCATCTCAGAGATTGTGTGCAACGGAAGATCATGTTGCTTCAATACATTCCTATGAAAGATCAGGATGCAGACATTATGATGAAGGCGCTCACCAGGAGAAAATTCGAATATCATAGAGATAGGATTGGGGTGAAGGATAATCCCTTTCTTGTTGAGAGGGAGTGTTGAAAAGCCAACAAGAAACATGTGTCTAATTTAGTTTTCCCTTAATTAAATTAGACAATAAATATTAATCTATTATCTCATTCATAACTGAGTGATTTGGAATTGTAATGGAATTACAAGTGTAGTTAAGTGAGTTAAGCTTAGTTGTATTAGTGTGAGTTCAGTGAATTAATTATTCATTAATTCACAATCAGTTAACTCGCATGCAACTGAAGATTCACCACGGTTAACTACATGCATGTCATTCCAATGGACACCAGTTGAGATAATAGGTGAAAGGGACAATTGGATATCAGTTGTGATTTGTTCACACATGCAGTGAATATGATTATGAGCATGTGCAAACGAGGCAATTGTATTCATTCGATTCATTGTGAGAATTCAGATTGCAGAGATTATGCAAAGGAGGCAGGCTGTCTAGACATAGAAATTGGCATAGGTATTTGCTAATTTGTGTATGACAGTGTGAGACGATTGTATTGTATTGAGAGCTCTTGGATTAGAGTTTTGTATGAGATTGTTTCATGATTCATGATATACATAATATATGATAGTGGGGTTTTTAGCTTTACGCTTTCCCGGTAAAACTTTTGTGTTGTGTGTTATTGATATTTCACTTTGTGCATTGTGGTTGTGATTGTGGTTTAATTGCTTCCACAATAATAATAGTAGAAGAGATTATGTATTTAACAAGTGGCAGAAATTGTTAGATGAGGAGAATCGCATAAATACATTAATTTGTATCGAAATTTCTACAAAATGCCAAAGGAGGATCCGTTTCTTTCCTAACCCACTGGTTGGTTCGATGTCCTTGTTTCATCGCATCAAATCCTATTCTTTCTCCTCCACGTGTAACTACTGCTACCCTTGGTCGATCATCACACTCTTCCATTGTCATCATCTACACATTCTGGTTCCTTTTCTCCTGCCACTCTACAATTAGTTGTGGATAGTATTTCATTGCATGATTTAGTTTTCTACAATATTGACATGTCGTACAAGGATTCAGAAAATGTTGTGCCAAATGCCCAGGTTGGTTACATTTATAACAAATAATTGGTCCTCTTCCTCTGTTGAATCCTCCTCTTCTTCCTTCATTGTAGCCTCTCAGAGTATTATATTGCGGTACCCCTCCTTCCAATCCATTTTCTCCTTGAACTTGATATTCATATGTGGTTCGTTATCTCATTATATTGAGTGCACGACAGTCCTTTTCATCATGTCCCATGAACTTACAAAAATTACAGAATAAGATTTTGGCAGAGATTTGATACTTCTGCATCAAAGGACAAGTAGTTGGGTGATGACCCATTGTTCTACATATATCACACCATACTCCTCCTCCCGTGGCCAAAGGATTCAAAGATCCTATAGCCAAAAAATATTTAAAATTTGGACACTCGTTCTTATGATGACCTTTATTTCTGCATGTAACACACCAGACTTCTTCGCACTTTTCCTTCCCTTTATCAAGATCCTACAGTTGAATTGTCAATGATGTTAACTACAATTGAACCTAATCCATCCCTATGTCATTCTCTCCTATAGGATATGTTTCCAACTTCATGGCTATTTCTAGTGCTTCTGATTGCGATGTAATCTTATGTTGCATCAATGGACAACGTATATGTGGCAACAATCCTGCAATTAACCGTTCTCTATGTTTCTTGTTTGGAATCTCGAAGGTCAACTGATCCATCAATATCTTGAATCTCTGATCAAAATCCCATATTGATTCACCCTACAACTTTTTGATCTCTTTTATTTTTGTAATACACTACGAATCATAATTTGATTTATGTAATTCTTTTAACAGGGCTTGCTTGATGTCTGCCAATGTTCTAGCTTGTCCCGTAGGTGCAGTGGATTGATACTTCATATACTAGAGTAGCGAGTGGTATCTGAATGTCATTACTAACTGCAATATTTTTGTATCATCATCCTGGACCTACTTCATAGTCCATATTTCTTCACAAACAAATAAGTGTTGTTTTGGATCTTTTTTCCCTGCTCCGCATAAGATAGGCATTCTCAAAGTGGGGTCTACCCCTGTCATTGTGTACTTCGCGATATTCTTCCTCAGTGCCCCTAACTGGATCTAGGTTGTCAAATTAATTCCACTACTCTGACTACCTTTACTGATATCCTGGCTTCCTTCACTAAATACAAGTGACAAAGTTTCAAATCTTACCTCAGATCTTGGAGACGCACACTAGGTCGTGGGTTCGACACAGTGTCTAGCCTGAGTGGGGCTACTGGGATGTAATGGATCTTCTTTTGTTGGACTGTGCTAACAGTCCTTTTCCTTCCCTTTTGTGCATAGTATGATATAGAGCACTACACTAGTGTCTCTTTGGTTAGCCTCATTGTGTTTCCCTTCTCTATTAGCCACAGTCCTCAAAATATCTTTCCACTACGCAACACTCCAATCTCTTCTTTGGTCTAAAATTATTATTTTCCAAACATTCTCAGTCCATCTGTTCCTTATTCATTATTTCTTGCATCCCTCTTATCCATACTCTCAGAACATCCCTTGGCCAACCCCCATTCCCCCTATGTGCACGAAGGCACCTAGCTACTAGGGTGATAAGATTCCAACTTCATAACCCCCTGATCACATAGAACCATGTTGACCCAAGAAGACAATCATTTCAAATATCTTATGTGAGGACCTTTAAATAACTCCCTCTTTGTAGTACTATATGACTGGGTACAATTTATAGCAAACTCAGTAATATAACTCCCCAATACACTATCCATCCAAAAATCAACTGCGCGTGAGATCCAATTACTTATGGTATTAACTTGATGGATCAACTCAGGGGTCCAATTCCTTGGAACAACAATGCAGAATGTTCCATTCTTTCCAAATAACCATTGTAACCACTCAGACAAAACTATCGAGAATTCAACAAAGAAAATCTCATGTAAGTCTGTAAATACATACCTTTGTAACCACTTCTTTGAGATGACCTACAGGTTCTTATTCTGATCTCTATCCACTATATTATCTCTTCCTTAGTCGACCTTCAAATTCCCCTTAGTCATAGATCTTGATCCCAACAATAGAACCATTTGTTGGGGCACAGTGGGAAGACTCAAGGTTCAACATGAATTCACCAACAAAACCCTCAAATATCGACCCTTTCGACATCACCTATAAGTAGGTGAAGTCTCACCCGAGGTATCTATTTGAACTGGAGGAACCATTTTTCCACAGTGATGAAGGGATGGGATGGAGTCCTTACAACCGTTCTACTTAGAATTTGTTCATTATACCTTATATCATGTGCATAGAAACACATTAACGTGTAACATATTCATAGTAACCAAACATACATTATATGCATGCAATAAGAAAAACAATCACATAATAACACATATACACCATGATTTAATGTGGTTTACCCAAGATGGGCTACGTCCACAACAATCGGCTTCTTATTATATTATTTAGAACATCCATTACAAAATATGTGCAATGCGTTCATACATTATGCCATACAAAATGTCGTTGTCGTTCTTCTATCTTATCGTCGCTCTTCACTACTTAGTCACATTCCACTACTCATTTCTTGATTGCTTTCTATCCCCAAAACCCTTACATATTTATAAAATTACAATAGGGATTAGACCGTGTCAATGGACCCAAAAATTCCTAAAAAATTCAATAGTCTTCCTTCTTTTGCGCATGTTGATCTCGAAAGTGAATCAATTGTCTTTCCTTCCTTTGCGTGTCCTGCACAGTTCCCAAAACTGGTCCCCAATATCCTATCCCAAAATCATATCCCAACTTCATAACCCCCTTATCACACAACAACATCTTGACCCAAGTATATAGTGATTTCGAATATCTTATGCACGGACCTTTAAATAACTCCCTCTCAACAGTAGTGTATGAATAGGTACAATCTATAGAAAACTCAGTAATATAACCCCCCAATACACTATCCAGCTGAAAATCAGTTGCACATGAGATCTGATTATTTATGGTATTAAATTGTTGGATCAACTTAGGGGTCCAGTTCCTTAGAACAACAGTGCAAAATGTTTCGTTATTTTCATCTAACCTCTGTAACCACTCAACCAAAACTATCGGGAATTCAACAAAGAAAATATCATGTAAGTCTGTAAATACATACCTATGTAACCAATTCTACGAGATGATCTGCGGGTTCTTATTCTGATATCTGGAAAACTCGCTCTCCTTTGTCTTTAGCCACCATCCTATCTCTTCCTTAGTCAACCTCCACATTCCCCTTAGTCGCATATCCCGGTCCCAACAACAAAACCATGTGTTGGAATGCAGTGGGTAGATTTGGGGTTCAACATGAATTCACTAACAAATCCATCAGATACCATCCCTTTTGGCATCACTCGCAAGCAGGTGAAATCTCACCTGAGGTATATATGGGAATTGCAAGAACCAGGTTTCTGTAGTGATAAAGGAATGGGAAGCAATCCTTACAACCGTTCTACTTAGCATTGGTTCATTATACCTTATATCATGCACACATAAACATATTAACATGTAACATATTCATAGTAACCAAACATACATTATATGTGCACAATAAACAAAACAATCACATCATAATGGATAGACACCATGATTTAACGTGGTTCACCCAATATGGGCTATATCCACAATGGTCGGCTTCTTATTATATTATTTAGAACATCCATTACAAAATATGTGCACTGTGCTCATACATTATGCCATACAAAATTCCCTTGCCATTCCCCTATCTTCCCATTGCTCTTCACTACTTAATCACATTCCACTACTCATTTATTGATTACTTTATATCCCCAAAACACTTACATATTTATAAAATTATAATAGGGCTTAGCCCGTATCAATGAACCCAAAAATGCCTAATGACTTCAACGATCTTCCTTTTTTTTCCTGTGTTGATCCTGAAAGTGTGTCATCTATCTTTTCTTCCTTTGTGCACATTGCACAATTCCCGAAATTGGTCCCCAAAATCGTTTCCCAACACATGCCATGTCAAATTTGTGTTGGTATTTGTGCCCTTTATTACCCAAATCACTTATTAGATTTCGTTGTGTTTGTTGGTCATGTTCATTGTGTTTTTTGAGTTATTTATGCGACTTTCCCCTTAATGACAGTTGTTGTAGGAAAATCTCCCTGCGGACAGGTAGATCATCTCTAAGGCTTGACCTTAACCCTAGACAGAAAAATGCTTAATGTGGACACTGACTTCCTTTCAAATCTATCTAAACTAATGCATGAGAAGGGAGGATAACATAAGTACTTTTTAATCGACGTTTGTCCCTGCACACTCTGAGTTGCGCTCCAATCCTTTTGCTCCTCGCTGAGGTCTGTGGACAAAAAAAGATACGACCACTTCCTACTCTATTGAGATTATCTTGAAAACAGATCTATCAATAAATGACAAGTTCATGTAATATCAGACACAAACTAGAAAGAAACAGGCCAAGCGTGTCATATTAATGAGAATAACGACAGTAGTACTTACAATCGTAGATGCGAATGTGACAGCTTCGTCAAGTCCTCTTCGTCTAACCCTTTCCTGAAAGATCCACAACCTGGATAATAGCAGCTTCACTGATCACTCTCCTTTGGCTGAATGTAAGTTTCCTCCAAGATCATAAGTTTCATATGTTCAATTCTTCCTCCCCCTTTCCACCATCATAGAACCTGTTTATATAGGTTGGGAGGGGCCTAACCTCTTGAGTTATGTTTAGAACCAGTTGGGAACCTTCTCTTTAGATCAGGGATCTTTTGATGAAACCGAGAATTCGAGCACAACTGCCTCTTAATCTCGAATGATCCTCCCCTTATTCTCCTCAACATGCTAACAACTGACCTAGAATAGGGAGCGCTCCCTAAGAAAGGGCATCATAGCGTTGTAGCGCTCCTTGGTAAGCCTTGGGAAAGCACCAGCGCTCCTCCAGAAGGGCCTGAGGGGCGTTATAACGCTCCCTGAAGCATGATAGGGGAGCGCCAGTGCTTTTGTAGCTGAAATAGGGGAGCGTTCCCCCTCCAAACCAGTGTTTCAGGGTCTCTTTCAGGTGTCAAGAGATATTTGATTCCAATAAACCAATTCTCCTCCTTCAAATCAGTCATGTGAGATGTTATAAGTGCCTCCTTAGTGTCGTTATCATGGCATCATGTCTGAACATCGCTTGCGACACTAGTGACCAACTTGCGACACTTGCGAAATTTGTAGGGAAGATGCGACACTTACGATGATTGATAGGGACAATGCGACACTTAGCAATTTTGACGTGTAACAGAATGCCCCCCAAAGTATGAAGTCAGAAGATATGAACTGATGACTGAAATAATTTGCAGACGTTCAAGCAAGGGTATAGACTTGGAGAACCTAACGGAAGCTGCACACAAACATCCAACAAATATCATGACATATTACAAAACCCAAGGCAGGTGTACCTATGCTTGGATGATCAAGATTTGAGATATGGCCGCCATAATATACATTGTGGATCCATAATCGTATTGATAAAAGGGTATAGCCACCGAAGATACAATGTGGATCTATACTGTGATGACTCAGATTGATCGTAGCCATGAAGAATACACAGTGGATCTACGAAATGACAAGACATAGCCACGACCAATACAAAGTGGATCTATGTAACAGTGTATGTGTTCTTTGTCCAGAACTCCTTCACAACCTGGGCGAAACATATATCAAAGTGAATTACTCAACCCAGGGTATTCTTACCAATCCCCATGCGATACGATTCTAACCATGTGAATAGACGTCTTGGTGTCGAACATGGCAGAAACCACTTGATTATCGGTCAATGAGGTAAACCGTTAACAAGTGCGAGGGAGATCACCATTAATGTCAATGATTCCCAAGGTATCTTAGTGCATTCCACCGAACGTGAATAGATGAGCTGAGGTCAAACATTCATGGAATCATTCGATCAAGGGTCAATGATGCGAACCCACTGTCGAATGTGAGGAGGCCTGCCATTGAGGCATGCAGGTCCCAAAGTACTAGCTAGTTTCTAAGTCTAGTTCCTGGATAATGTGTCAGAGTCGATAGGGATAGACTCATCGAGGGAGGGCCTTGATGTATCCCCCATCAAAGATGCGAAACGTGTATGAAGATGTAATTGGTAGGTCAAAAGAACATGGACTGACACGGGTTTTGGGACATTATATTTGGAATGGTTGACTCTCGAGGCGGATACTTCCCTTGAACACTGGGGCACAACAGCAAAACATGACATGGACCAAAATTGTGCAATGGATACTGTGACTTGCGTCGGGTGACCCAAAGGAGTGAAAGGAAACTCAAAGATTGGCTCAGTGCAGAGGTTCAGCGGATTATGATATGAGCAAATGACAAAGTGCCGTGTTCAAGGGCGACTCTAAGAAGTGCTAGATGGTGTTCTCAAGAGACTGCTTGGCTTGCTCCTTTCAATTTTTTCCCCATCCAGATAGATGAGTACCTCTTTTTAATTTAACGAGCTCGAGGAGGATAACACATGCTCGATATAACTCACCTTCGGTAAGTTCCTCTTCCTTTATTTAACGAACCAGAAGAAGTAAGGGTTCGTTCCCATATGGGCCTGTCGATGTGTGCTTTAACGAGTCCAAAGACAGAAAACTCGAAGGTTTTTCGGGATTATAGAGTTTGGAAAAACACTTAAAAGATAACTCTCTCAGTTCCTTTTTCATACAATAGTCCATCGAGACCGAAAAAGGGTTAAACTACCGCTCGAAAGATGCCCTTTCTGACCTTTTAACGAGTGTGAAAGGAAGCAAGGTCACTCGACAATCTTTTCATATTTAGAGAGTCTGAAAAGGGTTTAAAGGAGACTCCAGGGGGGTTCCTTTTTCGTGTGATCGTATCCGTACAGGTCTGAAAAAGAGATAAAATTTTACCCAGTTGCGTTCTCATATTCTCGAGCTCGAGAATGAACTAAGACTATGCTCATAAATACGACAAGGTGAAAGATGCATTAGAACTGCCAATAAACCTGCGATGCCAGAAACTATAAACTAGAGATTAGTGAAGCCATTTACACCATTAGAGAAACCCAAAATGACCATACCTTATGAAAAAATGAAATTTTATAAATATGAATTGATTTGAAAAACTCATTTACCATTTCATTTGCAAGGATTTTGTGGAGTGTTGGAGAATCTCAATTGGAGCAAATCTTGTTTTTCTCACTGCCAGAGTTACGATTGATCATTTCGCACACCGTTCGAACCAGGTAGGTGTTCATTCTTTTCTCTTTCAATTGCATGGTTCCAAGTTGATTTTCATAGCATTATTAATTTAAAACACAAAGCCCTAGGTCGCCCCTTTTGAACCAAATCGGCCTCCTTTTAAAAGTTAATAAAATGGGGGAAATTGTTCACAAAAATGCATTGGAAAAGGGTTGTTAGGATGTCCACACCCTAACAATTGATTAGGCCGACCATTTTAGCCAAAGAAATTTGTGAAAACTCCCCTCATGGGCCCACGCACCCCCTCAAATCATTTTACATTTTTTACCATGTTTTAATCATTGTTTGGTAAATATTAAAGGGTGTGGTGGTTAAAAAGGATGATTGGTTTCTTTTAGATGTCATGGGCATTTGATTTCATGTTTTAAAATGCTTTTCGAAAATCGCCGAAATCACAAAAACGTGGGGAATGATGGAAATCTTGAATTTTTGTTTTGTAGGGTATTCGACAATCATGATTGAATGGAAAGAGCGGGAACACGAGATGGATGATTTAGCCGCTCTACAGAGTCCCCGTACGCGGGCCTCTTTGAGGGCCTGTGGTTTGCTCAAGTTTTTCAAACTGCAAAAAATGAAAAGAGAGGTTCTACTGCTTGAGCACATGATTGGCCTTTGGGACGTTACGGAACAGGGATTCTGTATTGGTACACAAATCCTAACCATCGAGTTGGAAGATGTGTACTTTCTGACCGACCTCTCGAAAAGAGGGGTCCCCATAGCTTTTACAGGGCAGAGGGCATTACCTGAGTAGGTGGACGTGTATCTGGCACATCATTGTGTTCCGAGAGCAAGGTTGGTAGGGGGCAGGATCCCTATCAAGGATATACAAGATCTGCCTCTTCGATCTGTATTATTTGCTATCACTAGCGTGACTGGTAGCACTAGTGCTCATTTGGCTTCGAGATCACAGGTGGCCTATGGTGTTCAGTTTTTAGAGCCAACACTGTTCAATTGGAGTGCAGCGTTCCTTCGGAATGTGAAGGAACAAATTTCTCGGTGCAGGAACAGCCAAAAACAGTTTGGTTATGGCTCATTCTTAGTCTCGTTTTTCTTAGAGTGCATCCCTCAGATGCAGCCTCAGATCGCACTGGTAGTAGGACCAGTGGATGAGCCTCGAATGGAGAGGTGGACTAGCCTATCTCCGAGGTTAGTTTCGGAGTCAGAGTTCTGTTTTACTGGTGATTTCTTTGCCTGGTTGAGGCGGCAGTACCTCTGGATCGAGGAATTCCCGTATGCCGATGTAGACTTCCGCGAGAGTATGGACTTGATTTTGCCCGAGGGGGAAGATTGGGACGAGTCAGGTAAGAGATTAAGCCATACCTTGTCTAGTTTTGTTTTTTTTTTTAAGTTTTTTGATGTATATGTATTTTTTTTGGGTATGCAAGAGAGTTTTGACAGATGTTTTTGTTTTTAACATGCAGACAAGGGAGCAGTGCGCCCAGCGGATATACCAGTGCCAGGATTTCGTGGCGGCGCCCCAGTTGTGGCAGACCCAGTAGTACCGGTGGCAGGCCTCCGGGAGGTTGAGAGGAACCTCTAGGGCCTTACGATGGGTATCCCTCCTCTGCAGAGGGGGGACGTGCCTTTGCATCTGCAGTGGCACACTGTAGGGGTGCCAGAGAATATCAATTCTCTATTGAGGCGTGTAGTACATGCAGTAGTATGCTACTCACAACACAACGTAGTGCGGGGAAATTAGAGTTTCCCCGAGATCATGTTTTTTGTATACCTTGTCTAGCGATGTTGTATGGGTAGATGGACCCAATATTTTGTTCTCTTACAGACTTTTTGATGTAATGTAAACATTTCAGTCACGTCATATATATATATATATAGTTTCGAGTTTTTATGATGCCGATGGTTTGTACATGATGATGTCTGTGATGTGTTCTAATTTACATGTAATGTACATTTTTTGCTTTCCTTGAATCTTATCTGTGGGCTAAATACCGATCCATGATATAATTAGCTAACGAATCTGAAACACTATTAAGTTCTCTTGGAACGTGTCTATATTCAATGTAATCAAACATTCGTTCGAGACGGTGAACTTGCTAGTGTAGACGTAGCAGGATAGGACTACGGATAGCGTAGATGCGGTTGAGTTGATAAACCACGAGTTGGGAGTCTAAGTAAATAATGATACGAGAGATACCTAGGGAGGAGGCTTGGGTTAACAGTCCAATGACAGCGTGATATTCTGCCATATTGTTGGTTGCTGGCCCTAAACAGATGCCTCCTGAACTCACCACCTCGTCAAATTGATAAATAACCCATGTTGCTGAAGCAATGTTCCGGGTATGTCGGCTGGCGCCATCCACGAACCCAAAAAAGATAGGAAAGGCAGACATCATCTGCGCATGAAAACATAGGCACGGTCATGAGTGGCAACGGTAAAGACTCGAGCACGCGAAAGAAAAGACACACCAAACTAAAAATACAATGATGTACAAAGTACAGATGCTAGGTGATCTAGGCATAGTACTTTTTAAGGTAAAGCCCATTTCGGGGCTCTCCCAGGGAAATTCCATCATGATCTACTAGTTCGTAAGCACCTCTGTGTAAAACATGCTTCACGATGTAAGGACCGTGCCACATAGGTTCTAACTTTCCTGTTACCAATTTATCGTGTGCTTGGTCATAAACGAGGACTAAGTCTCCTTATGCAAAGGCTCGAGGTTGGACAGATTTTTCATATTGACTCTTGATTCATTTCTGATGTGCCTCATTAACGAGAGCAACATCACGGTGTGTTTCGTCCAGCTTGGATAGGTACAAGAATCGTTCTTCTTCCACAGAAGTATGGGGCAGGAGTTCTACTTTCAATTTGAGTGACGGAATTTTGCACTCGATTGGTAGGATGACCTCAATGCCATAGACCAATTGGAAAGGAGTGAATCCAGTTGAGGTTTTCACAGACGTGCGATAGGCCCAGAGAGAGGAAAACAGTTGTAAATGCCACGATGTCTTGTTTTCCCCTACCATGCGTTGGATCATGGTTTTTAGGACTTTGTTGATAGCTTCAACTTATCCATTCGCTTGAGGGTAGTAAGGGGATGAGTTTTCATGGTGAAAACCCAATTTGACGTGTAATTTGCTCATCATCTGGTTTTTGAAGTGTGCACCATGGTCGGTGACAATGGCATGTGGTACACCAAAACGAGTAATGATGTGGTTGAAGAGGAATAGAGCTGCAGTACCGCCATCGTTCAGAAAGGTAGGCATAGCCTCAGCCCATTTTGTGAAATAATCGACGACGACGATGATGTAACCGTGCCCCCGGCTGAGGTAGGGTTACACTGCATGAAATCAATACCCCATTTGGAAAAGGGGCCAATGGAAATAATGGGATGCAACGCAGTAGGGTGGGTGCGTGCCTTCTTGTTGAAGATTTGGCAGGGTGGGCATTTTTTTTCGGCCTCAATGCAATCTTTGAAGATCGAGGGCAAAAAGTAGCCGGTACGTAGGATTTTTGGGGCTGTGTCCATCCCGGAAAGGTGACCGCCACAAGCACCAAGGTGACAATCGTTCAGAACGTGTTCAACCTCTTCGTGAATCAGACATCGCCAAAGAATGGTGTCAATACCACGATGATACAAAGTATCGCCGAGGATGAGATAACGGCGAGAGTGGTGACAGATGCGTCGACGCTCTTCTCGAGAGATGTTTGGCTGAAAGCGTTGGGTTTGAAGGTAGAGGAGAATGTCTCCATACCAAGGGTCACAGGTGCTGATGAGGAAGAGAGACTCATCAGGAAGAGGGTCTCTAGGTTCAATGTTTTCATCGGCATTTGGGAGAGAACAGATGAGCTCGGAAAACACCAGGGATTTTTTGGCTTTGGCCTTTGTAAACTCGAGATTGAATTCTTGAAGAATAACGATCCATTTCGAATATTTGCCCCCAAGTACTTGACGTGTTAAGACGTGGTACATGGGGTTGGATTCTGCGATTACCGTGGTGGTGCGTAATAGGATGTAGTGGCGGAATCGTTGGACAACAATGACAGTTGCCATAGCCAGTTTCTCGACATGCAAATCTGAGTTTGGGTCCGGATAAACTCTTGCTCAGATAATAAATCACGTGTTCTTCTCCGTTAGCGTCCTCTTGAACCAACACCATCGCAATGGTGGAAGTAGAAGCGGCCAAGTAAAGGATATAATCCTTTGTATATTCGGGAGGATGTAACAAAGGAGCGTGGGTCAAAGCGTGCTTGAGAGCATCGAATGACCGTTGGGCAGTGTCATCCCAGATGAAAGGGACGTTCTTTTGCAGTAGCCGCATAAATCCTTTAGTGATATCGGCGTAATTGCAGATGAAACGGCGGAGAAAGTTTGCTTTGCCTTGCAAACTTTGAAGTTGGGTTAAGTTGGTGGGTGGGGGTAAGGTTAGAATGGCCTTGATCTTCAAGGGGTCCACCCTGATCCCGTCTTTGGAGACGATGAAACCGAGGAGTCGGTTGGATTCGACAGCGAAGATGCATTTATGTGGGTTCAAACGAATACGATAGAAACGACATCGAAGAAAAATTGCCCGCAAGTGACCAATATGATCGAGTCAGTTGGATGAATGGGTGGGTAAATCATCGAGGTAGGGTTCCACGATATGTTTGATGTCGTGGAAAGCATACGACATGGCTCGCTGGAAAGTAGCACCAGCATTTTTAAGGCCAAAAGGTAGCTTTCGGTAAGCGAAAGTTCCCCAAGGGTAGATGAAGGCTGTCTTATGTTGATCAGCAGGTAAGATTTCGATTTGGTTGTATCCAGAAAAGCCATCCATGAAAGAGAAGATCACGCTTCCCGCGCAATTATCGATGATTTGATCGATAAAAGGTGTAGGGTAGTTGTCCTTGGGACAAGCTTTGTTGAGATTACAATAATCTACGCAGACACGGATGGTCCCTTGTTTCTTGGCAACCGGAACGAGGTTAGAGACCCATTCCATCAAAGGGACGGGGTAGATAAAGCCAGATTTTAGAAGTTTTTCAACTTCTGCCTTTATAGCTGCCAGTTTCTTGG
>ML778552.1:2534996-2556949 GCA_009831015.1 Picea engelmannii
TTTCCACCATCATAGAACCTGTTTATATAGGTTGGGAGGGGCCTAACCTCTTGAGTTATGTTTAGAACCAGTTGGGAACCTTCTCTTTAGATCAGGGATCTTTTGATGAAACCGAGAATTTGAGCACAACTGCCTCCTAATCTTGAATGATCCACCCCTTATTCTCCTCAACGGGCTAACAACTGACCCAGAATAGGGAGCGCTCCCTCAGAAAGGGCATCAGATCGTTGTAGCGCTCCCTGGTAAGCCTTGGGAAAGCGCCAGTGCTCTCAAGATGAGAAGCGCTCCTCCAGAAGGGCCTGAGGGGCATTATAACGCTCCCTGAAGCATGATAGGGGAGCGCCAACGCTTCTGTATCTGAAATAGGGGAGCGTTCCTCCTCCAAACCAGTGTTTCAGGGTCTCTTTCAGGTGTCAAGAGCTATTTGATTCCAGTAAACCAGTTCTCCTCCTTCAAATCAATCATGTGAGATGTTATAAGTGCCTCCTTAGTGCCGTTATCATGGCATCACATCTGAACATCGCTTGCGACACTAGTGACCAACTTGCGACACTTGCGAAAGTTGTAGGGAAGATGCGACACTTACGACGATTGATAGGGACAATGCGACACTTAGCAATTTTGACGTGTAACAACAGTTTAATTCTTGTCCCACGTCACCTCATCACGATTGTATATAAGTTTGTAATTTCTCGTTGTCCAACTCATTGAGTTATGTCCGGTTGTTTTCATATTTAGCTCTAGAGCCCACTGTGAATTCTTTGCGTACACCTTTGTGTATTCGTCCTCCAGTTATATTTGTCTATCAGAGGTCTGCTACAACCATGGGTCATGATGCAATTTCTAGGGGATTTTTTTTTAATATTTCCATTCCAATGGATATCATTGATCCACGAGTTGAGGTTATGGGAGATATAAAGGGTAAAGTCGAGCAAGCTCGGCTCATTGATGTTTATTTTTCAGATGGGGACCTATTTCCTCAAATGAAGGTTGAAGTATATATAGAATCTTTTCCCCTACCTTCTAGAGAGGTGGAAAAACAATGGAATACTCCTCATGTGTCTTTGCAGGAGTCAACAATAATGAACTTGTGAGATTTCCCCGTGTTTGGCACTACCGGTGAAGTCAGGTGCTGAACTAAATTCCTCATTAGTTGGGTGCACAATGGTTCATTGTGGTTGTACTGAGAGTATACCATTCACATAGACGATATCCACTAATTGACAGGTCTTTCCATGGATGGTGAAGATGTTACAAAGGGATTCCAAGGTTCAGGGAAGCACGACCGGAAGAAAGGAGAGCTTAATTTGTATGATAACTTTGACACAAGGCATGGAGCTCATGGATCCCTTATTGAACCCATTACCCAGGAGCAAGTTCGTTGTGCATGCTACTTAATCGTGAAAAAAGTGATGAAGAACTACACTAAGGGGGAATGTGCACTGTATTCCTTGTTGATAGTTGACTTATGTGCATAGGGTGTGCAAATGAACTGGTGTAAATATTTGATGACTGAGATGTTATAGGCTTGCACAAATGGACATGAGAAGGTTGGGAATTTCATCTACAAATGTATTTTAGTTGCATTCACCATGTGGAAGTGGAAGCCACCATAGGGGAGGGAGTTAGCCATGATTCCAAACAACCTAGTGGCTATGGGGTTCGAGCCCTGGAAAGAAAGAAATGATAACACCAATTCTTCGTTCAACAACATCGCTTTCCTGCAATGGTATAATGATATGATCAATGCCACCTAGTGCATGAGAATACTGCAAGAGTTTCTCAACAAGCACACCAACAAGATATGGTTTGGAATGAACAAAGACGATACATTTGTGAGGCCAAGAGTTGTGGATCTTGAGAAGTTCCATATGCTCTTGTTTCCTTCTATCTTGATGAGGAGGATCTAGACAAGAAGGTTAGTTCATGGCCTGGAGTGAAGAGGGTGCCAAAAGCCTCAGGGATAACCTATCAATTGTTTGTGATTTTGCAATGGGAGGCTCCAACGTTTACAAATGTCCTTATACCTAGTACCGCAACAGAGAAGAGACCGAGAACACCTCATGATTCATAGTTTGAAGAGGAGGACAAAGCTTTTCCAAAGACAGGTTTGATGTTTCCGCAATCTCCCTAAATTCCAAACATTTCTCTCTTCACAGGTAAGGAGTTTCAAGAGGTTTTAGAATCTACATTTTTAGTTCCATCGAAGAAACCTCGCATAGGGTCACCATTGTCTTCCACTAGTCTCCCCATTGTCACCGACGTCGTCCCCCTCACTTCACTTCCATTGCAGTCCCAAGTTCTGAAACATGCTTCATCCACTATTCCTATTATTACCATTCTGGATGACCTCATTGTCACTACAACGAGCACCCAACCTACCCCCATCATTGAGGAGCATACTCATCAACGAACTAGTTCTATTGTGGATATTTTGTCCACAAATCCATTGTCCCATGTTTACACTGATGCAGAAATGATTGACCGAGAGTCCATGGAACCATTCACCATTGTTGGCAGTACTACTACTATTGTGCTCTTTCCTTCATATGATATTCCATTAGAAAATATCCCTAATCCAGAGCCATAGAAATCTACATAGGAGATAGATCACTCAACCCATGATCCCCCTCAAGACCCCATGGACAATCATGAAGAAAACAATTCTACCCATAGCACTAGTTCCATTCGGGAGCAGATTGAACCAGTCATCTAGGACCCTCAACATTGTTGTGAAATCCTGCAGCTATGTCTAGAACAAACATGGGTTGTTTCTTTACTTCCTCATGATGTGAAAGAGCGACTCACTCTCCCTTTTCAAGAAACATCTACAAGTCCCAAAGGTGCCTCTACTTCCAGATTCTCTGAGAGGTCCATCACAAGTGGTCAACCCCTTTCCTCAAGACTACATGCAGATCAGTGTGTCTAAAGTGAAGACTTCGTAGATGTGCGGACACAACAATTGTTGCACATCATCTGCACCCCGACTACCCATATTGAGCAACAAATTCTCTCTGCAAAGCAGGTCAATGAAGAGCTCACGCAATAGACATACCGATTGCATTGAGAGTTACTTGCAGTGTCCGAGGGAAGAGATAAAGAACATAGTTTCCATGAGCATGCTCAGTTAGTGATAGAAGCAGTGACCAATAAATTAATCGAAGCTTTGCTTAAATTCTAGTAGGAGACCCCTCAACTGTCCAATGACATTACTCTTGTTGCGCCAATGCAACACGTAGAGATGATTGCAGTTGCATGGTCGCAGTTAGTCAAGAAAACAAATAAACTACAATAGAAGATGGACCTAATTCAACTAAAAGAGAAAGAGTAATAAAAGGCCATGCAAAAAAATATTACATAGGCAGTTGCATAAGGGAACATCATCTAGTCCTCCCTCCATCCCTGAACAAGAGAATGCAACAAAATTTTCACTATGGTCAATGATTGGGTCGACCTGCAAGAAAGAAAGAGTAAGTCGGTGGAAGAGTTGAGGATCCAAATTGAGGCACAAGTCATCACAGATCCTATTGCATAGTAGACCAAGTTTATTGAAATCCAGGAGGCTAACGAAAAACTTGATGCAATGTTTGACATTGTCTAAACAACCAAGAAAGAACTCTGGGAGTTGAAACCTTCCATTCAACTTGCATATGTACAAATGCAAAATTTAGATTTTAGTTGTAGACATAAAGTGGAAAACTCTACTCGCCACCAAGCCCGAGACACCAGATGTTGCTACAATGCAAGAATTTGTTGCAGAAGCCTCGATTTTAGTACACAAGTGGCAGGATCACGTGGAGAACTATGATAATTTCCGCCAACATGCCCTCAATATTGTATCAGAGTTGGTCCCTTCATTTGAGGAAGGCCCTGATAGTAAAGCAGAAGGTTGACTTAGTGTGAGTCAACAATTGTGATCGAGCTCTATTGGGCCCTTAGTTTTGGAAATGCCTTGATTTTTGGTAAAGTGTCCTGGGCCAACTGGGAGCTTAAGAGCAGTGGAAATAGTCAAAAGCACTGCGAGCTATTTTGACGTATAAAAGCAACAGAAAAGGTCAAAAGCATCATGAACCAGCTAGAATATGGAAGAAAACACAATACCGAAGGTGGAAAAAGGCATACAAGAAGTGCCAAAGAGTGGATTCGATCTAGACACGAAAAGTATAAACAAGGAGGAAATGTAACAGAGAAGGGGTTAAGTTGTTGATATGTTGATGTGTTAATGGAATTTTTTTAGTATATGGGTTGGGACATGGATATTATAGTCATGTCTAGGTTTTGCATGCTCCCTATTGGTGTTTTTGTTGCATCCCCATCATGTTTTGAGTCTATAATGGGTATAATGTATTATATCTCACTGTGGGAGAAGAAGTATTGAATATCTTTGTTGTATGTGATATTTTGATACTGATGCTGCTAATATAATGAAGTGATTTGGGGCCCTAAAAATTTGTTCTCTACTTATCTATCATGTTGCGAATGGATCTATCTTTATGTTGCATGTTTCCTTCACTTTATCTAGATAGTATCTAATTGTTGTCACAACTTAGCTTTGCTAGTCAATATATGGATTTGAGTAGTATATAAATAGATATGATGTTGCGTTCTCTTTAATTTCCTTCATCACACAAGTCTCAACTATGCTTCAGGTGAGACCTCCTTTCCTTGTGGAAGGTTGAATATGCCAACGTTCCTAGACTACATCAATGCCTTTTTTTGGTAACTTCTGAGAACCCTAGTCTCAATTTTGTGCCAACAAATTCCTAGCCCCAACTTGGGGGGTGACTTGCTATTGATATATGGAGAAACAAGTCTATGGTTGGGTGGAACATATGTTCTCTACAGCTGGTTTCACATTTGCTTAACAAGATACATGTTTTTTATCTATGCTCACATGTAGAGATGATTGCAGTTGCATGGTCGCAGTTAGTCAAGCAAACAAATAAACTACAATAGAAGATGGACCTAATTTAGCTAAAAGAGAAAGAGTAGTCAAAGGCCATGCAAAAAAATATTACATAGGCAGTTGTAGAAGGGAACATCATTTAGTCCTCCCTCCATCTCCGAACAAGAGAATGCAACAAAATTTTCACTATGGTCAATGATTGGGTCGACCTGCAAGAAAGAAAGAGTAAGTCGGTGGACGAATTGAGGATCTAAATTGAGGCACAAGTCATCACAGATCCTGTTGCGTAGTAGACCAAGTTTGTTGAAATCCAGGAGGCTAACGAAAAACTTGATGCAATGTTTGACATTGTCTAAACATCCAAGAAAGAACTCTGGGAGTTGAAACCTTCCATTCAACTTGCATATGTACAAATGCATAATTTAGATTTTAGTTGTAGACACACAATGGAAAACTCTACTCGCCAACAAGTCCGAGACACCAGATGTTGCTACAATGCAAGAATTTGTTCCAGAAGCCTCGATTTTAGTACACAAGTGGCAGGATCACATGGAGAACTATGATAATTTCCGCCAGCATGCCCTCAACATTGTATCAGAGTTGGTCCCTTCATTTGAGGAAGGCCCTGACAATAAAGCAGAAGGTTGACTTAATGTGAGTCAACAATTGTGATCGAGCTCTATTGGTCCCTTCATTTTGGAAATGCCTTGATTTTTGGTAAAGTGTCATGGGCCAACTGGGAGCTTAAGAGCAGTGGAAATAGTCAAAAGCACTGCGGGCTATTTTGACGTCTAAAAGAAACGGAAAAGGTCAAAAGCATCATGCACCAGCTAGAAGATGGAAGAAAACACAATACCGAAGGTGGAAAAAGGCATACAAGAAGTGGAAAAGAGAGGATTCGATCTAGACACAAAAAGTATAAACAAGGAGGAAATGTAACAAAGATGGGGTTAAGTTGTTGATATGTTTATGTGTTAATGGAATGTTTTTAGTATATGGGTTGGGATATGGATATTATAGTCATGTCTAGGTTTTGCACGCTCCCTATTGGTGTTGTTGTTGCATCCCCATCATGTTTTGAGTCTATAATGGGTATAATGTATTATATCTCACTGTGGGAGAAGAAGTATTGAATATCTTTGTTGTATGCGATATTTTGATACTGATGCTGCTAATATAATGAAGTGATTTGGGGCCCTAAAAAATTGTTCTCTGCTTATCTATCATGTTGCAAATGGATCTATCTTCATGTTGCATGTTTCCTTCTCTTTATCTAGATAGTATCTAATTGTTGTCACAACTTAGCTTTGCTAGTCAATATATGGATTTGAGTAGTATATAAATAGATATGATGTTGCGTTCTCTTTAATTTCCTTCATCACACAAGTCTCAACTATGCTTTAGGTGAGACCTCCTTTCCTTGTGGAAGGTTGAATATGCCAACGTTCCTAGACTACATCAATGCCTTTTTTTGGTAACTTCTGAGAACCTTAGTCTCGATTTTGTGCCAACAGATTCCTAGCCCCAACTTGGGGGGTGACTTGCTATTGATATATGGAGAAACTAGTCTATGGTTGGGTGGAACATATGTTCTCTACAACTGGTTGCACATTTGCTTAACAAGATACATGTTTTTTTATCTATGCTCACATGTAGAGATGATTGCAGTTGCATGGTCGCAGTTAGTCAAGCAAACAAATAAACTACAATAGAAGATGGATCTAATTCAGCTAAAAGAGAAAGAGTAGTCAAAGGCCATGCAAAAAAATATTACATAGGCAGTTGCAAAAGGGAACATCATTTAGTCCTCCCTCCATCCCCGAACAAGAGAATGCAACAAAATTTTCACTATGGTCAATGATTGGGTTGACCTACAAGAAAGAAAGAGTAAGTCGGTGGAAGAATTGAGGATCCAAATTGAGGCACAAGTCATCACAGATCCTATTGCGTAGTAGACCAAGTTTGTTGAAATCCAGGAGGCTAACGAAAAACTTGATGCGATGTTTGACATTGTCTAAACAACCAAGAAAGAACTCTGGGAGTTGAAACCTTCCATTCAACTTGCATATGTACAAATGCATAATTTAGATTTTAGTTGTAGACACAAAGTGGAAAACTCTACTCGCCACCAAGCCCAAGACACCAGATGTTGCTACAATGCAAGAATTTGTTGTAGAAGCCTCGATTTTAGTACACAAGTGGCAGGATCACATGGAGAACTATGATAATTTCGCCAGCATGCCCTCAATATTGTATCAGAGTTGGTCCCTTCATTTGAGGAAGGCCCTGACAATAAAGCATAAGGTTGAATTAGTGTGAGTCAACAATTGTGATCGAGCTCTATTGGGCCCTTCGTTTTGGAAATGCCTTGATTTTTGGTAAAGTGTCATGGGCCAACTGGGAGCTTAAGAGCAGTGGAAATAGTCAAAATCACTGCCGGTTATTTTAACGTCTAAAAGCAATGGAAAAGGTCAAAAGCATCATGCACCAGCTAGAAGATGGAAGAAAACACAATACAGAAGGTGGAAAAAGGCATACAAGAAGTGGCAAAGAGCGAATTCGATCTAGACACGAAAAGTATAAACAAGGAGGAAATGTAACAGAGAAGGGGTTAAGTTGTTGATACGTTGATGTGTTAATGGAATGTTTTTAGTATATGGGTTGGGATATGGATATTATAGTCATGTCTAGGTTTTGCACGCTCCCTATTGGTGTTGTTGTTGCATCCCCATCATGTTTTGAGTCTATAATGGGTATAATGTATTATATCTCACTGTGGGAGAAGAAGTATTGAATATCTTTGTTGTATGCGATATTTTGATACTGATGCTGCTAATATAATGAAGTGATTTGGGGCCCTAAAAAATTGTTCTCTGCTTATCTATCATGTTGCAAATGGATCTATCTTCATGTTGCATGTTTCCTTCTCTTTATCTAGATAGTATCTAATTGTTGTCACAACTTAGCTTTGCTAGTCAATATATGGATTTGAGTAGTATATAAATAGATATGATGTTGCGTTCTCTTTAATTTCCTTCATCACACAAGTCTCAACTATGCTTCAGGTGAGACCTCCTTTCCTTGTGGAAGGTTGAATATGCCAACGTTCCTAGACTACATCAATGCCTTTTTTTTGTAACTTCTGAGAACCCTAGTCTTGATTTTGTGCCAACAGATTCCTAGCCCCAACTTGGGGGGTGACTTGCTATTGATATATGGAGAAACAAGTCTATGGTTGGGTGGAACATATGTTCTCTACAACTGGTTGTACATTTTTTTAACAAGATACATGTTTTTATCTATGCTCACTATTTTTATTCATGGGTTTTAATTGTTGTGCGTGTTACTATTTTATTTGAGTGAATTGATTACTTTTGCACATGTTTAATAATATTCATTCATGTTTTCTAAATAATTATGTTAGATGCATGGACATTTTTAGAATGATGTGCATATTTAAGTTAATGGGTATTCAATTTTTTTTATGGGTTAGTAGTGTGGGTAATACAGAGTGGTATTAGAGCTTAGGTTGCAGTGTTGGACCTGTAGGGTATGCTATAGAACAACTATGTTGCAATTTGTGTGGAATTTGGGTGAAAATCAAATTCTTCTAGCTTGAGAAATTGAGGTCAAAACCCCTCGAAATTCAATTTTCATGTTGAGATTTTTGGCACAGAGGTTTATTCGAGTAGCTAAATGGCCTCATACAACCACTGATGGGTCAAGTTTTCCTAGGGAGTCGAGTATGTGGGTTTGTGACAATCACAATTTCGCGAGTTTGAAAATATGGAAAATCGACCAAGTGTGGAAAAGATAATTTATGTTGATACTATGTGTATCGACAAAGAAAAATATTTTGGGTGTCGAAATGTCGACAAAGAAATTTTTGGGGGGAACTGAAACATCGACAAAGAAAAGCCTTTTGGGCACCCAAATTTCGGTGAAGAAAAGTCTTTTGGGTGGCGAAACGTCAACAAAGAAAATTCTTTTGGGCACCGAAACATTGACGAAGAAGTCTTTTGGGAATTGAAATGTTGGTGAGGGAGAAAGATCTTTGATTACCAATAAAGGGCATGTATCGACGAGAGAGAAAGATATTTGATTTCTTATAAAGGGGGTGTATCGACAAGAGAGAAAGATCTTTGATTTTCGATAAAGGGTGTGTATTGGTGAGAGAGAAAGATCTTTGATTGTTGATAAAGGGATTTTATCAACGAGAGAGAAAGATATTTGATCATCAATAAAGGGTTTGTATAAGAGAGAGAGAAATGTCTTTGATCACCAATAAAGGAGTGTGTATTGGTGAGGAAGAAATATTCCAACTCATCGATACATGGAAAAGAAAGAAGAAAAAGAGAAGAGAAGAGAGAAGAAGAAAGAGGAGGAAAGTGAAGGAAAGGGAAGGAGAAAATAGAGAAAAAAAACTCAGATCAAGTGAAATTTAAAGGGTGTGACCACATTGACGAAGACTACAAATGTGTTAATGCAGGACCTTACCCAGTTCTTCTTCTATTTTCCAAAAAATGCAAAATAATGGTTTTTAAATATTTGGGTCGTGCTCAGTAACCAAGGCTCAGATAAAAATGAAATTTTTATATGGAGTCCAAAAACTAGGCATGAAGATACGTAGATGGGAATCTGGCAAAATTCAAAAGTGTTTGGAGTGGAGATGTCGAAACAGGGCAAAATCCACTATTATTGGGCACTTTTTGGGGATTTTTGAAATTTTTAGGAGAGGAAAAGGGACCCCAGATCACCAATCCAAAAAAAATTATTTAGTCAAAATTTTACCTACTCATCAATCTAGACAACTTTGTCTTGAGGAATTTTTTTCCAATTTTTCTCTATTTGGGAGATAGACATTTTCTGCGAAAAATTCCAAGTCTGGAAGAAACGCAAGAGGACAAAGTTGTGAAATCTAGATTAATGTATAAGTTGGATGGAGCATCAAATCCTAAATATGATATTTTCTATGAATTCACAATCGGAAAAACTATCAACACCCGATATAAAAAATTATTGATTCTCGCTAGATTTTCTTCTACAAGACGCAGAAGTTAACTCTTGAGATTATTGATACCAGTAAAACAAGTGAAAAAGGAGGTGAAACTGCTAATTTCAAAAAACCATAACTAGTCTCCAACCTTATTCCAACCTTATTCCCTTACACTTCATATATCTAGTGCCATTATATGTTTTGTCCAAAAACTACATTTTCTATTTCAAATGCCATAAATATTTGCATTGTTTTCTTTTAAACACTTTATATACATTTTCTACTTTTTATTTCATGCAAATTTGACTTTATTGTTTTCTTTGTTATACTATTCTATAAATACACTACTAAAAATTATATGTTTCTATTGTTTTTGTTAGGAAACACTGAAAATATTTATATAATAGGCCCATAACTGATGTCAATATAGCCTCATGTCACTCAATTCTTTTGGGCACTTCTAAAAACTAGAAAATTCGGTTTGCTATGGATAGTTGGTTGTTTATAAAGACTCGAATTTTTATTCTTTGCAAAATTCTATAACTTCTTAAAAAAAATACTAGTCAACAACAATTTTAAACTTTTACAACATTTTTTGAGCTTTCTATGCCAACTGGGAAAACTGTTTCTTGGGATTGACA
The DNA here is from genome assembly GCA_009831015.1 of Picea engelmannii. Classification (NCBI taxonomy): domain Eukaryota; kingdom Viridiplantae; phylum Streptophyta; class Pinopsida; order Pinales; family Pinaceae; genus Picea; species Picea engelmannii. Next base: position 2,545,540 of record ML778552.1, read on the forward strand.
TACATATACACTTAAAAGATATGGCATCAAACTTTTATCCGCTAAATCATTTCTTATCCTTCATAATCTTGTTTTCAAACCATAGTTGTATATACAATATTTCTTTTCAAACCAAAATTAAATCATTTCTTATCCTTCATAGTCTTGTTTTCAAACCATAGTTGTATATTAATTCTGTGTTTTTTTATGGGCATGTTTTTGTTATTAAAGAATAATTGATATTTATTTATTTTTGTTGTCGTCCTATATAGTTAGGTCTGAGGGTTAATTCTGTGTTTTTTTATGGGCATGCTTTTGCTATTGAAGAATAATTGATATTTAATTTTTTTTTGTCGTCCTATATAGTTAGGTCCGAGAGTAAATTTCTTTTGATTCTACTTAGTAGTTTTGATGCTGCTACGTAGTAGATGTCATTACTTTCATTTTTTCTAACTATTTGTACTATCAACAAAAAATTGTGTTGATATTATCACTTTCAATTTTTCTTTCTAGTTGTTTGTGTTGTTAACAAAAATTTATATACATGTATTTATAATATAGACATTGAAACTTTTTTAATGTGAAATATAATTTTAGAAATTAAATGAAAATTATATTGTAAAGAATAATAAATACAAACTCAAAAAATGTAAAAAAATGGCTATACGAAATTGTTTTTTTTATACAAGCGAAGTAGTTCTTACTCTAAAGCTAGTTTGGTATATTTAATTTTCATGCACAAGATGCTTCAATATCTTCATGGCCTTCTATTTAAATTTTCTAAAAACATGATGATCATTTAATACCCTTCATTTGACATTGCTTTGTTAGTTTTGACAAAAATAGACATGTCATGATGTTTAATTTGGCAAAATATATCTTTATAAGAACCATCTTTTATTCTTAAATAATAATTTGTTTTCTTAAATAATAATTTGTTGAAAACAAAGGGTATAAAACCATAACTTTCTAAAAACATTGTTCTCTTTTAATACCTTTGATTTCATCTTGCTTTGTTACTTTTGACATACATAAACATATCAAGATACCTGGTAGCATTTGTGCAACAATGGAAATGTATGCCTTTCTAATGACCATTATTTCTTTTTAATTTTTCTAACAAGTAGAAGGGGTAAAACCATCTTATTTTAATAGTTGTTTCATTGTTTTTCCTCTATTTTTATAGCCTATTACACAACAAGAACACTACCAAAGAGAAATAACATGATGTCTGAGCATAAATTTAAAAGAAAAAATATGAAAATAGTATAAAATCAAGTAGTTGATTAGAGAAATAACATGATGTCTGAGCATAAATTTAAATAAAAAAAATATAAAAATAGTATAAAATCAAGTAGTTGATTATCACTATTATTATTATTATTATGCATGTAGAATTGGGAAGTGATGCCTCATAATGTATCTTTATGTTTGTTTGTAGAATTGGGAAACCATGTTCTATAGTGTTATAATGCCTTTATGACAAACAAGGAAATTTATGAGCACTCCAAATGATAAATTATAAATGACAAGTAGGCTACAAGGCTTCATTAACAAACAAGAAATTGAGTTAGGAATTCACATTTTTATTGTGTATTGTCATGAATAATAGTTCACATCTATGTAGCCTTAAATTTTGGGACTCAATGAATCGTATTGAAATTTGTATTGAAAAAAATAGATAAAAGGGGATTCAGTTCATTAAGAACAAATTCTAAATTCAATCATAATAATTCAATTGCATTTATTTTTTCTTTAAATTATAAAACTTGTTATTTAATTAGAATAATTCAATTATATTTAAACTTTAAAAGTATTGTTTGAAAATTTTCGGGAACAAAAAGATAAGTGCAATAAAAATCCTGTAGAGGAATTCTTGATAATATGGATTTGTTGCAATGTCTTTTATGGTAAGCAGGGGCATTTATGAATTTTATAAATGTTAAATTATAAATGACAATTAGGCCATAAGGATTCATTAACAAATAAGAAGTTGAGTTCCTCCAGATGGGGTGACACCTGTCGATCTCGTGCTACTTGGCACACTTGCAAATAGAGAATTTAAAGCCCCTCACCACCAGCCTCCCCCTCAGTCCATTCACCATGCTTAACATTCATGCTGGGAGGGAGTTAGTGCACCAAAACAACAAGGGAAGATTAATGATGCACATCCAACACCAGTTATAGTTGACCAGAGAAGGTACAGGGCGACTGGGCGGCATCAAATCAGTCCTCGTGGCGCCTTTCTCTGTCATCTCAATGGTTTTAATGGAGGTAAGGCTTCACCGTGGTTATTTTATCCTACATTTGCACTTGGATTTTCATTCCCTACCTGAACTCTCTCTCCACTGGGGCCGAGCACGCGCTCCTGTTGATTCCACTTCCCTTTTAGCATCCATTTCCTGTATCCCCCCCTGGTGCCTCAGCATTGTCTATTTTTCACCATCTCTCTCCATTGTGTTTACGCCAGGCCACGCGAAAGGGGAAAACCCAAACGAGGGTCGACCTACTACAATTTTGTAGCCCGACATTAAAGTTCAGGCCCTTCCTCGGCCCTCTCTCTGCCTCCCAACCTGTTCACCAGCCCTATCAGGCTGCCCCATTCTGACCAAAATTGCCATGATGATGCTCAGCTTCCCCTCGACAATCTGGAGCCAATGCCTCAAAATTATGACCCTGTGTATTTCAGGTGGATGTCCAATAGAGGAAGAAATTCCTCCAAGTTGGATGGAGGATACCACTATGCCGACTGAACCAATGGTCAATGCCATCCCCCCTATCCATCCCACGAAAACTATGGGAGGTTGTGTGATAGAGGAAGAAATCCCTTCACACTGGTTGAAAGACTCAACAAGGGGGACAACCCCAAATGTCAGTGAGCCATTTAATGGGACCACCGGGACATACTTGGATTACTGCCAGGCTGAGGAGGAGATGCCTCTGAAATCGTTCGAGGAAGAACCAACTCAACTAGCTTCAACAACCCATGGCATGTCCAATATTGCAAGCTCAGGACCATAACTTCTCAGTCCACGTTGATTCTTGGAGGATCATTTGCAATTGATTTTTGACATGCGTTGTGACATGGAGGACCAACTTCATCGCCATAGCACCCTCAATCATCATTTGGACCTGTTGTTCAACTCCTTGTCAAACGATCCTACCAAGCGTCGTTGCCCGACTTGTTGCCAATTGTTCGTCTTCACTTATCATCATGATGATTGCCCAGGTTTGCCAAATTTGTAGTTTTCTTATTGTCATGTTATCGGGTCTAGATAGGATATAGTTACAATTAAATTTTGCACTAGCTAGACTCTGGTTCTGGTCTACTGGCTTGTCTATCCGTTTTGCAGGCCACATGTTCTAGTTTCCATGCATGTGGCAGAATAAGTGGCATATTTTGAACTATGTATTGACATGTATCACTATGAAGACTTTTTAAGGTAATATAATCTCTTTATTTACAAAAATAAAATAAAAAAACAAATAAGAAGCTGAGTTAGGGATTCACACTAACAATGTGTAAATTTTTTTGTAAATACAATTTTTTATTGCCTTAGAAAGTCATCATATCAGTACACATGTCAATATATAAGTCAAAACCAACCACTTGTTCTTCCAAACATATGGAAACTAGAACATATGGCCAAATGTCTTGATGTTTCTAAAGTCTAGGAAAGCAAGAAATCGTAAAAAAATAACACTAAATCTTTTGTGATAATCCTGTCGAAAAAATGCATAGTGACAGAAAAAAACAACGAGATTAAACAATGGGTGAACCCAGATTACCTTCATCGCTAGGAGGTTGAGGCCAGGTAGAAACATAAAGAAACTGTTGGGCGCATGTCAAACATCTTTGTTTTCTGGATCGCCTGAAAGGGAGTCGAACAACATATCCAAGCGACGATCGAGGATGGTGTGTCGGTGAAGCTGCTCTGCCATATCCCGTCGCATAGAAAAGATAAGGTCTAAGTGTTCCGGTGAGAGGAGACAAATGCTATTCCGTTTTGGCTCTGGATTTGTGACAAGTGGAGGTTGACTGGTTGGAAGGGCCTTCTCGTCGTGCTCCGCCGAAGGGATTTCTTCTTCCATTATGCAAGTTTCCATTGCCAAAGCAGAATCAATTCCTTGTGAAGATTGTCCATAAGTGTTGGGCGAGGCTTGAATGTCGGGGGCTATGAATAGGAGGGAGGCCGGAGGGACTTGTGGCTAGACCGAAGGAATATCTTCTTCGACATAGGCCATGGGAAGACCTTCATGTAGCCAATTCCGAGCATAGGAAGGAGAAGGCATCATAGAAGGGCTATTGTGGCTAACCAAAGAAGTGTGAGGCGTGGAGGGAGGGGAGGAGGAACTCAACCTGCGTTGTTGAACTACAAATATGTAGTAAGTCGGCCCGCACTTAGGCTTTCCTCTTTCCTTGGGCATGGAGGAGGGAGTAATGATATTGGAAACCAGGAGCAGAGTGGAATAACATGAAGAGAAAGAGTGAGGGAAAACACAAGAAGCCAAAGACAACACCAAAGCCAAATAATTGCTACCATTTCTTACCTCTTGAATTATAGCCGAGCTGGGAAGGAGAAGTGTTGGAAGGGCCGAGTGGAAAGGTCTCGTGCAACTCATACCAGTCTAGGCATGTTGTTGTTGTAGCATTGAGTGCTCCATTATACCAGCCTCGATATGTAGGCTCACTTGCGATCATGTCTATTGAATGTCGCTCATATCGCGAGGCCTAGAGGAGGGGGTGGCGACATGGGAAATTAATGTATAACTTTGCATGGAGTCCAACTGTCACCCCATCCGAGGGGCACACTAACAATGTGTATTACTACAAAATGATGGTTCATATTGATCTAACCTCCGATTTTAAGAGCCAATGAATCATATCAAAATTTGTATTGAAAATAATAGATATAAAGGGATTCAATTAGTTAAGAATCAATCCTAAACTTAATCATAATATAATAATAATAATATTAATAATAATCTATTTTTAAGGTTACCGCAAAGCCACACCAAATTGGTGTATGAGACCCCCTTGTTTGTGGGATGCATTTATTTATTTTTCTTTAACCTCCAATTTTAAAAGCCAATGAATCATATCAAAAATTGTATTGAAAATAATAGATATAAAGGGATTCAATTAGTTAAAAATCAGTCCTAAACTTAATCATAATGTTTTGATTACATTTATTTATTTTTCTTTAAATTACTCAACTTATTATTTTATTAGAATAATTCAATTATATTTAAACTTTAAAGATATTGTTTAAAATTTTTAAGAAACCAATTAAGATGGAGAAAGAAAATAAAGATAGTTGTTATGAAAATTAAGCATAAGAAATCTTAATAATTTGAACCTTAAAAGTATTGCTTAAAAATTTTCAAAAACAAATTAAGATGATGAAAGCCAAAGAGAAATATATACTATGAAAATCTGATTAAAAAATGTATTATAAAAAAAAAGTCCATATATTTATAATATAAATACTACAACTTCTGGCGAGTGAAACATAATTAATGAATCAAATAAAAACTATATTACAAAAATAATCAATATAAACTCAAAAAAATATTTATAATATAAATACTACAACTTCTTGCAAGTGAAACACAATTAATGAATCAAATGAAAACTATATTACAAAATAGTCAATATAAATTCAAAATGAATCAAATTAAAACTATATTACAAAAATAGTCAATATAAACTCAAAAAAGGTAAGGATAATAGTTGAAAGAAGTTCTCTCTTTTGTATGAAAAACATTTAAGTAACCTATATCCCAACAAAATTACTTTGGTAGACTCAATATCTTGTATGCAAAATGCTCCAATGTTTTCATATTCCCCTATTTAAATTTTCAAAAAATATGGCTCTTCTTTAATACTCTTGATTTGACCTTGCTTTGTCAGTTTTGACAAAGATAGATAGGTCAAGATGCTTAGTATCACTTGTAACAATGATAAAAATATGTTTTTTAAGGCACCACCATTTGTTTTTAAAATTTGTAATAATTCATTGTAGAATAATAGTGTAAAACCATAATTTTCTAAAAACATGATAATTTATTGATTCCTTTCTGGTTACTGTGGTTTTTTTCATGACCCTTCGGGAGTAATCAGTATGCAGTTCTGCGTTAGTTGGAGAGGTTAATTCCATCATCCATGGACTGCAAAACGAAGGCAATATGAAGAACAAAGATGGCACACTCACTAAAGAAAGACAAGGTGCTTCACCCCCTGTTACAACCTATCGTTGTTTCTCCAACCAAGATCGATAAAGCCAATGTCAATGCCAAGACGGCCTCTCGCCTGAACAGGGAAGTGAGAGCACAGTGTAAGCTCGGTTTACTGAAACAAGCCTTCTACATCTTGCATCACAGCCAAGGCATTCGCTTGGAGTCCTCTACTTACGCTTCTCTCCTGCAGAGCTGCATTAACAAGAAAGCTCTGCCAGAAGCTAAACTAGTCCATGCCCACATCATTCACACCGGATTTGAATGTCAGGACATCTTCTTAGGAAACAAATTGGTAACCATGTACACCAAATTCGGCCCTCTAACGGATGCGCGCAGAGTTTTAGACGAAATGCGAGAACGAAATGTGATCTCATGGACTGCCATGATTTCAGCTTACACGAGATATGGATATGCCGAGGAGGCGTTGGCATTGTTTTATCGAATGAAACGATCAGGTGTTCAACCCAATGAGTTCACCTTCGCCAGTGTGCTCCCAGCATGTGCAAAGCTCGCAGTGCTGGAACAGGGTAAGGAGATCCATGAAGAGATAATGAAAAGTGGGTTTGAGTCGGATTTGTTTGTGGTGAGTGCACTTGTAGATATGTATGTTAATTGTGGGAGTATTGAGGATGCACGCCAAGTGTTTGACAAAATGCCTGAGCGAGACGTGGTCTCCTGGAATGCGATGATTACAGGATATGCACAGAGTGGGCATATCAACGAGGCTTGGAAACTGTTTCAGGAAATGCCTCAAAGAGACATTGTCACATGGAATGCGATGATTGCAGGATATGCACAGAATGGTCATGTCGACGAGGCCCGTGAAATGTTTCAGAAAACGCCTGAACGAGATGTGGTTTCGTGGAGTTCGTTGATTGCAGGATATACACAGAATAGGTTGTTTGATGAGGCTATGGAGTTGTTTCGTGAAATGCGGCAGACAGCTGTGAAGGTAAATTCGGATACTTTTGCCTCTATTCTCACTGCCTGTGCCAATATGTCTGCTCTGAATCATGGAAAGGAGTTACATGAAGACATAATTGGGAGTGGGTTTCAGTTTGATGTTTTTGTGGCGAGTGCCCTTGTGGACATGTATGCCAAATGCGGGGTTATAGAGGATGCCTGTAAAATGTTTGATAGAATGCCGAGGCGAAATGAGGTCTCATGGAATGCGATGCTTGTAGGATATGCAATGCACGGATATGGCAAGGAGACACTTCAACTGTTTGAACAGATGAAACATTCTAGCTCAAAACCAGACCATATCACCTTCATCGGTGTTTTGTCAGCATGTTGCCATGCAGGGCTAGTGGATGATGGTCAGCAATACTTTGATTACATGATCCAATGTTATGGCATTAGGCCTGTCATGGAGCACTATTGCTGCATGGTTGATCTTCTCGGACGAGCTGGGCATCTAGATGAGGCTCAAAACTTTATAAACAAAATGCCCATAAAGCCAAACTCTTCTGTATGGGGATCTTTGCTTGGTGCCTGTAGAATCCATGTCAATATTGATCTAGGAGAACATGCAGCAAAACAGCTTTTTGAGTTGGACCCTGGAAATGCAACACCTTATGTTCTGCTGTCCAGTATATATGCAGAGACTGGTAGGTGGGATGGCTTTCAAAACATACGAAAGACGATGAAAGACAAGATGGTAAAAAAGAATCCAGGGTGCAGCTGGATTGAAGTCAACAAACAGGTGTATGCTTTCCATGCAGGAGATTGACCACTCTGCTGTATGGGGATATTTGCTTGGTGTCTGGAGAATCCATGGCAAGATTGATCTAGGAGAACATGCAGCAAAAAAAGCTTTTTGAGACGGATCCTGGAAATGCAGCACTTTATGTTCTGCTGTCCACTATACATGCAGAGACTGGTAGGTGGGATGGCTTTCAAAAGGTATGAGAGATGATGAAAGACAGGAAGGTAAAAAATAATCCAGGATGTCGCTGGATTGAAGTCAACAAACAGGCGCATGCTTTCCATGCAGGAGATTGACCACTACAATCACCCACGCAGAATGTCGGAAAGATTGCCTGGCTGAGTTGGAGGAGGCAGGCTACGTGGTCAATATGAGATGTGTGCTGAAAAATGTTGCAGAGAAGCACATGCTTTTTATCTTCTGCGGAGAAGCTAGTGATTATAGTTGGGCTTATCAATATGTTTGCTGGGATATCAGTCTGAATGAGCAAGAATGTCCATGTCTTGACTATTACTCTGACACGAAGTTCATCTCCAAGATTGTTTAGAGTAATCAATGTGTGAGATTGTTAATACGGTTATTGGGATTTAATGATGTTCGAGTTGGGAATCACTGGCGTTACTAAGTTAAAAATGCTACAATCCTGGGTCGTATGAGGTGATAAGATTTTTATCATGTAAGTTGTAGCATTTGGAGAGTTACTATTACTCTTCCCCTAGCAGGAGAATTATTATTCACCTAGACACGAGGATTACAGTATAAAATGATATGGTATATTAGAGTTATAAAGGATCAATATTGATAAAGCACAGAATCTTCCTTAGTTGGATATCAAATATTCTGATTCAAAGCAAGAGGTTTCAACTTGTATAGTGTTTCTGTAGCAGGTCTTCAATGTGTAGGAGCTTGAAGGACCATGTTTCCGTGAATCGTGGATTGTATGAGACTTGAGAGTGCTTTCTAGTCCAATGAGTTTATTTTTTGTATTTAATAATTAATATCTCTATATCTACATGTATCCTTAGTTTAAGTAAGTGAGGAATAAATAACTAGGTTAGTGTTGGAGATATTTCACACTCACACCTACTTAGTAGTTATTTTTCCTAAGTTTACTAGCCTAAGTTGAGGGTGCCATTCATAGATGAGAATATTACCTCCTAAAATAAAGGTGTCACCTCTCTTCAGTCATCATTCAATTATACGTCATTTGGACTAGTGAAGTTGAGTCATGCATGGGAACCTCCGTGTTATCACCAAGTGTCGCATGCTCACATTGGGATCATCACCATTGAAGACACACTTACCTTGGGATCATCACTTGGAAGGCGCTACCCATGTGCATGCATGAGGTTCTTTCCACTTCACTTGTCTTCACTAGTTCACTGATGACCGCATGGTCGGTTAACTAGGACTAGGTGGTAGTTCACTCTGGTTTTTGTCAGTGAGTGTGTAGATCTCTCTAAATCACTACTATGGCACATTACTTCAGCCATGCAAAGTATACCATGTGTATTATTCCATTCTCACATTGAATCAATACAATTCATTATTTTTTCTCTCATTCTTTTCTCTCTGTCTCTCTGTTTCTTTTGAAAGCTTTGTGTGGATTTCTACTAGCTAGGTTCTTTGTGCAGGTTTCAACGAAACTTCACATGGTATTAGAGCCCATAGGTTGCTAGGAAGAAGGAACACAAGAACTCATTTGCAGGTACAGAAGATTGCATAAGTGAGAAAGAATGGATTTTTCCACGTCAACTCTTCTTACGCCACACAACTATTTCGAGTGGAAGCAAAAAATCCTACCTCATCTCAGAGGTAGAGGCTTGTATCGAATAACCATGGTTTCAAGGACGGAACCAACATCAACAATTGAGAAATCCAAATACTTCAATCGCAATGGATGACGCCTTCGGTCTCATTTGCATGTCAATGTCTCCTGAGTTGTTGTTTCATATTGAAGCTTGTGCTACTCCAAACGAAATTTGGACAACTTTGGAAGGTCTCTTTGGAAAACAAGACAAGATGAGAGGTCACATGCTCAAGATTGAGTTGAATTCATTGGATCCAAGAAGCTTTGAGAATATCTAGGACTTCTTCACAAAGTTCAAGTCCCTTTTTCTTTAGCTAAAGGGATGCGGTGTTGACAAATCTACGGAAGAAAAACAAATGATCCTTGTCATTTTGTCAAAACTTGGTCCGGAGTATACAATCTTTGTCTCAACATTCCATACTATGAGGTTCACATTGGGAGCAACCTGGAAAATGCCATCACTTGATCTATTCATTGAGTCCCTAATGCATGAGCAAGAGAAGCTCATCAAAATGGGAGAAATCAATAGCTCCAAAGCGCTTGCACTTGTTGTACATGAAATCAACAAATCCAATCTGAAGACCAAACAAAAAGGAAAAGGGAAGAAATATCTCGAACAAAGAAATGACTCCTATTTCAAATCCTTTGATGACTCCTCCAACTCCAAAGGTGGAAAGGGAAAGCAAGGAAAGACAAAGTGTGGTTCCTACAATCGCGACTACCACCCTGAATCATCATGCATGAAGAAAACAATAGACCTCATGGCGAAGACACTCTAGTAGAACAACCTTGGGGACTTCATTCCCGAGAATGCCAAAAAGAAACTAGGAGATAGGGTGCCACAAAACAAAGGTAATTCTCATGCTTTGATTGTTATTCATTCTTCGCCCGATGCATGGATCCTGGATTCAGGGACATCCCATCACATGGAAGCCACAAAATATATTTTATCATCTTTAATTGCATGCATAGGTTCTCCCATTCTCATGGGTGATGATATTCCAGTGGAGCTCACATGACAAGGGAGAGTAGAGCTCCAACATGGAAGTTTCAAGAATGTCTTGCATGTTCCAAAACTTTCCGTGAATCTACTCTTTGTTTATCAGATAATACATACAAGCACATGCAAAAAGGTGAAATTTACACCACATTTGGTGACCATATATGATATGCATGACAGCTCCAAGATTGTTGTTGGTGAGGTAAATCAACGGTCTCAATTGTATACATTTTCTAAGTTTATTGTTAAATCTAAACCCGCATTGTTACCGACTCATGTTAATGATGATAGTAGACTTTGGCATGTGAGATTTGGTCATCTAAATTTTAGGTACATATAACAACTCAAGAATGGTCAAAGGCTTGCTCAACGTACAATTTTCCGAAGGAGTTTGTCAAGGATGTGTTCTTAACAAACATCCTCAGGAGAAGTTTGAGAAAGGGAAGGCTTGGAGGACCTCCTCTCCCTTGTAGCTTGTCCATAGTGACCTCATGGGTCCTGTTCCCAATCCTTCTATCAACAAGGTGAGGTATGTGTTGAAATTCATCAATGATTACTCTAGGCACACTTGGGTATATTTTCTTAGGAAAAAGTTCGAAGCTTTTGAGCATATCAAAGATTTCAAAGCACATGCAGAGACATAGTCTGGGAAGAAGATCAAAACCCTCTGTAC